>JAHBOF010000063.1:0-526768 GCA_020736565.1 Coprinopsis sp. MPI-PUGE-AT-0042 | reverse complement strand
GAAAGAGAAGATGTAGGTATATTCAGGTTGTAGATTGGCTGTGGCCTCTGCTGCGTCGGCATCTTCCCGTTTTTGGCGTTTGCTAGTTCCAATACATTGAATTTGGAATATTTGTAGTAGTCCCGGACTACAGAGATTCCACATACGCTCTGAAATTTATGTTAGTTAAGAGCTCGAATGAGTATGAAAGGTTCGTACCTTGAAGATTTCGACCAAGATGAACATGTCTGGATCTCCCAGCGAGACAGTGTGGCCTTCTGGTACCCACGATGCAATATGTTGGATGATAGTTGGACGCGTCAGAGTTGTATGATTGCGTATGCGAGGCTCGATCTTATACTGGACGGGTCTTCAGCTAGAAGTGGTGAGTATGACAGTTCAGACGTACAGTGAGCTTTTGTCTTGATCCTCGAGTTTCGCGAAGAAGTCATTGAGGACTTGCTGACACAGTTCTTTCATCTCTGCGATGCCTGCGTAGCAGGTTCCAGAGACAGGCACCAAACGCTGCGTATGTCTGGGAGTTTGTTGGTAAATCGATTCATAAAACGCGAACGCAGGTGATCACGTACCTTGTCCGACTGATACCCGTTCTTGTACGCTCTTCACGTACTTCATGGTTAGTTCCACGGGTCGACTGGTGGTTTACAAGATATGAACACCACTTTGTAGTCGGGTGAGGTTTTGACATCGCTTCAACTGCGGACACGGCGTACCGCATTGCGTATCCGTTTGACAGTTCGCTAAGACTCTCAGAATATGAGACATTAACAATAATTGTAGAAACATACCAAATCTTTGCTCGGATTTTGGTTTCTTGATTTCCGAAACTTCTTTCGCGATCTGTTGCTCGAGGCTCAGGCCTTCGTCCTCGTCCTCTTCGTCATCCTTGTCGAGACCGGAAGATACAGGCCAAATTTCCGACGCAACCTAGAATGGGTGTAAGACCCTGGATGTCGTTACAGAACTGTAAGCACTGTACGCACCGAATCAAATAGATCATAAACTTCTCCAACAGTCTGCCGTTCTTTGCCTCTAACACCTATACGAAGCATCAATCGCGTCGTCAATCCTCCTGACCCCCTCAGCTCGTCGAGGAGTTCTGATTAAAAGGGAAGAAGAAACCCTTACATGACACCCATATCCCAGGACCGCTTATTTGGCGCTTGGTCTGGTATAGGGCACCGTTCTATATTCCTCCGATAGTCGATATAAAGTTTAGTTATAATGATCCCTTACTCACAGAACGAGATCTTTTGTTCTCGCGGGACCTGTCGTAATGGCTCCCTGAATTGGATTTTCGCTTTCCTGAGCTGGACATTGTGGTTGTGGTCAGAAACGCAAGCTCTGCGCCAGTGTGTGATGGAGGGGCAGTAGATAAGATAAGATTTCTGAGACTGCAGGTGATATTGTACCAGCCGGAATTCTAAGACAGCATAATGGGGTAGTGGTAACCTGGGTCGTTGCCATTCGAGTTGTCTAGCTCGACCCGCCGGGGGTTCAGATTCCCTCTTAATGCATCTATCCGTAAAGTCTATTCGATTTGGTAGGTTTTTTAGTCTCCGACCTAACATCTATCAGGAGGAGATGTCTCCTCCCACCAGCTGACTCCCAACAACACTTCCAAACTGACATACCCAGCCTCGTCAGAATTCCGTTATCGCGAGGTCTTCTGCTCGGCTCTGTCATTTCCGGAAGCATGGCAGCCCTTGGCAGCCTCGCAGATTTGTATGTTGGCCCCTGCATACTGTCAACCGTCAAATAGAACCCTGGTCAGCGGGACAAGGGATCAGAAGTCGCCCTGAATGAATGAAGTGCCTGAAAGTGCTTGGTTATTTAAGGGCGCCATAAGTTCTGTTTGGAAATCTGTGTTCGGATATGTTAGACCTTCCCCTCGATACCCACCTGCCAGGATGGTTCCTGGCCATTGGCGGGTTAACCGCCGTCACTCTCTTTGCCCTTAGTAGAGGAAGGCGTAATGCGCGAGGCTTGCCTCTTCCTCCAGGTCCAAAAGGGCTACCACTTCTTGGTAACATCTTTCAGATTCCGACCGAAAAGCCCTGGAAGGTGTACAACGAATGGGGGAAGGTCTATGGTAAGATGGACGCCTTCCTTGAGATCGCGGCTGAGACTGATAACGGGTACTCCCTCAAGGCGACATGATATACCTCGAGGTTCCTGGGCAACCTCTGCTCATTCTTAACAACCAGGAGGATTGCCTAGCCCTAATGGATAAACGCTGGGCAAACTACTCGGACAGGGTACAATCTATAGGTTCCAAACTGTCAGTGCTCTTCTCGCCAATCATTTGACTAGTCGCTGACAGTGAATCCAGGATGGATTTGAGTGTGTACAACTGGGGTTTCGGCGACTATGACTCACGCCTGAAGGAATACCGGCGTGTGTTCCATCAGCTGCTGAGCCCGAAGCAAGTTCCTCAATATCGACCTGTGATGGAAGAGGAGGTGTATCTCTTCCTCCAGCATCTGCTGTCAACACCCACCGACTTTGCCGACCATATACGAAAGTGAGCTGTACGAGTATTCAGACTAACGGAATTGCTAACGCCCTGTTCGAAAAGCTTCGTTGGTTCTGTGATCATCCGTATCGCGTACGGCTCCTCGGATATCGAGCTGAACAAGGCGCGAATCACCGATGTTGAGCATTTGGTTGACAGTTATGTACAGCTGCTTCAACCAGGCCGGCTTTTGGTTGATTTCATTCCGCTATTGCGCCACGTTCCTGCCTGGTTCCCTGGAGCTGGCTGGAAAAGAGAAATAGACAGGGTGCGAGCGCTGGGCTACCAGGTGGCCAATGAACCATACGACGACGCGAAGGAGAGGCTGGTGAGTTATATAAACTCCATTCAAGTCGTCGCGCTGACACGGAATGTCAGGACAGTGGCAAAGGAACTGACGGCTATCCGAGTATCGTTCAACAGTATCTGGCGAGCGTTGACATGGGTTCGAATGAGAAAGAGCGAAAGGAGCTTGATGAAGTGGGACGGTTTACAGCATGTCTAGTGTTTCAGGGTAAGTCAATACATTGGATTTCACATTCGACGCTTCTAACCGTACTCGCTCAGCTGGCGCCGATACTGTGAGTCTCGACTTATCCACCAGTGTTGATTCTCGCCGATCGTTGGGGATTCTGCCAGTCAATTGCGGCAGGGCTTGGACTCTTCGCAATACTTGCAATGCATCCAGAAGTCCAGTTGAAAGCTCATGCCGAGATTGGTCGCGTCGTTGGACACGATCGACTTCCCGGACTCAACGATCTCGAACACCTGCCTTATATTCGGGCCATCCTCAAGGAGCTTTCCAGATGGCACGTCGTGACGCCTTTCAGTAAGCCTCACTCGTGCTCTTCTTTTTATCTTTCTTGCTGAGGTACTGGTATCAGCAATCCCACATGTGAGCCGAGAAGACGACGAGTACAAAGGGTATTTTATACCTAAAGGTACAGCAGTGATGCCCAACGCGTGGTAAGTCCCTATCCGAGAGTAAAACGTACCTTGAATGACATCGAATGTAGGGCTATCCTCAACGACCCCAAGGTGTTTGTGAACCCGAGCCAGTTCAACCCTGACAGGTACCTCGATAAGAATGGCCAATATCGACACAACTGTCCTGGACCCCGAAATGGCTGCATTTGGGTACGGCAGGAGGTAAGCCTTTAGAGTAGTCGTCATCCCGCGAACTTAATCGCTCATACTCGGTGCGCAGGATCTGTCCAGGACGCCACCTTGGCCTCGAAACAACAGCTTTGATGATCGCGTCTCTCCTCGCCGTTTTTGAAATCAAGCCGCTCAACGACGAGTCAGGAAAGCCAATGGTCTTGGAAATGGATACAGCTTCAGATGTCGTTGCGTGAGTTCCTCCAAATACAGGATCATGAAATTGTAGCTCACCTGTGTGGACGCTAGGAAACCATTACCTTTCCAGTGTCAGATCGTACCTCGAAGCGAAAGGCACGCATCCCTTCTTACTTAACTGCTTCCTCTGTATTTTGTGGGTCGTACGTGCCCCAGAACACGCGTCGCACCCTCCTGGCCTCCTGGGGCGTCGTGAGTTTGCTCAATGAAAAGGAACCAAGTCTTGCGCAGTGTCCACCTCTGTCTTTGGAATCGTTCGAGCATTTCGGTCAGGCAACAAGTTAAGCATATGGCATTACTATGGGATTCAAAACTGAATTATAATCCGCGTTTGGGCAAGAAGCACACTCATACACATCCAAATGGGCTAGTGAAGTAACTTGAAGCTGCCGAGTAGTCGAATGGTTTCCAAACCCTTCTCTGAATCGCTGGTAGGTCAAAAACAAGACGACAAACCTCGACTAAGCAGGTTTCGTTTCCGGCGCAGAGGAGAGTTTGGAGATTTGCTAGGGCCCCCGTCGGGCCGCAAGTCCGATGACGGTGTCCCCTGACCCAGAACTCCCATCATGAAGCATGCTAGCCTTCGCAGATTTGCACACCCCTTCTGGAATATTTTGCCGCGTCAGGCGTCAAACGTTCCCCTGATCATCTGGACTTGTGATCAACAGTCGCTGTGAATGAACTATTTAATCCAATTGCCTCCTTTGATACTGCTGTATGTGCCCTGACTATATAGGCCATCACCAGCCCGTGCTCGAAAGATTCAACATCGTCCTCTACCATCGTCCTCCCAACTTCCGACTGACATACGTAGGCGGCCTTCGTTGTGGCAAGGTCTTCTGCTCGGCTCTATCCTTTCCGTGTCGCTTCCTATTGTCAACTGTGAAATAGAAGCTGGTCAGATGGACTAGGATCAACGATCGCCCTGAATGAATCATTCAGTCCAAGTGCATGCCAGTGCTTGGTTATTTAGGGCACCGTAAGGTCTGTTTGACAACTTGTGTTCGGACATGCTTGACCTTCCCCTCCATACCCAGCTGCCAGGATGGTTCCTAGCCATCGGCGGGTTAACCGCTATCACTCTCCTTGTCCTTCGAGGAAGGCGCAACACGCGAGGCTTACCCCTTCCACCAGGTCCAAAGGGCCTACCTCTTCTCGGCAACATCTTTCAAATTCCGAGCGAAAAGCCCTGGAAGGTGTACAACGAATGGGGTAAAGTCTATGGTGAGACGAGTGTAACCCTTGAATTCGCCGGTTCTGACAAGGGATACTACCCCAAGGCGACATGATCTACCTGGAGGTTCCTGGACAGCCTCTGCTCATTCTTAACAACCAGGAGGATTGCCTAGCCCTCATGGATAAACGTTGGGCGAACTACTCGGACAGGTTCCAATCCATGGTTTCCAAGCTGTCAGCACTGCTTCTCGCCATTCATTTGCCTAGTCACTGACAAGGAATCCAGGATTGATTTGAATGTGTACAACTGGGCTTTCCGCAACTACGACTCCCGCTTGAAGGAGTACCGACGTGTGTTCCATCAACTGCTGAGCCCAAAGCAAGTTCCCCAGTACATTCCTGTGGTAGAAGAGGAGGTGCATCTCTTCCTCCAGCACCTGCTGTCGACACCTGTCGACTTTGCCGACCATATACGAAGGTGTGCTGTGCGAGTATTCAGACGAACGGAATTGCTAACGTCCTGCTCGAAAA
This sequence comes from Coprinopsis sp. MPI-PUGE-AT-0042, assembly GCA_020736565.1. Lineage (NCBI taxonomy): Eukaryota > Fungi > Basidiomycota > Agaricomycetes > Agaricales > Psathyrellaceae > Coprinopsis > Coprinopsis sp. MPI-PUGE-AT-0042. The sequence goes on along the minus strand of JAHBOF010000063.1, from coordinate 521,190 downwards.
GCTTCGTTGGCTCTGTGGTCATACGCATCGCGTACGGCTCCTCGGACATTGAGCTGAACAAAGCACAAATCACCGATGTTGAACATCTGGTTGACAGTTATGTACCGCTGCTTCAACCAGGCCGGCTTTTGGTGGAGTTCATTCCACTATTGCGCCACGTTCCTGCTTGGTTTCCTGGAGCTGGCTGGAAAAGAGAAATAGAGAGGGGTGCTAGCGCTAGCCTATCAAGTGGCCAATGTGCCTTACGACGATGCAAAGGAGAGGCTGGTGAGTTATTTGGACGCCGTCCAAGGTCTTCGAGCTGACCCTCGCCAAATTTCAGGACAGTGGCAAGGGAGCTGACGGCTATCCGAGTATTGTTCAACAGTATCTGGCGAGCGTTGACATCGGCTCAAATGAGAAAGAGCGGAAAGATATTGATGAAATTGGACGATTTGTAGCGTGTCTGGTATTCCAAGGTCAGTCAATACAATGACTTCCACGTTCGGTACTTCTAACTTGCTCGTTCAGCTGGTGCCGATACTGTGAGCATCGAGTTATTCTTTGATCCCGATTCTTGCTGACACCCGAGATCCCTTGAAGACAATCGCTACGGTGCTAGGACTCTTCGCAGCACTTGCAAAGCACCCAGAAGTCCAGCTGAAAGCTCATACTGAGATTGGCCACGTTGTTGGACACGATCGGTTACCCCAACTCAACGACCTTGAATACCTGCCTTATATTCGGGCTATCCTCAAGGAACTTTCCAGATGGCACGTCGTGATGCCTTTCAGTACGCCTGGCTCATTCTCGTCTGGTTGACCGTCTTTCTAAGATACTGGCATCAGCGGTCCCGCACCTAAGCGGAGAAGACGACGAGTACAAAGGGTATTTCATACCCAAAGGAACAACAGTGATTCCCAACGCGTGGTAGGTCCCTGACTCCCTGATCAAGACCGAAAACGTTGGCTTGAATAGCATTCAATAAGGGCCATCCTCAACAACCCCGAGGTCTTTGTGAACCCTCGCCAATTCAACCCTGACCGGTACCTTGATCAAAATGGCAATATTGACACGTCTGTTCTGGACCCTGAGATGGCTGCATTTGGATACGGCAGGAGGTAAGTGAACCTTGAGAGCCCTGGCCCTTCCGCGAGCTCAATCACTTACACTCGCTGTGCGCAGGATATGTCCAGGGCGCCACCTAAGCCTCGAAACAACCGCTCTGATGATCGCATCCCTCCTTGCCGTCTTTGAAGTCAAGCCGCTCAACGACGAGTCGGGGAACCCAGTGGTCTTGGAAATGGATACAGTTTCTGATCTTGTTGCGTGAGTTCTTCCAAGTGCGGGATCATGAAAGTGTAGCTCACGTGTGCCAACGTTAGGAAACCACTGCCATTCCAATGCCAAATCGTACCCCGAAGCGAGAGGCACGCGTCCCTTCTCGCTTAGCTGCTTCATCTGTAGTTTGTGGGATGTATGTGCTCCAGAACACGCGTCGTATTCCCCTAGTCTGCTGGGAGGTGAATTTGCTAATAAAAAGGAACCAAGTAAGCTGCCGAGTTGTCGCCTGGTTTCCAAACACTCCTCTCTCTAAATCTGTGGCTGGTAGGTCAACGTTGCCCAAGCAAATTTCGTATTCAGCGACGGTGGTACAGAGGAGAGTTTGAAGAGATTCGCCAGGTCGTCCTTCGGGCCGCAAGTCCGATGACACTGGACGGTGTGTCCGTGACCCTGTTCCTGGTTATCGATTTATCCCCTGACCCAGAACTCCCATGAAGCATGCTAGCCCTCGCAGATTTGCACACCGCTTCTGGAATGTTTTGCCGTAAGGCGTCAAACATTCCCCTGATCATCTGGACTTGTGATCAACAGTCGCCGTGAATGAACTATTCAATCCAATTGCCTCCTTTGATATTGGTCACATAATTGGTGTATGTGCCCTGACTATATAGGCCGTCAATAGCCCATGCTCGAAAGCTTGCTTGCTTTCCGACATGCTCGAGCTTCCTCACAACACCCAGGCGCTGGGATGGTTCCTGGCTTTAGGCGCCTTAACTTCTGCCACCTTCGTTGTCCTTCGAAAAAGGCGTAACACGCGAGGTCTGCCGCTTCCGCCTGGTCCCAAAGGGCTACCTCTTCTCGGAAACATCTTTCAGATTCCGAGCGAAAATGCCTGGATGGCGTACAGAGAAATGGGTAAAGTCCACGGTGAGACTGGCAATCCCTTTCTTAAAACTGTTAAGTCTGACAAGTGAAAACTCCAAGGTGACATGGTATACCTCGAGGTTCCTGGACAACCTTTGCTTGTTCTAAATAATCTGGAGGACTGCTTGAACCTCTTGGAGAAACGTGGGTTGAACTATTCGGACAGGATGCACTCGATGGGGACCAAGTTGTCAGTTCCAGACATCTGCTAATCGGGCTCTGGTTGCTTACGAGGGATTCAGGTTGGATCTGAGCGAATGGAACTGGGGTTTCGCAGACTACGGCCCACGGTTTGAAGGAGTATCGACGCGTATTTCATCAACTACTGAGTCCCAAACAAGTCGCACAATATCGACCCGTAATGGAAGAGGAGGTGCATATCTTCCTTCAGCACCTTCTGTCGACGCCTGCCGACTTGAAGATCATGTTCGAGGGTGAGTTTCATAAACACTGAACTGACTGGCTTGCTAACTATCTTGTGCACGAAGCTTATTTGGATCTGTTATCATACGCATCGCATACGGCTCCTCGGATATTGAGCTCAACAAAGCCCGAATAACCGAAATTGAGCATCTGGTGGCCGGTTTTGTGCCATTGACTCGTCCTGGTCGATTGATGGTCGATTTCTTTCCGGTTTTACGCTTTGTTCCATCTTGGTTTCCTGGAGCTGGCTGGAAGAGAGAAATAGACAGGGTACGAAAACTCGCGTATCGGGTAGCCAAAGTGCCCTACGATGAGGCGAAGGAAAGGTTGGTAAGTCATGCTCTCTTCAGTTAGGCGCAGCAGTCGAATAATACTCCTCTTTTAGGAAGGCAATACGGGAACTGACGGCTATCCAAGCATGGTGCAACACTTTATTGCCAGCGCCGATACAGGTCTGAGTGAGAACGAGCGTCACGAGCGAGACGAGGTGGGACGTTTCACGATGTCCCTGTCATTTCTAGGTCAGTCGATAAGCTGCATCATGGTAACAGTCTTTTGACACTACTTTGCTTAGCTGGCGCTGATACTGTAAGTCATTATCAATTCCTTCATATCAACGACTGGCCCATTTAGAGCTTCAAGTCGATCGCCACGGGATTGGGACTCTTTGGGGCGCTTGCAATGCATCCGGAAGTCCAGCAGAAAGCTCACGATGAAATTGGTCGTGTAGTTGGCCACAGTCGACTACCCGGACTCAACGACCTCGAACAACTGCCTTATATCAAGGCCATTCTCAAGGAACTCGCGAGATGGCACGTCGTAACACCTTTCAGTAAGCCCTTTCCCACTCCACGTACTTGATTGCCTTTTCCTAAAACTCTCCCATTAGCAATTCCACATTTGAGTCGGGAAGACGACTCTTACAAAGGTTATTTCATTCCCAAAGGTACAGCAGTGCTGCCCAATGCATGGTAAGCCACGATCTGAAGTGAGACTTGCTTCGTGATTCATCGTCTTGACGTAAAATAGGGCCATCCTCAACGACCCAACGGTTTTCGTCAACCCCCAACAGTTTAACCCGGACAGGTACATTGGTCAGGACGGGGGGCTCGACCCCACTGTTTTGGATCCCGAAATGGCTGCCTTTGGGTTTGGCAGAAGGTGAGCCCAAGGTTTCGAAACGATTATCAATTGGCAACTGAGTCGCTCACTGTTACGATGATGCGTAGAATATGCCCAGGCCGCCACCTGAGCTTTGAGATTACTACTTTGATGATTGCTTCTCTGCTCGCCGTCTTCGAGGTCAAACCGTCCTTGGATAAAACCGGGAAACCGATAGTGCAGGAGATGGATACATCATCAAAATTCTTCGCGTCAGTCTCTCTACATGTCGTATTCTTGAGGCTTAGCTGACCTTTTTGGACTTCAGGAAGCCACTCCCTTTTAAATGTCAGATCGTACCCCGAAGCGACAGACACGCTTCCCTTCTTGCTTGACGGCTTGATCTGTAATGCGTCGCATGTACGAATTAGATGGTCTTTTTCTCTTTGTTCAGATCCCATCGAGAGGACTGGTATGCTCTCCTATACATATCCACCAATCGGCCGATATCTGTGTTTCACAACAGGATTCCCTAGGCATCTCTAGAATCTGCATCGCGTCCTGGGTGGCACAGACGCGAACTACCCCTGAGTCGCGTGTCAGGCCCACCCCGGGCCGAGCGTCCGCACTAGATGGTGACGGGCCCCTGTTCTTGTTCCACCAGAACCTCATTTCCTTTCTGTCCCTGTCAAGCATGCAAGCCCTCGCGACTTTGTACACACCTTCTGCCAGGGTGTCATGCCGTCACTGGCAGACATCAGACACAAGTCTGGTCATCTGGGCTTCTGACGGACTCAATTGCTGTGAATGAACGACTCAATCCAGATGCGTTTAGTACCGAGCGTCCTACTTGAGGCACCGCCAACAGACGTCCGAAAGCTTGTGTTTGAACATGCTTGACCTTCCCCAGACGCTGGGATGGCCCTTGGCCAGTGCTTTGACTGTTGTCACTCTCGTTGTCCTTCGAGGGAGACGTGACACACGAGGTCTACCGCTTCCACCAGGTCCAAAAGGCCTACCACTTCTGGGAAACATCTTTGATATTCCAAGAGAAAAGCCCTGGAAGGTTTATAACGAATGGGGGAAGGTGTATGGTGAGGCGAATGTTTTTCTTGAATCTGATGAGACTGACGAGCAACACTCAAGGCGGTATGATCTACCTGGAGGTTCCGGGGCAACCGTTGCTCATTCTTAACAATCTGGAGGATTGCCTAGCCCTCATGGATAAACGTTGGCCAAACTACTCGGACAGGTTTCAATCTATGGGCTCCAAACTGTCGGTTATGCTTCTCGCTATCCAGTCTATTCGCCTCGTCACTAACAAGGGATCCAGGATGGAATTAGTCGCATGGAACTGGGCTTTCGGCGCGTATGGCCCACGCTTGAAGGAATACCGACGTGTGTTCCACCAATTGCTGAGCCCAAAGCAGGTCCCGCAATATCGACCTGTGATGGAAGAGGAGGTGCATTTCTTCCTCCAGCGCCTGCTGTCGAGACCTGCCGACTTTGCTGACCATGTGCGAATGTGAGATCTACCATGGCCAAGCTTTCAGGTTCGCCGATCTGCTAACCTTCTTTCTTTGCAGGTTCTTTGGCTCTGCTCTCATCCGTATTGCATACGGATCTTCAAACGTCGAGCTTAACAGGGCGCGAATCGCTGAAGCTGAACACTTGGGTGCAAGCTTTGTGCCATTGACTCGCCCAGGTCGATTGATGGTCGATTTCCTTCCGGTACTACGATTCGTTCCGAGTTGGTTTCCTGGGGCCGGGTGGAAGAGAGAAATAGAGAAAGTACGGACGCTGGCGTATCAGGTGGCCAAAGTACCCTTTGATGAGGCAAAGGAAAGGTTGGTAAGTCATGCTTTCTCTCGTCAGTTGGAGGCGGCCACCGATTCATGTTGCCTTTTCAGGAGGGAGGAACGGGAACTGACGGATACCCGAGCATGGTGCAACATTTTCTTGCAAGTGTTGACGCTGGTCTGAGCGAAAACGAGCTTCGCAAGCATGAGGAAGTGGGACGCATGACAGCGTCCCTAGCATTTTTAGGTCAGCTAATACCTTGAATCGTGGCGACAGCCTTTTGACCCTACCCCGCTTAGCTGGTGCCGATACTGTAAGTCTTGAGCCCCTTCTATTATACAATTCGGCACCTATTCAGATGCTCCAAGTCAATCGTCACAGGAATGGGGCTCTTTGGGGCGCTTGTAATGCATCCTGAAGTCCAGCTGAAGGCTTATGCTGAGGTTGGCCGTGTTGTTGGACACGATCGACTACCCGGACTCAACGACCTCGAACACCTACCATATATCAGGGCCATCCTCAAAGAACTCGCGAGATGGCACGTCGTGACACCTTTCAGTAAGTCCAGCTCAGTCCCTTCTGCTTGACTGCCTTTCTAAGTTACTGGCATCAGCAATTCCGCACCTCAGCAGAGAAGATGATGAGTACAAAGGCTATTTCATACCCAAAGGTACAGCAGTGCTTCCCAACGCATGGTATGTCGAGAGAGGCTTCCATTATTATTGGTATTGACGTGCATCGCAGGGCTATCCTCAACAACCCATCGGTTTTCGTCAATCCCAGCCAATTCAACCCAGACAGGTATCTTGATAAGGATGGAGCCCTTGATCCCACTGTCTTTGATCCTGAGATGGCAGCGTTTGGGTTCGGTCGAAGGTGAGCTCGAGGTTTCTCACTCTAAGTAAACCGGGTTTCTTACTGGATGCGACGGTGTATAGAATATGCCCTGGCCGCCACCTGAGCTTTGAAATCACGACTTTAATGATCGCTTCTCTCCTTGCCGTCTTTGAAGTCAAGCCGCCCTTGGATGAATCTGGGGAACCGATAATGCACTGGGAGATGGATACAGCATCGGAATTTTTGGCGTCAGTCTCTCCGTGCAGTATCGCCAAGAGCTTAGCTGATGTTTGCGGACTCTAGGAAACCACTTCCTTTCAAATGTCGGATCGTACCCCGAAGCGACAGGCACGCTTCCCTTCTTGCTTGAATGCTTTCTCTATAATTCGGCGGATGTACTGCATGGTCGTTTCTTTTTGTCTAAACACATAGACAAGACTGGTATGCTCTTCCATACATCTCCCCCAATCAATCAATGTCTCTTTTATTATTATTTTTAGCAGGATACTTCCCTGTGCATTCTTCTGCGCTCTGGAATATATATATCGTTTCCTTCCTGAGTGGAAAGACGCGGACGAGCCCTGAGCCCGGTGTTGGCAGTAGGCCCATCTCAGGTTCAGGCGGCGTCTCGGAGTCCGTGCCTATCTTACCCCTCCTCCTGATCCAGCATTCATTTCCTATCCACGAAGCTTCAAGCATACAAACCGTCGCAGATTGGTACGCTCCTTCTGGGACATGCCGTCAGGCATCAAACAGAACCATGATCGTCTTGACTTGTCACGAATTCAATTGCCGTGAAAGAAGCACTTAACTCAGCTCCCTGCTTTTGCTGCCGGTGTATGTGCCACTATTTAAGGCGTCACCGCCCAGCGATTGGGGCTTGTGTTCGGACATGCTCGACCTCCCCCTGCACACACAGGCGCTGGGATGGCTACTGACCATCGGCGTTTTAGCCCTCATGGTCCTTCGAGGAAGGCGTAACACGCGAGGCCTACCGCTTCCGCCCGGCCCTAGAGGGTTACCACTTCTAGGAAACGTCTTCCAGTTGCCTAGTGAGAAGCCCTGGAAGGCGTACAGCGAATGGAGCAAAGTCTATGGTGAAACGAATGCCCTTCTTCAATCCGTTACAGTTGAGACTGACTAGCGATACCCAAGGCGACATGATCTACCTCGAGGTTCCTGGACAACCGTTGCTTATTCTTAACAGTCTAGATGATTGCCTAGCCCTCTTAGAAAAACGTGGGGTAAACTACTCAGACAGGGGACAATCCATAAGTACCAAGCTGTGAGCACTATTTATCGCCATTCGAGTCGGGGGAGTTGCTTACAAGGGATTTAGGATGGACTTGGCCACATGGAACTGGGCTTTCGAAGCTTACGGCCCCCGCCTGAAAGAATACCGACGTGTATTCCATCAACTCCTGGGTCCAAAGCAAGTCCCGCAATATCGTCCTGTCATGGAAGAGGAGGTTCTCCTCTTCCTTCAACACCTTTTATCGACGCCTGCCGACTTTGCCGACCATGTGCGAATGTGAGATCTGCGCCCGAGTTTTCGAATACATGCATGCTAACTTTTTATTAACAAGGTTCGTTGGCTCTTTTATCATCCGCATCGCGTATGGTTCCTCAGACGCGGAGCTCAACAGGACGCGGATCGAAGAGGGTGAACGTTTGGTTGACGGTTTTGTGAAATTGACTCACCCAGGTCGATTACTGGTCGAGTTAATTCCGGTTCTACGCTTTGTTCCAACTTGGTTTCCTGGAGCTAGGTGGAAGAGAGAGATTGAGAAAGTACGAGCGCAGGGGTATCAGGTGGCCAAGGTGCCCTTCGATGAGGCAAAGGAACGGTTGGTAAGTCAAGCGCGCTATCATCAGTTGGGTGCATCGATTTAGCTTCCTCCTTTAGGAAGGCGGTATGGAAACAGGCGGCTATCCGAGCATGGTGCAGCGTTTTCTTTCCAGCACTGATGCAGGTCTGAGCGAGAACGAGCGTCGTGAGCGAGACGAATTGGGACGTTTCACGATGTCCCTGTCATTTCTCGGTCAGTCAATGGGTTGCATCATGGCAACAGTCTTTTGACTCTACCTTTCTTAGCTGGCGCTGATACTGTACGTCTTTATCGATTCCTCCATGTTTATGACTGGTTGCCCATTTAGACGCCTCAAGTCAATCATTACGGGATTGGGTCTCTTTGGGGCGCTTGCAATGCATCCGGAAGTCCAGCTGAAGGCTTACGCTGAGATTGGTCGTGTTATTGGACATGACCGTCTTCCACAACTTCACGACCTCGAACAACTGCCCTATATCAGGGCCATTATCAAGGAAATCGCGAGATGGTTCGTCGTGACACCTTTCGGTACGTCCCTTCCGATCACATCTACCGTTTGCCTAAAATTCTCGCATCAGCGATTCCACATCTCAGCAGAGAAGACGACGAATACAAAGGGTATTTCATACCCAAGGGTACAGCAGTGTTGCCCAATGCATGGTATGTCAAGAGAGGCTTTTATGATTATGATCATTAACGCGTAACACAGGGCTGTCCTTAACGACCCAACGGTCTTCATCAATCCTCAACAGTTCAACCCGGATCGGTACCTTGGTCAGGATGGGGGTCTCGACGCCACCGTTTTGGATCCGGAAATGGCTGCCTTTGGGTTTGGTAGAAGGTGGGTTTGAGGTTTCTCACTCCAAGCAAACTGGGTTGCTCAATGGATGCGATGATGCATAGAATATGCCCAGGGCGCCACCTGAGCTTTGAAATCACTGCTTTGATGATTGCTTCTCTCCTCGCCGTCTTCGAAGTCAAACCGCCCTTGGATGAATCTGGGGAACCGATAATGCACTGGGAGATGGAAACATCATCGGAATTCTTGTCGTACGTTTCTCTAAGTGCATTATTGTCAAAGCTTAGCTGATGTTTGAGGACGCTAGGAATCCACTCCCTTTCAAATGCCAGATCGTACCCCGAAGCGAAAGGCACGCTGCCCTACTTGGTTAGCTGCCTTCGCGGCTGTGCACGGATTGGACAGTTCTTCTTTCTGACCAACAAATCTCTACATTTTGGCACTTTCTTAAACCTTTCTTTATACTATAGATTCACCCCTACATTTTCGTTTTTTCCTGCCGACGCGCCTCTACCCCTGAGTCGCGTGTGGAGGAACGGTCACATGCTACGGGCGTCAATCGGCAGTGGCCGTGCGATGGGTAGCGCTCAATTTCAATTTGAATCAACCAGTCTCTTGTCTTTGCTTGACTCCAATGAAGCGTCTATCTCGCATTCTGTCCGCCGCCAAAGATCGCAGACGCTCTCGCTCCACGGTGTCCATCAGTCAACATCTCCCTGTCACTCCAGGGCAGACTCTGGATTCGCGCTTTCGCATTATCAAGCAACTAGGATCAGGACAGCATTCAACGGTATGGCTTGTCGAATCGTAAGCCTTGTAGTGAAGAATTTGATACACCATTGAGTACTATCAACAGGGATCAAGGTCCTAGGGCTTTGAAGATATTGACCAACGAAGTGACCGCTTTTCAAGGCAAGGAAGCTTTCGAGCTTGAGGTCTTGAAGAACATTGCTTTGGTGCAGGCAGGGAAAAGACAGAAGTTGTTAATTCAGCTAGAGCATCACTTCAATGTTCGGGGAGAGCATGGAGATCATCTTTGCCTGGTCACAGCGCCGCTTGGGCATTCTCTCCTGGACGTGGCTTCAAGATTTGAGTCGAAACGTCTCCCAATACCACTGGTGAAACGCGTAACCCGACAACTTCTCGAAGGCTTAGACATTCTGCATGGCCAGTGTCAGACAGTCCACACAGGTAAGTGAAGTATTCCACCCACTTTTCCTTGTGTCTGAACCACGTGCAGACATCAAACAGGACAACATCATGCTCGGCGAAGCTTCCTTATCGGAAAGCGATGACATTGACTTGGGTAGCCTCAACGAGGCGAATTTCGTGCTCATCGATTTTGGAACTGGTAAGCCTAGTATGATGGACGGCCACCCTGTGTTCTGACGATCCCAAGCTATACCACCAAGCGGCCCTCATTCACGCTTGATCCAACCGGCAGCACTGCGTGCCCCTGAGGTGATAATTGGATGCACTTGGAATACCAAAGTCGATATATGGAATCTCGGGTGTATTGTAAGCTCCTCACCCACTTCTTTGCTCTTGTCTCTCCGCTCACTTTCCGCTCCCAGGTCGCCGAGCTCATTATAGGGCAGCATCTGTTCAAACCCCGACCCTTTGGGAAGTCAAGTGCAGAGCAATACCATCTTGCTCGCATGTTTGCTACCTCTTACCCAAAGGCTTTACCTCCGCAAGTGATGGACGCTTTCCGGGAAGGCGAACATTTCGAGAAATACTTTCACGACAAGGGTGAGCAGCTTTGCCTCGCTGCGCTCGAAGGACAGCAAGCCTCATTTCTTTTTAGGTCTTCGACTGTCGGCCGACCCTGAGCCCATCGAAGCCATTCTCCGTGTTTACAACGTCCACACGCCAGAATTATCTGCTATCTTGACTGCGATGCTTCGAATTGTCCCTGATGAGCGTGCGACTGCTAAAGACCTGCTAGCCTTTGAGTGGTTACGTGAAGAGGATTAGGTGTGGTTTTGAGGCAATGCATACTGCGACCTCGCTTCCATGAGTGTACTGGGGTGAGTGAATCTGCGCATCCGAAAACGGGTGCTAATTTACATGCATTAGAGCGATTTCAGAGAATGTGGTCAGGTTCAATACATTCGCTGTAGTGCCAGCCGTCTTTTCGTCGCACGCAGGGTCATGACTGGTGTATATAACAATTTTTGAGCTTTCTAATTCAGGTTGGACTCAGCCCCCGTTCCTCAGCCCGATTTCACAAACGCCCAGCTCTTCTTGAATGATTTGGAGGAGCACACCTTCTTGTCTGGATGACGAATGGCGAGGGTGCTCGCGAGGACATCAGGCATAGTTATGCTCTCATCGTTCGATGCGTCCACTGTGATTTGCTGAAGCACTGAAACGAGGGACAGGTCGGACACCAGTGCATCCGACCACAATGAGGAGATCGTCAACTCCAAAAGATTGGGAGTGAGCATCAGCAGGTCAGTCAAGTTTATGCCGTCGAATCCGTGGAGTGTCATAGATACGAGTGTGGGTTGGCATCCTGACGTTTGAACAAACGTCTGGATGGCCTCGACCACGAATTGGTTTTGCTCTGAACCTTGCTCGCCATTGTGGTTCCAAATCTCGAGTGTAGTGAGTGCTGGAGCTCGAAGTGAGACTAGGTGGCTGCCAATTCGATGCCACTGCTGCTGTATTTCGAGCTTGCGGATATGTGATAGGGAGATTGGATTTTTGTATTTGATGGGGACGCGAGGCAGTGGTGGTTCTCCTGTTACACAAAGCTCTTCGAGAGATGGAACTTCTCGGAAGCCATGGCATTGGTTTGCAAAATACAAGAAGTTCTCCGATGGAGAGTCATGCCATACCAAACGCCTTAGGGTGTGGTGCTGAGTCATGAAAACGTGGGTATATGAAAGGACAGTATGTGGGGTGAAAGGAATGCGGAGTTGCATGGCGAAAGCTTCTCCACCCAGTTCCAAGGTTTCCAGGGAGGGAAGTTTAATCGTGATGTTTCTTTTGATGAGGTTGCGGACAGTAGACTGGATGAGAAGAGTGTCAACCCTGGGTACCTCCAAGGTTATTGAATGAGCATCCTCTGCTATTCGTTTCGTTAAGTACCAAATAGGCAGTGTCCCCCCAAGTCGATGCCATGCATCTTGGAGAGTGCGGTCGAGCAAACGCCAGATTGATCCATCTGGATCTTGCATGTAATGGTCAAAATGACCATGGATTGGGAATCGAGCGGGATGAAGGAAGAGTGGAACGCTCGAAGACAAGCCCACGATGTAGCATAGCCGCTCGACGTACACTTTGGCATCAGCAGTCTTCAACGTCGTGAGTAGGCCCCAATCGATTGCTACATGGTTCCACAGAGCTGGCGTCGAGTACAAAACTGTCCTCCAGTATCTGCAGACTCCTGCGATGTTCCAAGGAACGGCATCTGGTGCGTAAAGGATGGATACGCCCTTCCCGACGGTCAGAAGAAAGACGTGGGTGAGGATTTCAGTGGGAAGTAGCCCGATATGTGATGGTACTGAGTTTTGGTTTTCGACAACGGCTTCCCGCGCAGCAATGTGTGGATCTTGTTGGGAAATTTTACTGGATGTCAAATCCCCGGAGTGTATCTGAACTTTACGAAAGTCAGATACCAGCGCTGTGGTGTCGGTATAATCCATGGGAGCAGGTTTGGTAAGATTCCAAAATGTAGCCAGGTTGAAGCTACTGAGTGGAAGAGAACAGTCAAGATGCGCAATTTCGACGAGTTCAATCGATTACAACACTGCCACTCACATCACACAATGGGCGCCTATCTCTGAGCGCTTCAGTCGCGTATATACAACATGTACACGCCAGAGCTATTGGCGTTGTTGAGCGCGATGCTTCGATTATTATTATTTCCGAACGAGCGGCTCTCTGCTCAAGACTTGCTGGCCTTCCAGTGCTACGCAGGCCGGTTTAAATATAGTGCCCGAGGCAGAACAATAACAAATCGCGGTGTAGCTCCAACGCTGATATGATAAGTGTATCTTCATATCAAACAAGAGGTGCTAATACACAGGTACAGAAAGATACCAGTGAGTGTGGTTAAATGTACTACATCTGCTGTCGTGTCAGCTGTCTTTTCGTCGCGTGCAGGATGCCGTTAGGTCATGAATGTTATCTATGGCCATTGGCAACCTTTGGGTCCGCCTGATCTAGAGCTCGAAACCCACTCCTCAGCCCATTCTTACAAGCGCCCAAGTCTTCTTGAACGATTTGGAGGAGTACACCTTCTTATCCGGGTGGCGAATGGCCAGGATGTTCGCGAGGACATCAGGCATGACGATGCTCTCATCGTTGGAGGCGTCCACTGTGACTTGCTGAAGCACTGGAACGACAGATGGGTTGGATGCGAGTGAATCCGACCACAGTGAGGAGATTATCAACTCCAAAAGATTGGGCGTGAGTTTCAGCAGGTGAGTCAAGTTTACGCCATCGAGTCCGTCCAGCTTCATAGACACGAGTGTGTGTTGGCATCCTGACTTTTGCACAAACGTCCGAATGGCTTCAGCAGCGTGTCGGTTTTGTTCTAAACCTTGCTCGTACTCGTACTTGTCGTTACGAACATCGAGCGTAGTAAGTGCGGGCGCTCGAAGTGAGGATAGGTGACTGGCGATTTGATGCCACTCCTGGTGTATTTCGAGCTTGCGGATGTGTAATGAGGAGTTTGGATTATCGGATTCGACGTGGATGTAAGGCCGTGGTGCTTTTCCTGTTAGACAAAGCTCTTCGAGAGATGGAACCTCTCGGAAGCCGTGGCAATCGTCTGCGAAATAAAGGAAGCTCCGCGTTGGAGAGTCGTGCCATACCAAACGCCTTAGGGTGTGGTGCTGAATCATGAAAGTATGGATGTATGAAAGGATAGTATGTGAGCTGTTGGCAAAGCGGGTAAACAGGGCGAAACCTATATCATCCAGTTCCAAGGTTTCCAGGGAGGGAAGTTTAATCGTGATGTTTCTTGAGACGAGTTCACGGACAGTGGACTGGATGAGAAGAGTGTCAACCCTGGGTACCTCCAAGGTTATTGAATGAGCATCCTCTGCAGTTACTCGTTTTGTTAAACACCAAATAGGCAACTTCCCCCAAAGACGATGCCATGCATCTTGGAGAGTGCGGTCGAGCAAACGCCAGATTGACCCACCGGGATCTTGCATGTAATGGTCGACTTGACCACGGATTGGGAATCGAGCGGGATGAAGGAAGAGCGGGAGGCTCGAAGACAAGCCCACGATGTAGCATAGCCGTTCGACGTACACTTTGGCATCAGCAGTCTTCAACGTCGTGAGTAGGCCCCAATCGATTGCCACATGGTTCCATACGGCTGGTGTTGAGTACACAACTGTCTTCCAGTACCTGCAGACTCCTGCAATGTTCCAAGGAGTTGCATCTGGTGCGTAGAGGATGACTACACCTTGTCCGGTGGCCAGAAGAAAGATGTGGGCAATGATTTCGGTAGGGAGTCGTCCGATATGCGATGGTGCTAAATCTTGGTGTGCGACAACGGCTTCCAGCGCAGTAATATGTGCCTCATTTTCATCTCGGCGCGAAATTGTAATTGGTTTGGTGGAGGATGTCGAATCCACGGAGTGTAATTGAGCTGCACAGAAGTCAGATACCAGTGCTGTAGTGCTGGTAGAATCCATGAGGGTGGGGTCGGTAAACTTTCAGCTTCAAAATGTAGCTAGGTTGGAATAGCCTACTGAGTGGAAGAGAAAGGTCAAGAAGCGGGATTTCAGTGACGAGAGTCCAATCGATTACAACACTGCCACTATCGTATGATGGGCGCCTATCTCTGAGCGCTCGGGCCTCGGTCCGGGAAAGCGCCAAAGCACACATGATTTAAGCTCCGACCCAAAATCCTCAGGACGGATTCGGGTGGCATTGATCTCACACCTTTACTGCCAGCGTCGTCTGGACTAAGCTCGCCTTTCATTATGCACATATCCTTTGGACTACCAGCAGGAAAGCAACTGTAATTCAGAACTCACTGAGGCCGCAGAATCGCTCTCTTTTGACACTGCTGTGATGCGTTGAATGGAAACACAACAAACTCGGCTGCCGGTGATACTCTATGACATGGCCAGTTACGGATACAGAGCGTGCTCAGGCCTTGCCTTCGAACCGCCATGTTGCAGGATATGGCCCCCCGGTCCAGTTGGGCGGTGGCCATTGGCGCATTCACTGTTGCAGTCATTGTGATCCTTCGACAGAAGGGCAACCGTCGAGGGCTCCCTCTTCCTCCTGGCCCCAAAGGGCTGCCCTTTCTGGGTAACGTCTTCCAGATTCCAAGAGATAAATCGTGGAAGGTGTACAGTGACTGGAAGCCCGTATATGGTGAGATAACCTCTCTGCTATCGTCGTGATGATGCTTTGGACTGACTAGAGGCGACTTACTTAGGGAATATGATATACCTCGAGGCTCTTGGACAGCCGTTGCTCATCCTGAACAGTCTGGAAGACTGCTCAGAGATTTTGGAGCGGCGCGGAGCCAACTACTCTGATAGGTTTCAATCCACCGGCGCAAAGTTGTTAGTGTTTCGTCATTTGTTGATCAGTGTCGTGCCTTACCGATCCTCGCTACATATAGAATGGGCTTGGACGAATGGAATTGGGCCTTTGAAGACTATGGTCCGCATCTGAAGGAATACAGGCGCATATTCCATCAGCTCTTGAGTCCTAAACAGATACCGCAATATCGACCGGTCATCGAGGAAGAGGTCCACATCTTCCTTCAGCATCTGCTCTCAACGCCAACGGACTTTTCTGGCCATGTGCGCTCGTACGTCTTCTGGATACCGTCAACGTTTACCGCTAATCTTAACGCCTTCTCTCTATCAGTTTCTTCGGCTCTATCATCGTGCGAATTGCATATGGCTCCTCCGACCTCGAATACAACAAACTACGGATTGCCGAGGGTGAACACCTTGTCGATAGCTTTGCGGCGCTCCTGAACCCAGGTCGATTAATGGTCGATCTGATTCCAGCGCTAAGGCATGTTCCTAGCTGGATGCCGGGCGCGGGTTGGAAAAGGGAAATCGCCAGAATACGAGAGCTCGCCGCCAAGGTGTCAAACGTGCCCTACGATGATGCGAAAGCGAGATTGGTAAGTGTGGACGGCTCGCACATCTAACATCGTTTGACCATCCCTCAGGAACGTGGCGTTGGAAGTAAAGGATATCCGAACATGGTGCAGCAGTTTCTCGGAAGCCTTGACACGGACCTGAACGAGGAAGAGAGGAGTAAGCAAGAGGAGATGGGTCGGCACACTGCGGCTCTGTCGTTTATTGGTGGGCATTATTACTTGCATACCTCTCCATATTTCACTTCTAACACTGTTTTTCTCAGCTGGCGCCGATACTGTAGGTCTCGCACATCCTCCCATCACGATTCGAGTTTGACTTCTGGTATCCAAGTCCATTGCAATGGGTCTTGGCCTTTTCGCAGCACTAGCTCAACACCCCGAAGTCCAACAGAAGGCGTATGCTGAGATCAGTCGCGTTGTTGGGCATGAACGGCTACCTCAACTTGGGGACCTTGACCATTTACCGTACATTCGTGCTATCCTGAAGGAGCTTACCCGGTGGCACGTCGTCACACCGTTCAGTGCGTCCTTCTTCCTTCGTTCATCATCCCGCTTCTGACCAAGGGTCGTCCGCACGATAGCCATTCCACATTTGAGCCGAGACGATGATGAGTATAAAGGGTACTTTATACCAAAAGGCACCATTGTCCTGCCCAACTCATGGTGAGCTGAGCAATGCTTTGGTAGAGACGACCCATCTCAAATTGAAATAGGGCCATTCTCAACGACCCCTCCATGTTTGTGAACCCACAACATTTCAATCCCGACAGGTATGTGGATCGAAATGGCAATATCGACACCACTATCCTGGATCCAGAGGTGGCAGCCTTCGGATACGGTCGAAGGTGAGACTCCACGGTTGACATGAATTAGTGTGTCGGCTGACCCTTTTGGAATGATAAGAATTTGCCCAGGACGTCACTTGAACAATGAATCCACGGCCTTGATGATTGCCTCCCTCCTCGCTGTTTTCGAAGTCAAGCCACCAGAAGATGAGAATGGGCTGCCGTTGCCGTTGGAGTTGGATACGGTATCAGATATCATAGCGTGAGTCTTCCTGATTGGTATAGCATCGTTGAAGTGGGGTTTACGCGCATGTCTGTCCAGGAAACCTCTACCGTTCCAATGTCGAATCGTACCCCGAAGCAAGGAGCACGCTGCGCTCCTTGGCTAGCGTACTCAATCCGATTCCGATGTCTTACTTTCCGTCAATTTATCTCGGCTATCGCCTTTGGTCCATGCACAATCGTCTGGGGCAAGGCCGTGGCCTTCTTTGCTAACAGTCTGTTTTGTTTAGATGCTCAGAATTGGGGTTTGCAGTGTTATCCTGTTAGGGCCTTTCCACCGCGACGAGCAATGAATCAACTAGAGGGTTACGCAACATGCACACCTATCAGCACGGAGAGTGCCTTAACTTGGAGCAGCGCTTGTGCGCGAAGTCCAAGGATACTGGGTGACATGGGACGCTAGCGCTTCTTTAGGAAGATGAAGAAGTGGCAAAACATGTATCAAGCATGTGCTATCTTGGTAAGTACCCTTAATCTGAGTCTGTGCTGGGAGCCAGTTGCTCACGTATCTCCCAGGGAGAATTAAAACTGTGCCTCATTCACAACCTGAGAAGGTACATTCACAATCTCAACCAGCTTAGACGGATAGCTCTGCATTAGCTCTCATCCATGCGCTTGCTACAAATCCAGAGGTCCAGCAGAAGGCATAGCAAGAGCTTGACTGGGTCGTTGGCCCAGCCCGTCTCCCAGACTTCGGCGATCTTGATCAATTGCCATACACCCAGGCAATCATAAAAGAAGTAGGCGGCTGGCACACCGTTGCTCCCGTGTGTAGGGTTTTCTGAGACGAGGCGTCTTTTGAAACTAACAAAGCCCTAGGCGTTCCCATGTATCCAAGCAAGAAGACGAATATCAAGGTTGTCGGATCCCGCAAAATTCTGGTGCGGTTGCTGTCGTATTAAATTCCAACCCTTCTGATCACCGCACATCTTTCAGGGCCATAATGCACGACCCAGCCTATTTCGACGATCCTATGATTTTGAACCTGAACGCTATCTCAAGGATGGCAAGATTGACCTTAAGGTCTTGCATCTTGAAGTTAACGTTGTGGCCTCCAGATTTGGTCGCAGGTATGCCTTATAGAAAACCGCAGACTTTGCGTATTGATCTGTTGTTATGCCGGCGCCATTTTAGCATTCAATCACTCACGACGATGGTCGCATCGGTCCTCTCGTGCTTCAGGATCAAGCCTCCAAAAGACGAGAAGGGACAGGACATCATAATGGGGCCTATGGATGTGTCCTTTGAGATTATTCCGTATGTCCTGACCATAATCCACCCCGAATGAGCCTTTCAAATCTCACTTCAATTTTATCCAGAGTCCAGTCCCATTTGACTGTTGTGCCGATGTCGCTGTGGTACCTGCCCTCCCCAGCAATTGATCTCGCCACAAAAGATCGGAAAGGTTTAGTAAATGATTCCTCTCAGTTCGCTTCTCCGCCAACATCAAAGATTTTGACTGCGATTCTGTTGGTGGAACCCTCAATCGACCCTTTCAAGGGATTTCAATTGAATAGCCTACTATCTGCAGAAATCTGCTGGTGACAACCTGGCCGCATCTACCCGGTCGACCCGAACCAATACAGTCGGGGCCAAGGACCCTTCTGGTTTGACGCCACGGCCACGATGTGTTGACTTGAAACAGAAGATATTCGGCTGCCTGTCTTGATGCATGTCATGTCCAGGTCAGTATTTAAGGAACGAGACCCTGCGCTCAGTCTCCATTCAAGACCGCCATGTTGAATTGGATGTCTCAAGTTGACCAGCTCCCACCCAGTTGGGCGATGGCCATCAGCGCATTCGCAATTTCAGCTCTTGTGCTACTTCAAAGAAAGAGCAGGCGTCAACGGTTTCCTCTTCCTCCAGGCCCGAAGGGCTTGCCCTTTCTCGGCAACATCCTTCAGATGCCACGAGATAAACCATGGAAGGTATACAATGATTGGAAGGGAGTATACGGTGAGGTGGCCCTGCCCTGTGATCCTTATGATGAATACTTGGGCTGACTCGAGCAAACCAGGGGGTATGATATACCTCGAGGCTCTTGGACAGCCATTGCTTATCCTGAACACTCTGGAGGACTGCTCAGAACTTTTAGAGCGGCGCGGAGTCAACTACTCAGATAGATTTCAATCCATCGGCGCCAAATTGTGAGTATTCCATAGCTCCTCGATTGCCTTCCTGCCCATTGACTTGGGCCACAATTAGGATGGGCATGAACGAATGGAATTGGGCACTTGATGATTATAATCAGGGTTTGAAGGAATACCGGCGCCTATTTCATCAACTCTTGAGCCCCAAGCAGGTACCGCAATACCGACCGGTCATCGAGGAAGAAGTCCACACATTCCTTCAGCAACTCCTTTCGACACCAGCGGACTTCTCTGACCATGTGCGAACGTACGTTTCAGGAGACCTTCACGGGTACTATCTGTCCAGCCTAACACCATTCTCTTGTAGTTTTTTTGGCTCTGTCATCATGCGTATTGCATACGGCTCTTCTGACTTCGAGTACAACAAAGTCCGGATTGCTGAGGGTGAAAACCTCATTGACCGCGGTTCAGCGCTCCTCACTCCAGGGCACCTGATGGTTGATTTGATACCAGCGCTCCGCCATGTTCCAAGCTGGATGCCAGGCGCTGGTTGGAAAAGGGAAATAGAGAGTATCAGAAAGCTCGCGGTCAAGGTGGTGAACGTGCCATACAACGATGCGAAAGAGCGACTGGTCAGCACAGTGCTTTTGCGTGTGTGGCATGTCTTAATTCTGTTCTTTTACTCAGGAACTTGGCATCGGAACAGACATCTACCCGAACATGGTGCAGCAATATTTGGGCAGCCTGGACACGGGCTTGAGCGAGGAAGAACAAAGGAAGCAAGACCAAATGGGTCGTCGTACTGTGGCCCTGTCTTTTGTTGGTGGGTGCCATTGCTTCAATGTCTTCATTCTTCACGTTTGACACTGCTTCTCTTAGCTGGCGCCGACACTGTAGGTCTCATGTTGCTTGCTGTTGCAATCGACTTTGATTTTGTGGATGTGCAAGTCCATTGCAATGGGACTTGGCCTTTTTTCAGCACTCGCCCAATATCCTGAAGTCCAACTGAAGGCGTATGCTGAGATTGGACTCGTCGTTGGACATGAGCGACTGCCTCAACTCAGTGACCTGGACCATTTACCGTATATTCGCGCTATCCTGAAAGAACTCACCCGGTGGCACGTCGTCACACCGTTCAGTATGTCTTTTCCCCCTTGGTCATCCCGGATCTGACAAAGGGTTTTCTGCACAATAGCCATTCCGCATTTGAGTCGCGATGATGACGAGTACAAGGGATACTTTATACCAAAGGGCACTATTGTCCTGCCCAACTCATGGTGAGCTGCTCTGTGCCCCGATGCAGATGATCAGCCTTAACCACGAAACAGGGCCATTCTCAACGACCCCTCCGTGTTTGCGAACCCACAGCATTTCAATCCTGATAGATATCTCGATCGAAATGGCAATTTCGACTCCACCACCCTGGACCCGGAGGTGGCAGCTTTCGGATACGGCAGAAGGTGAGGTTCCATGGTTAGCACGAGATAGTTTGGTTACTGACCCTCGGTGTGCTTAGAATCTGCCCCGGACGTCACTTGGGCAACGAATCCACGGCCCTGATGATCGCGTCCCTCCTTGCTGTTTTCGAAGTCAAGCCACCAGCAGATAAGAATGGGCTACCATTGTTATTGGAGTTGGACACTGTTTCAGACATTGTAGCGTGAGCCTTCATGATTGGTATACCGTCGCTGACGTGGGACTTACGTGCATGGACGCCAGGAAACCTCTACCGTTTCAATGCCGAATCTTACCCCGAAGCAAGGAGCACGCTGCTCTTCTCGGCTGAACATTTCCTGAGCCACGCTATCCACACGCTGTCTTAAGTATGAGTCGGCCAACCATCATACTTGGCTACTACAAACCTTAATCAATGTCTTGCCTCCCGTCGACTCATCCATCCTGTCATCTTTCTGCATGTACAATGTTTTTGGACAAGACCTTCTCCTTCTTGCTACCCTTTCACTTTCTGACGATATTCAAGTTTGCTTGCTGCTAGATCAGCCCACTTATGCGCCAATTTCAAGGATGACGAGTAGCAAGTATCACGCAGTCGGCGTGCAGCTCTGAGCGCCATTATTCAATCTCCGATACAATTAGCCCAGAATCCCCCGATTCGGAACGCCGTCCTTTTGTTTCGACTACCATCCCTCTCGTAATGTTCATCCGATTTACCGCTCTTTGGGCCCTGGCCTGCTAATGGGAAAGACGATAGCTTTGGGGCTGCCAAGGTCGACCTGGCTGCATCTGCCCGATTGAACCGGACCAATACAGTAAAGGCCCCAAGACCCTTCTGCTGTGATAAGACTCTGCTTCGATAAGACGCAGGATGTTCGGCCGCCTACGTTGATGTATGACGTACCAGGTCAGTATTTAGGAACAAGATCCTTCGCTCAGGTCTCCATTCAAACCACCATGTTGCATGGTATGTTCGAAGTTGACCAACTCCCACCCGGTTGGGCGGTGGTCGTCGGCGCAATCACTGTTGCACCTCTTGTGCTCCTCCTTCGAAGAAAGAGTAACCGTCAAGGGATTCCTCTCCCTCCAGGCCTGAAAGGGTTGCCCTTTGTGGGCAACATCTTTCAGATGCCACAACATAAGCCATGGCAGGTATACCGCGATTGGATGGGAGTATATGGTGAGACGGCCGTACTCTGTGATCCTTATAATAAGTCTTTGGTCTGACTTGAGCCAACAAGGGGATATGATATACCTCGAGGTTCTTGGACAGCCATTGCTCATCTTGAACACTCTGGAAGATTCCTCAGAGCTTTTGGAACGGCGGTCAGCCAACTACTCGGATCGTTTTCAATCCTTCGGCGCCAAGATGTGAGTGTACCGTGGCTTCTTGATTGTCTTCCTCAAAGGTTGGGTTTTGGTCGCAATTAGGATGGACACGGACACGTGGAATTGGGCGCTTGATAATTATAATCATGGTTTGAAAGAATACCGCCGCCTATTTCATCAGCTCTTGGGCCCCAAGCAGGTACCGCAATATCGGCCAGTGGTCGAGGAAGAGGTCTACACATTCCTTCAGCGCCTGCTTTCGACGCCGGTGGACTTCACTGACCATGTGCGAACGTGAGTTTTTCGCAGACCTTCACGGGTATCTGCCTAAACTAAGACCCTTTCTCTTGTAGTTTCTTCGGCTCTATCATCATGCGTGTTGCATACGGTTCTTCAGACCTCGAGTTCAACAAAGTGTGGATTGCTGAGGGCGAAAATCTCATTGACCGCTTTGCAGACCTCCTCACCCCAGGGCACTTGATGGTTGATTTGATACCTGCGCTCCGCCACGTTCCAAGCTGGATGCCAGGCGCTGGTTGGAAAAGGGAGATAGAGAGTATCAGAAAGCTCGCGGTCAAGGTGGTGAACGTGCCATACGACGACACGAAAGAGCGACTGGTTAGCTCAGTGCTTCTGCATGTACGACAGGCCTTAATTCTGTTCTTCTCAGGAATCTGGTGTCGAAACAGAAGTCTACCCGAATATGGTACAACAATTTTTGGGCGAGCTGGACGCGGGCTTGAGCGAGGAAGAATACAGCCAGCAAGAGAACATGGGCCGCCGTACTATAGCTTGTCCTTTATTGGTGGGTGGCGTTGCTTCAATATTTCCCCATCCTTCGCCCTTGACACTGCTTTTCTCAGCTGGCGCCGATACTGTAAGTCTCTTACTCCTCGCTATTATAATTGGCTTTGACTTTGTCGATGTGCAAGTCCATTGCAATGGGACTTGGACTTTTCGCAGCACTAGCCCAGTACCCTGAGGTCCAACGGAAGGCGTATGCTGAGATCGAGCGTGTCGTTGGACGCAAGCGACTGCCTCAACTCGCTGACCTGGATCAGTTACTGTATGTTCGTGCCATCCTGAAGGAACTCACCCGGTGGTATGTTGTCACACCGCTTGGTACGCCCTTGTCCCTTTGTTCATCCTCATGCATCTGACATGGGGCCGTCTGTGCGATAGCTCTTCCACACTTGAGTCGAGACGACGATGAGTACAAAGGCTACTTCATACCCAAAGGCACTATGATTCTTGCCAATTCATGGTGAGTGGAGCAACGCCTGGCTGAGATAATCAATCTCAAATCGAAACAGGGCAATTCTCAACGACCCTTCTGTGTTTGCGAACCCACACCATTTCAATCCTGACAGGTACCTCGATTCAAATGGCAATTTGTCAACCACTACCCTGGATCCAGAGGTGGCAGCTTTCGGATTCGGTCGAAGGTGGGACTCCACGATGTTTGACGCGAGATAGTTTGGTTGCTGACCCTCTGTATGCCTAGAATCTGCCCAGGGCGCCACTTGAACAACGAATCTACAACCTTGATGATCGCTTCCCTCATTGCTGTCTTCGAAGTCAAACCACCGGAGGACAAGAATGGAGCAACGTTGCCAGTGGAATTCGACACATCTTCAGACGTCGTAGCGTGAGTCTTTGTGACTGGTATAGCATCGTCGAAGTGGGGCTAACGTGCACCAGGAAACCTCTACCTTTCCGATGTCAGATCTTACCCCGAAGCAAGGAGCACGCTGCACTTCTGAGCTGAACGTTTCCTTGGCCACGGTGGCCACATGCTGTCAAACTTATGAGTGGGTCATGACTTGGCTCCTACGAGCTTCAATTCTATGCCTTGCCTTCTGTTGATCCATCCTGCTTGTTAACTTTCTACATGCACAATCCATTTTGACAAGATCGTCTCCATCAAATGCTTGCTCACCTTTCGCTGTGCGAAGACATGCAAGCTTATGTGTTTGCAGCTTCACCTCGTCGTCTCTTTCCTGGCAACAAAATAACCAACCAACTAGCAGCGATCATGGATATGCAACTATCGATCAGCATGAGCAGCATCCACCATGAGACCGGTGCCAGTGACCATCCCTCTATGAGTAATCGTTCTGGTACTCATTCGACGGCTGGTTATGATTCTAATCCACCGTCACCACAAAGAGTGGTCTGCGTTGCTAGAGTGGTGCTTTTCGCCAAGTTCAAGAATGACAAGGCGATACCAACTTTCAAGTGACAAGTGACATTTCACTCCGGAACTTCTGAATAGCCCCTCAACCCACTCCGCTGAGGATGTGAATGGTCTGCAAAGGCGCCAGGGCTTGACTTGGGGTTCAAGTAAGTACAAATTCTATACTATCACTGAAGAAGCACTGATAAATTAACCAACACAGTGAACGTTGCTGGATAAGGCGTGCCAGAAAATAGGGAAGCAAGTACCTGAAACGAAAATGGAAAGAGGGTATTTGAGACACGCTTTCCTTGTGAAGCAACCTTGGTACCAATCGACGTCAGTCGTCCATGGAGTTATCCGTCGCGATTCCCACATCAAATCGATTCTATAATGACATGGGCACCGTTTATCAAGAAAGAGGATGAATAGTGGTGGATCCTTCTGCGGTACCACATCAGCCTCAGAGCCATGTTGCTGGAACTGCTTTCTGAGCCGCTGAACGCTTGCATGGCTGCCAGCTTCATCATATCGGCGTATCTCTTTCAGGCGACTCGCACCAAGAAAAGCTCTTGCCTACCACTTCCCCCCGGTCCTAAAGGCTTCCCCCTCATCGGAAATCTACTTGATATTCCCCAGGACAAGCCTTGGAAGACGTACAGTAAATGGGCGAAGGAGTATGGTACGCCAAAAGCCGTTTCTGTACCTAATTCACCGGCTTACCTCTATCATCCAATCAGGCGATGTTGTCTACTTCCACACTTTGGGGCAAAATTTTGTCGTTTTGAACAGCCTTGCCGCCGCAAACGATCTCCTAACGCTAAGAGCTCCCGTCTATTCCGATCGCACAGAATCGCCCGTCATTGATATGTAAGTGCTCTTGGATTACAAGTGTGGTCGGTTTGATAACCTTGGGGCCCCGGCAGATTGGGACTTCAGTGGACCATTGTCTTGAAGCAGTATGGGAGCGAATGGAGGGACTACAGGCGAGCCTTCCACCGCTTCTTCAACGCAGCGCAAGTGCACCAGTTTCGTCCCATCGTGATGAAGGCCGTGCCCAAACTTCTTGATCATCTACTCTCCACCCCCCAGTCCTTCCGGGAGGCTTTGCATGAGTGAGAAATTACGACTGTCACCATCTTTCCGCAAACTGACACAACCACTATCGTCAGATTCTTTGGCCTAGTCATCGTTCGCGCTGCCTATGGATCAGAGGATGGCCACTACAACAGGAACCTGATTCACGCAGCGGCCGCCTTCAACGAAGAAGCCGTGAACTCGGTAAGGCCAGGCAGATACCTTGTCAGCATTGTGCATATCCTCCGTTACGTGCCTGCTTGGTTTCCAGGCGCAAGATGGAAACGCACTTTGCAGAGCGTTGCGTGTCTTGGAGAAAAGGTGATTGAGGAACCGTTCAGCAGCGCGAAAGAAAGACTCGTACGTTGACCACTGGGTGGAATCGACTATAACGCTGACATCAATTTATGCACCAGGAAGCCGGGATCCAACATGACCAGGGGCTGAATGTTGCGACTCAGCTTATAGCGGACCTGCCCCCTTCTGGCTCGTTACATTACAAGTATGAGGAGAATATGGCAAAGCATGTCTCGAGCATATGCTATCTTGGTAAGCTCTGCATACCCTGAGCCCTTGTTCTTACCCAGTTACTCACGCCTCTTCACAGCGGGAAGTGAAACTGTACGTCGTTGGCGAGCTGTGAAGGCCCATCCGCAATCTGATTCGGACTAGACGGATAGTTCTGCATTAGCTCTCATCTATGCGCTTGCTACGAACCCAGAGGTCCAGCAGAAGGCACAGCAAGAGCTTGACCGAGTAGTTGGCCCGGCTCGTCTCCCAGACTTTGGCGATTTCGATCAATTGCCATACATTCAAGCGGTCATTAAGGAAGTAGGTCGCTGGCACTCAACCACTCCCTTATGTACGTTCTTTTGAGACGGATATTCTGTTCTGAACTAACACGGACCTAGGTGTCCCCCATGTATCCAAGCAGGAAGATGAATATGAAGGTTATCGGATTCTTGCAAAATCCATAATTCTGCCTAATGTCTGGTGCGGTCGCCCCGTCATTCATCGACCCTCATAATTGACTACTCCTCAGGGCCATAATGCACGACCCAATCTATTTTAAAGATCCCACGAGGTTTGAACTTGAACGATATCTCAAAGACGGTAAGATAAACCTGGAGGTCTTAGATCCTGAAGCCGCCGCCTTTGGATTCGGGCGCAGGTATGCCTTTTGGAAAACCTCAAAGTTTGCCTGTTGATCCCATGTCCTAGGATATGCCCTGGGCGCCATTTCAGCACCCAAGCCCTCACGATGATGGTCGCCTCGGTGTTGTCGTGTTTCAATATCAAGCCTCCGAAAGACGAGAAGGGGCAGGACATCATAATGGGCCCTATGGACATGTCCTCTGAGATTATTTCGTACGTCCTGGTCATATTCTGCCGCGAATGGGCCTCTCCGATCTTACTTCGCTTTCATCCAGAGTTCCAGCCCCATTCGATTGTAGCCTCATTCCTCGTAGTGATCAGCACGTTCAACTGATCAAGAGCGTTGTGGATGCGGCGTAGGGAGAGCAGATTCTCCCAACCCCTGAAGGTCGTCATGGCCCAGCAATGTACAATCCCCAAGGGCGACATCTAATGAACTCTTTATCTGTGCTGTGGGGATTTCACTGCAGCACTTGCTCGAGCTATCAATTCGATTTCATAGTACGAGAAGAGGTTTGGCAAAATGATTCCTTTTACTCGCTTTCCCAATATCACGGGCCTTGAGTGAGATCCTCTTGATCGAAACTTCGACTTCTGACTTCCAAATGTTTAGCCCAATGAAAACGAAGAACCGACATTGACGCACGGCCGCCACAGAGGAAGCAGATCGTTGAGGTGTCGCAAGAGAGCCCATTACGCACAATGATCATCATAGGTACGCACAACAACCGTGGCTGAGCTTCTTTGTTGGAGAATGTGGCACACATATCTCAAGTGACTAGATGATCATTCGTGAACGACACGCGAAGCAGCTTTAAGGTTTCAACAAAGAGCTCAAGTACGGGTGCATTACAGCATCGATCTCCAAGGTGTAAGCAGTTTTGAAGTAATCAAGACAAGCCACTGACAAAGATTGTCTTCAAGAATCTTAGGGCGGGTTATTCATGCCGGAATCGAAGAGTCGAAGATGCTCCCAAGGCCTTCGTCCCGTGGCGTCGCCGCGCATCTTTCGTGCAACGCCAACATTGAATAGGTGCCCCGGGACTTCGGTGCCACTTGGCGAAATGGCAACGAGGGTTATCATAAAAGGGCCGACAAATAAAGTCTTTTTTGCACTATTCAATCCTCGATAATGCTGCCCGAGACCCTCAATGAGCCATGGAATGCCTGGATCGTCGCTGGTTCCGTCCTCTCAGCTTTGACTCTATTCCAGGCCATCCGTTCACACAAGCGACAACGACTTCCTCTTCCTCCTGGTCCAAGGGGTCTACCCTTGATTGGAAACTTACTGGATATCCCTCAGGACAAGCCCTGGAAGGTATACAGCGAGTGGGCAGGGCAATACGGTATGCCGAGCGACACACGCATGCTTCGTCAATAATGAGCGATCTCCCCAGGCGACGTGGTTTATTTTCATGCAATGGGCCAAAGCTTCATCGTTTTGAATAGCCTTACTGTCGTTAACGACCTCTTATCGGCCAGAGCAGCGAAGTATTCTGATCGGATGGAGTCGCCCATCGTTGATATGTAGGCCTTTTCGAAGTTGTGATACTTTGGCGCTTAACCTTCGGGCAGGACGGAGCTTAGCTGGAATTTCGTCATGAAGCAGTATGGCGACGATTGGCGAAACCACAGGCGAACCTTTCATCGATTTTTCAACCAAACTCAGGTTTCCCAATATCGCCCTGCTCTACAAGAAGAGGTCTTCCGACTTCTCGATAGGTTGCTCTCTTCTCCTCAGGTGTATCATGAAGTTCTGCACGAGTGAGTAGCCTTCCCTACCACCCTTCCTGTATTTCACTCGAGGATAGGTTCTTTGCCATAAACATCATGCGAGCGGCGTATGGATCAGAAGACTATCAATACAACAAGCAGCTAATTCACCAGGCCAATACGTTCAATCTTGAGAGCATGGCTTCTTTGAAAACAGGCGCCCTGTTCGTAGGCATCGTGCACAGCCTACGACATGTGCCTTCTTGGCTTCCAGGTGCAGGTTGGAAACACGCTCTGAGGAAGATAGCCCTTCTTGGAGAAAGGGTGAAAACAGAGCCATTCGAGACGGCCAAGGAGAGATTTGTATGTGGGCCTTCTCAAAAGGATATAGGATCAGCTTACAACAGATTGCTCATGATGGTGGCAGAACACCGGGGTTCAACAAGACCAAGGCCTAAATGCTGCCACCAAGCTCATAGCAGACCTCCCGCCTGCTGATTCACCAGAATATAGATATCAGGAAGAGGTTGCGAGGCAGGTGACAGCCGCCTGCTATCTTGGTATGTGGGCGGTGCGAATCTCACATAGCCTAATACTCAACTTCTCTACTCCAGCGGGAAGCGATACGGTGTGTTCTGTGGCTAACGCAATGCTTACATTGACTTTCAATTAGACTGATAGCTCTGCATTGGCCCTGATATACGCACTTGCCACTCATCCAGAAGTTCAGCGTAAGGCGCAGCAGGAGATAGACCTTGTTGTCGGTGCTGGTCGCTTGCCAGACTTTGGCGACTTTGATCAGCTTCACTACATTTAGGCGGTGATCAAGGAAGCAAGCCGCTGGCACTCGGTCGTTCCCCTAGGTGAGAGTGTTTGAGCCTCAGTGTTTTGGGACACTAAACTGTCGTCAGGTGTACCCCGCGTATCCACCTGTGAAGATGACTATATGGGATACCGTATCCCAGAGAAAACTATAATCTTGCCGAATACATGGTACGGTCGATATTATTCTATTTGTATTATGGTCACTAACCCCATGCTTTGTCACCTTTGCCAGGGCTATCCTGCACAGTTCAGAGCACTTCGACGACCCCATGGCATTCAAACCAGAACGCTACCTCAAGGATGGTAAGATCAACCCCAACATCTTGGACCCTGAAGCGGCGGCATTTGGGTATGGACGAAGGTATGGTTGCGCCCTTTCACTCTCTGACATTGCCATGAATCATGTTCTTGCTACAGAATATGCCCGGGCAGGCATTTTAGCACCCAGGCTCTCATGACTATGGTGACCTCTGTGTTGGCGTGCTTCGACATCCAGCCACCTAAGGATGAGAAGGGTCAGGAGGTCCCGATGGGCCCAATGGATGTCGCTTCCCTAACTGTTGCGTACGTACTTCTACCACCGTACAGCGAACGGCCCATGTCCTGATATCGTCATTCAGAGCCCCGATGCCATTCGGGTGTTCCATCGCTCCTCGTTCTGAACAGCACGTTGAACTAATCAAGAGCCTGACGGATGTGAAGTGAGGAGAGTAGTCAACGTGGATCGTCCGAGCTTTAGGTCATTGATAACTTGCAATGCGTATCATTCTGATCAATCAAAATTCTATGTTCCAGCGAAATGTACAATTGGCAAAGAGGATATTGACGAGAGAAAGTGTTCGCAAAAAGCAATTGTAACAAACCGCATACCGATATCTGCTGTACCGCGTCAGGGCTTCACGGCAAGTTGGCAATGAGTGAAGCATGTTTGTCACTTCTAGGCACTATCTCGCATGGGAATGGGAGCGGTTTCCTGATAGGAAACAGTAATTAATAAGGGCCAGTCGTAGTCACGAAAGAACGAGTTTGCACTCACGCGACTAAATCTGAGAGGGTGTCGAGCTTCAAAAGAATCCTTTCTCCCCCCTCGGTTTTCGGTGGTTTTATGTCGAAAACTGACAATATCGAGGCAACCATGAAGGCAGTGATATCGTTGCTGAAATGTCGGCCTGGGCATATCCTGGAAAGACGAATGAGATTTCGGAATTCTTTGCTCTGCAAGGAAACAACACTAGCCTTCGACCATATCCAAACGCCACATTCGAGGGATCAACGGCCGTGATCTTCTTCGAGCTTCCGTTTCCTTCTAGGAATCTATCAGGATTGAAAGCAAAAGGATCTGGATAAAATTCTGGATTGTGAAGAATTGACCTAGACACTGGTCAGAGGTCCAGCCGGGAACACGCGAGGATAGTACAGACCATGCGTTTGGCATGATAACAGTGCCTGCTGGTATAAAGTATCCTTTGTATTCGTCATCGTCCCTCGATTGATGCGGGACACCTGGACCAATGTTAGCGTAGGGAAATGACAAGTACTGGTGGGGAGAACGTACAGAGAGGAACAATGACGTGCCACCTTCCTAGCTCCTTGACGATGGCTCGGACATATGGAAGTCGGTCGATATCATCAGGGTGGGGAAGCCTTTCTGGTCCAATTACGCTCTCGAGTTCGGCTCGTGCCTTGATCTGAACCTCGGGATGCATTGCAAGGGCAAGGAAAAGCCCTTGAGATGAGCTCACCGACTAACACATGTATTAGCACACATCCAGTTGGTTGTCGAGCAGGCACTCACAGTATCAATGCCGCCTAGAGGATCATACTGATGTCAGAGACAGATCGAGCAATGAAGGACTTAGCCATACCGAGATAAGCAAGAGCGGCTGCATTACGAACGACAATTTCCTCGGTGCCCTGCTTTGTCGACTCTCTGGCGCTCTGTTTCTCAAGGAAGCTTCCACACATGCTTGGGTATTGCTCTGCATTGAGACCGTTTGTCTGCGTGGGTTACGAGCTTTCGTCAAGGAGGGTTTTGGAAGGAAAGGTCATCTGCACCCACCACACGAGCCTTCACATCATCGAAAGGTTTGGTTAAGATCCTCTTGCTGAGGACACTCAGTTTCTCCAGCTCCTTCTTCCATCCTGTACCTGGAAGCCATCCCGGAACGTGACGAAGGATAGGTAACAGGTTTACCATGAGGCGGCCAGGGACCACCATCTCCGCAAACCCTTCCATAAGGATCTCGCTATCCTCGATGAGAGCTTTGTTGTATCCCGAGTCGGTAGCACCATACGCCGCACGTATGATGATCGAGCCGAACAGCCTACTCTAAAGTCAGGAGGATGTTGATCAGGCAGAGTAAGACTCACAATCTTATATGAGCAAAGAAGTCATCTGGGGCCCCAAGCATGCTCTTAAGAAATGTACGAGTTTCCTCCTCGAATACAGGTCGGTAACGAGAGACTTGAGTTTGATTCAGGTACTGATGAAAAGCTCGACGATGATCCCTCCACCACGACCCGTAAGTCATCAGCGCGAAGCTCCAGGTCAAAGACATCCTAGGTGACAAAAGATCAGCCCTGCCGGTTCAGCACCAACGTAAAGACCAACATTTCAACCGCAGGTATCTCTGCTCGATCTGAATAGTTTACCGCCCTCTTCTCCATTAGGTTGATACAATCCTCTGGCGAGTTCAGAACGAGGATGGGTTGACCGAGAGCTTCCATGTAGATGATATCCCCTGTGTATGGTACATTAATTCCAATTGACAGAGATGGCATCGAGAAAACGTACCGTATTCCTTCCTCCACGCATCGTAGACCTCCCATGGCTTTTCCTGTGGTATCTGAAGGAGGCTTCCAATCAGCGGCAGTCGCGTTGGGCCCGGAGGCAGTGGAAGGCTGCGAGGATTCCTGCGTCTCCTTTCCAGAGTCTTTGAGGCTATGATCACAGCTGCCAACAGGATACCCGCTACAGCAGCGCGAGACGAGCTCAGCGATTCCAAACTTTGGCGAAGGGACATTTGAGAGGGGCAAAAAGAATCCTGGAAGGAGCGCCGGAGTGTTGATAAGTTGGGCTAATGGTGCCGGTGGAAGACCTTCCAGCTGGATTGCAATACACTCAAAGAGGTACAAAGACGGAGTTGAACAAGGAAGTGACGGGGAACAACTTCGTGACGTTGCGTGTCTTTTTATACTAGACAAGCTCGCGCTTTCCCCGTGCCTAAAGGCACGGGTGGGTGGTTCATGGTCGGCGCTTCGCGCCTCCACTCAGAGTTTTGGGCACAAAATTGAGTTGAAATTATAAGACCTTGTACTGTAAACTCGCTTCCGAAATAAGCAAAAATATTGGCTTTCAATTTTCGTCAAAGGCTTAGCTATTGCCTTGGGCTTATATTCCTTCATGTCAATGCTGGGGTACTATACTCCGTAGATTTAGAGGTGTTTCCACTCTCATAAACTGCGCAAGGCGCTCAAAAGGCATCATCAGCTTGAATTAAGTCAATTCTGCCGAAGCGACGACCGAGCGCCGACTATTCATTCATTTTCCAAAAAGGCACCATCCCAATTACCCAACTCCAAGTCTGTTAGCGAGTCTCTAACAATTTCATGCCTTTCAGTGTGTGAGTCCAGAGGACCTGGCATAACCATTGCCGGTAATATGTTACATGGTGAATGCATATGTGTTGTTTTTGACATTTTATCATTTATGTAACCACTCGAATATTCTGTTGAGATACCGATGTCTTGAGCGGCTTGGAAGGCCGCAAAAGCTTAAACGAATGTTTTTCAAACAGGATCCTTGCTGTATCCGGTAATCCCTGCACCCAGCTGTCGCTTGGCCAGAGCATTGTTAACGATGAATGTTTGGATGGGGTTGTAGGCAAAGGAACTCGGGGTTTTCTTAAGAAAGCTGAATTCGTGTACAGAGAAGTCACAGAACTCAAATTACCTACAGCTTGATCTTGCCATGCCAACAACTCCTCTGTTGTTCCATGCATGAACGTGGACAGGCGGCTGATGGGCGCTTCGGCGGGGTTTAAAATACCTGTCAAACTCGAGCAGGGGCGAGCAACGTAAAGAGGGCACACAGGCAGAGTAAAAACAGCACCAAGCTGGTAATGGCACATAAGTACTGTGAGCGCGTGAAGTGATGTCAAGAGATTTGCTCAATGACATAGGCAGCAGGCCCAGAATGCCCTTCAAGGAGGTTTGATTCGTCGAACAACGGTGTGCTCGGCCGACATCGAGAGGCTTAGCTTACACCGCAAATGGGTAAACTATCGATTAATACTTGTGTCTAGTGCTTGCTCAATGTGGCTCAAAGCAAATGATTATTTTTGTTATGTTGGTTTTGATATACCGTGAAGCTGGAGGCGGGATAGTCAGGAGTGTCCCTTGTCACTCACCAAGCGTACTATACATATCCCTTCCGCTTTAAGCTTCGACGAATCATTATTTGTATTTCGTCATTTACCCCCTCACTGCATACCTTTCATGCATTCTCTGGTCACCAAGCCTAAGTCTTGTGCTGTAAATCTTCTAGCTTAACGTTTCCCCCTTGAACCCGTTCTCAGACTTACTGGATTCCTGATCAAGTAGCAGGCGGGCCGGGTGCTTGTACCATTTATAGTATTACCGATCGGCGCGCTCACATTCCGAAAACTCGGGGGAACTGCTTATCTAATAAGGAATTCCCAGGAGTTTGTCTATTCATGTATGGAAGGACGAATCCAAGGGGATAAGTCAGGGCCCATGGGAAGCACGCCTATCTAGCCGCTGACGATCCATTGAGAACATGCTTCCGTGTCCTTAGCAACATTTGGTGAATGGATTATGGCAGGAGCGCATGACGGGTTGTAAGAGGACGGCATTTGAGCGCCTTGCCGAGTGGGGCGCTTTCATGTAGGTTTCAAGTGGTCGGAATCCGGATGAGACGATCGCAAGGCGGGTCTATACAGATGAAAAGGATGTTAACATGGAGGTCCTACTCACGACGTCGCGTCCTTGCGGCAGCTGCCAATACATTGAGAGTACCAATTCGAACCCAAGAGTTCGAGAACACACTGGTTTCAATTATCCTTCAGTCAAGTCCAGCCTCGCCCGCGACACCAGCCTCTAAAAACCCTATCAACCTTTGAACCGCAAGCGCCCTCATCGTGTCAGGATTCCCAACACGTTTTACGAATTCGTCCATTTCGGCATGATCATCTGCGTCCACTTGGTCTGTGAGCTCGTCGTGTGCCTTGGTCAAAGCCTCCCAGTCGGCCTGGTCGAAGGTTGAGGGGGAAGCTTCGCGATCATCGGTTGAGTCCGACTCAAGAGCGGGGGACGAGAGAAGCTTTACTGCAACCTCTTCAACAGAGTCAGGGTCGCTCCGACGTCCCATGTCCATGTCGGCATCCTGACGGTCGTTCTCTTCGTCATCTTCAACACCCTCCATCTCGACGTCGCCCGCGCCCGCTTCATTGTCATATGGCTGCTCGCCATCCCCGGATTCTTGGCTTTGGGATTCATTGTCGCCATTCTCGTCGTCTCCTTCCCCCTGTAATACTCGCGCATCCCAACCCTCATCGACCCCATCTTCCTCTCGTGCACCCTCCTCTCCCGACGCTTGATATTCATCCTCCCCCTCTTCATCGTCGTCAGAATCACCGTACGAGCGACGCCCTCCATAGTACGCCTCCCTCTCCAATGTCGGTGACGGAGGCACAGGGGACTCTTCTTCCTTCCCAACGCGACGTTTTCGAGCCCTAACGAGTGGCGATTCCTGAGCTTCAGGAGAAGACGGGGGAAGGCCTTCCTCTTCATCCTCAGAGCTCCTAGCCTGCGCCGAGCTTCGACGAGACGGGCGTTTCTCCTCCTCTTTGGTCACTGAGCGGGTCTTCAAATCGACCTTGGGTGTCGAGTGCTTTGGTGGGCTGCTCGCCTCCAAATCCAACGCCTCCACTTCACCTGCGTCCACCATCTTCGAATACCGTCTCGCCCTTGTCGACCTCGGAGGTTCATAGACATCTGGGAACTGCCCAACATCCGAAGGTCGAATCTCCAATCGCGCTTTTGAACGTCGGCGGCTGCTTCGGCCCAGCCCCGACTGCTTGGAAAGCATGCTGAGATCCACCAAGTCGGTGTTACTGTTTGTCGACGCGGTCGTGTGTCGTGAATGGTTGGTAGAGTAGGTGCCGAGTTGTCGTGTGTCAGTGTTCCATGATGGGCGAGGTTGCACTCTCCGAATATCGAACAAGGATCCTTCTTCCTCGTCTTGCTCGTCGCCACCATTGATAGATTTGATGGCAAGGTCTGCTGCGATTGCGTCTGCCTGCTCTCTAGCATCGTGCAAGCACTCTGCAACCTTGTCCAAGTTTTGGAATTTCACAAACGCTTGCCACACAACATGTTCCGGGAATCGATACTTGTCCGCGAGGTCTTTGACAATGTGCCTTGCGATACTTGCAGCAAGTGGAGTGGGTGGTGGAGGATTGTTGAACTGAGCGTTCTTTGAGGAATGGGAGGAGCTTCGAGGTGTACCCGCAGAACGGTTCTTTGTCTTGTTGCTGAGGTCAATGTGCGGCGGGATGGCAAGCATCGCGTAGTTGACCCGCTCCGCGGGGGCTGCGAGTGGCTTCTGGTTGTCGAACAAGTCGTCGATGCGCACAGGCCTGTCGTCGACCTCGCCAGAGTCATTCACGAGAGTGGCCGAAGCGCCAGTGATCACAGCGCCTGAGCCTGACCTACTCTCCTTCCCAGAGTGTTGGGGCGGATGACGAGCTCTACGGACTGTTTCCGAGATCGATTGCGGGCTGCGAGGCTGATTGAGTGTGGAAGGGGTGCGACGGGCGTCGGTCTGTCCATTAATGCGCTGAGCGGAGGGTCTAACTTTATCCATTTGTTTCGAAGAGGGTACGGCCCCGGCCGCAGGAGGAGGTCGCTGGGCGTTGGCACCAGCCGAGGAGAGAACTTCGTCAAGAGTCTGACGGCCAGGAGGAAGTTGGACCCTTGAGGAAGATGCTTGCGTTGTCACGACACGACCGATGCTTCTTCGCGGTAGCGGTTTATCTGCAGGGCTACGCGCCTTCTCCTTCGCCATAGCGCGTAATTCCTGAGGCTTCGTCGGAAGACCATTCATCTGTGGGTCAGGTCTTGATTCCCGGTGTGGTGGAGGATGAGAAGCATTTGGAACTGATGGTGGTTCCGCTTGTTTTGCTGGGCTTCGTTGGGGAGGCTTGCCCCAAGCAGTCCGAAAGGGTCCCTCCTTGAGCACACGTTTCCGCCGGGTTGGCTGAAGCGGTGGCGATGACCTCGTAGACTCGTTTTCGGAAGCCGTAGAGACAAATGGGTCGTTGTCAACAACGCGACGCTTGGGCTTTGGTTTCGTCATGAAGGATGGTTTGGCCGGAAATCCTTTCTTCTCTTCTTTCCGCCGGCTGGGCACTTCTTTCGGCGGGTTTTGCTTTTCTTGCTCGGCGACTTTCACATTCTCGGCAACCTCGTTGGGCGGAAAATCTGGGCGGCGAGGAGTAGAGGTAGCGCGTCTGTCAACACCCCGCTTCGAAGCCAAAGGTGTGAGGCCAGGAGATGGAAGCATGGCAGGGTCGGGATACACAGGTTCGTATCTTGTTATCGTCAGCACCGTGGCAAAGAAATGTGAGAAAGAGAACTTACTGGGGTGCCTCTTCGTGCTCTGCGAGGTCTTCGTCGGATACTTGGTCCGACTCAGAGCGCAATTGCTCATCATCGTCCTCCTTACGCTCGTCCGAGGAACTGCCAAAGAGCTCTCTGTCGTAGTCATCACTGTGGACCGGCTTTTGATCTTCACTTGATTGCTCTTCCGAGCCTGAAGCCTCTGGGGCCGACGATGGTGGCCTGGCCCGTTCAACAGGGGGCAGAGGTGCCTGAGCCTCCTTGGTGCGCGCAGCTGTTTCGGCGCGGGGCTCCTCCTTGACCAACGGTGAGGCCTCGGGTGTTGGGGTACGTATAGACTGCTTGGGCACTGCGGTGGCCTTTGCTACTTTTGCAGCAGACCTGGTTTGAGCTTTTGTGGTTGTGGGCTCGTTGGACGATGCTGTTTTTGAAGAGTTGGGAGCTGCTACTAGCCTTTCTTCCTTGACCTTGACTTCTGGTTTAGTCTTCACTGAATCATCCTGCTCCTGTACCTCTGTCTTCGTCTTCTTCTCCTGTACATCCTCCTCTACCTTCGCCCTTTTCTCCCGCTTGCCTGACCCTTCAGCTGCCTCTTCAGCCTGGCGCTTCTTCCCTGTCTTGCTGGGCCCTGCCTCACCCTTGCCCTCAGCTGCAGCTTTCTCGGCCAGTTTTCGTTGATGCACCAGGATCTTGGCGTCAAATTCGCTCTGGTTCTTCTGGTATCTGTTTCTCCAAGACTGCCAGGGATGGCGCTTGGACCATTTCCATGCGCGATCTACCTGTCAAATGTTAGCCGAGCGATGAGCGATGAAGGCGTGCACCTACATCTTCACATAATGTCTTGTACAGGGTATTTCCTAGCCGTCCTTCTGGTGTCGGACGATACTTTGCAATGTACTGAACCAGAAAGTGATCATCTTGCCTCGTAAACTCTGTGCGACCGCTAGTTTATGGGTCAGACTTGGATTTTCTTCCTATAAATCTGCACATACGTCGTCATCTTTCATTCATGCCCCCAATGAGCTGCGTTGCAACTGCTCTAACCCAGGCGCCTATCCCGAATACCAAACTGGATCGCTCAATGTTCAATTTCAGTGCAGATCTCGTATACAATTCTACTCACCTATCAAGATCACTTGAATTCGAATGCCTTCGTTGCGCTGGTCCAAAGAAACTGGGCCGGAGCTGTGGAGAACGTCGTAGAAGCGGACCAAGCAGCGCGACGCGCTCGACAACGTCACGCGCCCAACTTTCCTGTGCACACGTGATCGGTTTCTCATGCTCCACAACGGGCGCTTAATCTGAGGTGACCAGAGTAGAGACCAGAATTGACAATCGGACGCTGATCGGACGCCTTCATATAAAATCGGGATTGTATATATTCTGGACACTAAGAAGCTTTCAAGTCTCTGAGATTGCTAGGTCTTCTTTCTTTCGATATTTCGCAGTTCTTCCATGGCGCCTAGTAGGCGTCGATGTGTGGAAGTGGCTAGCTATTATAGCGGGCCTGTGAGTGCAGATCTAGCCTCATTTTTACTCAAAGACTTTCAAATCTGGAAATCTGGTCTTCGATGAATTCTCGTTGGCTGACAAGGTCGTGGTACTTCAGTGCTCGCGTCTCGAGCCAGATGTTCAGCATTCGCATCCACATCCATTCGTCCTCTATATCCCACGTTCTCTGCCTCATCTGCCAACTTTGCCATGCGCTCCTTCGTTGCCGTAGCTTCCATCCTCTCTGCACTCTCCCTCGTCCCTGTCGAGGCACAAACCCAAGACTTCGCCGCTCAGTGCATGCAAGCCGGCTTCCATGATGCTCGTGTACGTGCCTCACCCACCTCCATGGCGCCATTATACTGACTGGATCACGACGTTAGATTCCTGAGGACATGGCCTTTAATTACAACCCAACTGCATACATGCAAGCCATCTACCCACAGTCCTCGGGCAACGCCATGTCCTTCTTCCCCGGGATGCAGATTCCGCAGCACGGTGCGCCTTTCCCACTTCCCCTTAACTTGAGCAGAGTTGGCTGACCCACTCTTCAGCTACCGGCGAAAGGCCTTCCTTCCAAGTTCATCAAGCCAGCGAGACTGGGCCATTCGTAATCGCCATCGTCGACCCCGACGCACCCTACCCCTCTGCTCCTTCCGACGGCCAATACCGCCACTTCCTCGGCAGCGACTACTTTATCGGCGACAATGGCTTTGACTTGACCACCAACACCGACCCCATCTCCGACTACCAAGCTCCCAGTCCTCCTGGTGACTCTGACGCTCATCGGTACGTCCAAGGTGGCGATCCTTGACTTGAAACCTAGTTCTGACGGCTGCGAACAACAACAGATATGTCTTCCTCATGTATCGTCAGCCCGACAACTTCCATGACCAGACCTTTGTCACCTCCGACACTCCTCGTACTGGATGGAACGTGAGCGACTTTGCCTACAACGTCAACATGGGCGATCCCATTGGAGCTTCGTGGATGTTGGTTGCTCCCGAGTCCACCAACTAGGAGCGTCGGCGACTTGTTTCTCCCTTTGACGCCCTACATACCACCCGTTGCTCCTCCTACTCCTCTTCTTCTGTTCTGTTTCGATGTTTCGTACATACCTTCGTTCTTTGTTCGGATTTCGTTAGATTTGTTCTCCTTGTTCTTGGACTGTCTTTACCAAACGATATCAATAGCTTTTGCCTCCCTCGATCGATGAGTTTCCTAGGAAGTCGCTCTAGGCTGGCGGTAGTGTCGTCGACCTTCTGTTCGAATCCGAGCTCCCAGAGACTGTGATCCACTCCATTGCATCCTAGCAGCCATTTAAATTCCAGATCTAGATTACAAAAGAGCAACACCATTAAAGCTTCACAGCAGGTGCAGCAGCATGAGAACGGAATCTTGAACCTCCATCGATCAAAATGTGAGTGCCAGTAATATGGGCAGAAGCAGGCGACGAAAGGAAGAGCGCAAGACCAGCAATATCAGAAGGTCCTCCGTATCGGCCTGTAGGCTGGTTTTTGCGCAACGCTTCATCGGCGTGACGGAGACCGAAAGCGGTCATCTTGGAGGGGAAGAGACCTGGTAAGATGGCATTGACGGTGATGTGGCTCTCCATGAGTTTGACCGCGAGCGACGAGGTGAGGTGGTTCACGGCAGCTTTGCTGGGTTGGTCTGTGCACGTACACCCAGTCAGCGCTTGAGCAGAACAAAAGAAGGAAGTCCACTCACAAGACCAGGTGCCATTCCCATCTGCACTCAAAAAACCCTCAGCAGAGGGTTCGACACTAGCAGTCGACGAGATGTTGATCACTCGTGCTGGGTCCCGGTTGTTCGAATCCTTGGCCAACAAATCCGTAAGACCAGCAGTCATGTAGAAGATGCTCTTGACGTTGACAGCAAAGATGTTGTCCCATCCTTTCTCCTCGTTAAAGTCGTTGTAGGGTCCGCCCCAGGTGACTCCAGAGTTGTTGATAAGGACGTGGAGCTTGGTTTCGTGCTTGCGGAACTCTGAGATGAGGGCGTTGCAGCCTGCTTTCGAGCCGATGTTGGCGACGATATAGGTCGCTTTGGGGCCAGTAGCGACAGCGTTAATTTCTGAGATGGCCTAGAAAAGGTCAAGAGGTGTCAGTCAGGAACATTCGACACAAAGAACAAAGCCGGCATGGGGAGGGGAAGACGAGCATGCCCATGACACTTGTACGACCACGGTTGCACTCTCATAGGTAGCAGTGTGCTCCAAGAGGAAACCGTGACCCAGAGCACTCTAGTAGGTACCAATGTTAAGATGTGCCCCCTCGGGCACAAATATT
Source organism: Coprinopsis sp. MPI-PUGE-AT-0042 (assembly GCA_020736565.1). Lineage (NCBI taxonomy): Eukaryota > Fungi > Basidiomycota > Agaricomycetes > Agaricales > Psathyrellaceae > Coprinopsis > Coprinopsis sp. MPI-PUGE-AT-0042. The sequence goes on along the minus strand of JAHBOF010000063.1, from coordinate 480,787 downwards.
TGGCAAATTAAATGGGGAATAATTGGAGCTTTGCAACTTGACCAAAACCACCACTCACCTCCTGCAACTGCTTCTCCTTCCTGGCCGCGATGTACACCTTGGCGCCGTTCTGTGCAAAGCCCATGGCCATCATCTTGCCGATGCCAGAGCCACCACCAGTGACAAGGACTTGAAAATGGACCAGGTGAGTGTATGCATCCAGAGGGAGAGATTCTTCGGACATACCAATCTTTCCCTGCACCTTGAAGAGGTTGGAAACGCTGAGTTCTACGAAGAAACCTCTTCAGCATTATGCCGACTCATTGCAGGTCGGACGAGGACACGACGGGTGTAAATGAAGAAGCCGGAGAGCCAATCTCGGGTCCTTCAGGTTAAACTTCGACGCAATCTGGGTCGAGGCACCCGTTTGTATCCTTCGTACAAGCCACCTCATTCGACATGAGGCTTAAGCCCTCCAACCGGGCCTCTGGCACTAATGCACGAACCCGTCGCGTCCGAGTGGAAGCCTGCGCTACGGCGCCGAGATAGGTAACGTCGCTCACCTTGGTTGGACATTGCTGAAACTAACGTTGAGGAAAGAGGGAATATGGCAGTAATGAAAGGATGGTGCGACTATAAATGAGCGTCGTTTGCGGCGAGCTTGCGAACAGGGGCGACAACGTTTGGGAAATTGTGGGGAAAACGGTCCAATGAGGGAGCGGTAACTTCGGCAGCTCGGGCTCAAGGATGCCGGTGATGAGTAGCCGGGTGCAGTTCCAAATCCTCCTTCATAGCTCTCCTCCTCTGGCCTCACGATGAGCTGCCACAACGTTGCTGGTGCTATAGCAGGATAGTGCAGCCACAAGGCGTAATCTCTCATCGAGGATTGAAAGCTCGCTAGCCGAGGGCCCGAGGCCTTTGGTCAAAGCATATGGCAGCGCCTTCCCAGCTGCCTTCCGCCACTGGCTTGCAAGGCGCCTGATGTTCTCTTCCCAGCAATAGTAATTGCTGCAAGCCTCTCGGTGACGACAATCCCTTGTTGGCAGCGCCACAACCAGGGTTTGGACGCAGCAATTCCTGCTTCGCTTCTTGATCACAACTCTGGGCTGCAAGGCAGTCCGCGCGCATCCAAGGACCGACTCAAGAAAAACAATGGTCTTGAGCAATAGCCTTCGAAGCTGCGAAACCATGTTTACCCTTCTCTCTGTCAAAGACGGCCATACTGCTTGGTACCGCAGTTGACCTGGAGGAACGCTTAATCTGGCCTCCGAAGCTGCGGACCGGGAGCATTCATATCTTTCTTTCTGTCAATCCCAGTTCATCTCAACGGCTTCGATCAAGTTTCCTTCGAGGCTCGATGACATCGTTTCACACCTGTTCAGACTTCGGCCATCAAGCCTTCTTCATTATTAAACCACCCAGGATGTCGGACAATGGACGTGGATCTTCTTTCTGTCACCCCTCTCACCATCTTCACCGTGGCCGGTGCTTGAGACGACTCTAGCGAGCCTGGAAAAGGAAGGTCTCACTATTTTCGACGCCATGGGCGACGTCGAGCAAATGGCCCATCTTGCTGGCGTTGTGCGGCGCTTACGAGAGGTTTCGGTGCGTGGCGGTTGCTCAATTCGAGCGTGTTGCAGCCCACTGACGAATTGCCCAACTTCTGTAGTATGTCGATGGTGGCTATCGACTGGTTGTAACCTAGCCCATCCCGCTGATAATCAACATCTTAGTTGCTGCCCTCACGTACATTCTTGCCGACTACGCTCAAACTTTTGAATGGGAGGTGCGGTCAGGAACTTTTACGTGAGCTTGACAATTGAATTGAACTATTTATTGCAGGTCAAGTACATGTGGGGAGGCAAGCGGTCCTTGATCAAGCTGGTCTACTTTGTCGGAAGGTACCTTGGGGTGCTCGATTTCCCTCTCATGTTTGTTTGTGAGCCCGCACCCTTTCACTCTTTCCTCTCCAGTTTGTTTACCCGTATCAGATAGCCATCATGTCGGGAAGTTGACGCCAAAGGTGAGTAAGACTGCTCCTTTTACAAGGACATCTGTCTGACTTTAGCGTCTGTTGTAGGATTGTCACATCCTCTACACCATTGGAGGGTTCTCAGCTCTTACAGGAGCTACTGCGGGAGAAGGTGAGTTTCAATAGGCCAACACTGACTGCCTACTCACAGCGTCGCGCAGTGTTAATGTTCCTTCGAGTATGGGTGCTGTCCGGCTGCACAAAGAAGATGGGCTGGTATCTTACAGTCCAATTCACGGTACGCCACAGCCTATGCAATGGGGACCTCTCTTGTTAATCAGCTCATTATTAGCTGTCCTTGACTGCAATCGTCGTCCTCGCCGGGTTTTATCTGGATTCCCTCGTCTGTGAGATGCTACCACCTTGGATCCTTGCTTCCCGCTGATCAGACCTCTATTGCAGTTACAACGTCACCTCTCCCGAACCACATATCATGCTTCCAATTGAGCGGAGATCGGTTCAAGCTCGCACTCATGTATTCGTTTGTGCTCATTCATCAATTCGGTGAGTAGGCATGTAGCTGAATCTGACAGGACTTTGCAGCTCTAACCTGGCGGTTGTCGCAATAGCTGTGATGATGCTCAGCCTGTACTTTGGTGTTGCCTCCTTTCGACATTCCAAAAGCCCTCTGCTTCTCATCCTGTATCGAGACGGCACACTGTATTTTGCGACTCTATCGCGTACGTTTCCTATACTGTCCTACAGAGCCTCACTGAAATCATGCAATCTAGTCATATCTATCGCCAACATCGCGGTTATCACTGCTGGACCAGTGAGTCCAGCCCTATCCTCTACCTTCCATCGAGCTAACCAACTCCCAGCCCGAATACCAAAACCTCTTCCTTTTACTCCAGCGAACCGCCCATTCCACACTATCCACGCGGACCATCCTCAAAATGCGCGAGATGGCAAGTCGAGATGTATACATCCCAACAACGCCTGGAGACGGTGATGCAGGTCAAGTGCTGCAGCCGCACAATCAGAACGGGATGAGGTTTCCAGGATCCTTGCAGTTCAGATCGCGGGCTCAAGAGTTTATCTCAGAGGGGCTGGTGTTTTCTAGAACCATGCTTGCAAGCGTGGACGAGAGGGAGGAGACAGGGGATGCAGTCGAAGGAGTGGAGCGGTCCTTTGGGCTCGCTACACGACGAGGAGATCAGGATGAGACCGTTAATAAATGATCGTAGGTCATGGCGACAGGTGACAGGAGGAGTGAGGTAGGAGGCGGGAGAGCCATGGCCTCCTTCTACTAGTCCCACAAGGTCATTCAGGCATGCCAATCCTGATGGTAACAGTGATCAGGCGCCGCGAAGCATTCACGGTGAGTCTTCCCTTCTCTTTTATAAAATCCTAAACTCATTCATGGACTGAAGCAGGGAGAGCTTAATCCTACCGATATTGGATCCTGTCCAGCTCAGCTGCGCAAAACGCTCAATCGTCAGGCCATGGGGCGGTCGCAATCCTGATACCAGCCCCAAATAGCTAGGAAGAAAGGTCGCCGCTTCGAGAATCAAAACTGTGACGCCCTTCGAAGTTGTCAGGTGCCTTTACGGGCGCCGAGCGGGTGACACTTCGGCCTTCCACGGAAAGCCATTTTCATTGGCAGGCGGAGATTGCGTAGCCTCGAGATGCGCCTAATCACCTGTAACATAAACCGAATCTCCAAATATGACCCTCTGATTTAGCGAGGCGTCATCACCCCCACACACAATGCAAGAAGATCTTGGGGAACACAGCCAAGGAAAGGTCCACGATGGAGGTTGATTCATTTGGTACTGAACAGAACACATGAGGGGTATTGAATCTGTACGTAAGGGGTATCACTATTGTAAGGGAAAGGGTATCGCGGGAGGTGTTGTGCCAACTTGATTGGCTTTACTTTAGGCGGCCCAATCCAAGACCATCGTTGTTTTCATTGTTCTTCGCCATCGAAAGTTGAGGGCGAGCTATCAGGGGATTCACGTAGCCAGAGAAGTGGGAACCCATTGCCGAGTTCCAAATCGTAGATCCAGTTCCCAGTCCAGAATGAGGAGGATGAATTGCGATACCGCCAGTCGTACCTCCTTGAATAGCAGGCGGCTTGGTAGCCATCGCATTTGGACTGGTTCCTTTTCCGGGAGACGATGCAAGTCCAGGCGTAAAGTTTGGAGTCGAAGGGCCTCCACTACCAGGGTTGGACAAAGGCGAGTTCAATTTCGAAGAAGGACAGCAGTGCGGAATAAGACGATGCGAATAATCAGTAGCCGAACTGCACGCAGATATATCTGAGGGTCCTCCACTTAAAGGAGGCGTTCCAGAGGTACTAGTAGGAGACCCAAAGAAGCTGCCGCCATGGTTGAGACTGGATGTAGACAGGGTTAACTTCTGCTTATTGGCCATGAATGCGTTGAACAAAGGACTGGAGTTGAGTTTTGGCTTCGGGATTGATCCAGGCGTGGATGCCGTCGGTGAGCTGTTGGGCTTCATCGCAGCAGCGGCTGCCGCTGCCGCTGCTGCCGACGCCGTCGCCTGAAGAAGTTCGGTCGAAAGTGCCGTCACAGAGTGATAGATCTCCTGACTGAAGCCGATGCATTGGAGACCAACAACGGCCAGCTTAAGAGCCCCAGCAGCATAGAGTTGTCCAGTCTCGTAGTTCGTCTGAGGCGTTGTGTTCTTCCGGGCTGCCAGGGTCTCCTTCACGATCGCAGCTTTTGTCTAAGAAGACCTATCAGAATCAGCGCGGATGATATAGAAAAGATGTACTTCAGCGGAGAGGCTTTCCCATTCTGCCACCGATGCTGTCCCCATCATGAAGGCTTTGTAGGTACCAGCGTAATACCAAGTCCCTTCATTGTTGTAGAAGCATTCTGACAAAGGAAAATGACGCGTAAGCTTTGGCAGTTGAGATGATGGAAGGTCCACTACCTGTAGGCCGGGCCATTCGTCCAATCGCATCAACAGCGTTCCAGCGATGCGCAGTGATAGTCCGCGGGTTGGTGTTGCACTTGAACATTGGAACATACATAAAGCCATGCTCCTCGCGCTCAGGACACCAGGTTGCTGTCCCGTACTGTAGAGTTCGGTAGTTCCCGAGGCTGTGACCAGAGGTTGGCAACCAGTCCAGGAACCATGAGAGACAACTTACGCATTCCTGAGTGTCTATGGTTTAACTATTCAGAGACTGGAAGCAAACCGTGAAGGATGGACTTACTACGGGGGCGCCGTTGATGAAGTCGTGAAGTGTAATTTGGGCTGGAAGGACAATAGGGGCGAGTGTAAGCTCAGGCGGGTTCTCAGGAAGCGGAATCGCTGCGAGCAGCTCGTAGCGCATCTTGATTAGCTGTGGGATATCCTCTGCGGGAACCTCCTCCTGCAGTGTGTGAGAAATAAAGCATGCAAAGAAAGGAGGCGAGCTTACTCGTTGGTGGGCAGCCATAACCGCTTCCAGCGCTTCTTCCAACACCGCTGCGTTGGATGCGTCCCTGTCTCCATCCGTCTGTACACCAGAAGAAACCTAGCCAAGCGTGAACAGAGTAAAGATAACACAAACAATAGACATACCTTGATCGCGTTTTCTTCGTAGTTGGGTGGAGGGTCGCACATTGACTTGGCCTCAGAAACGTCGTACTCCTTCAGGTACTTGTTGATTTCGCGCAAGTCTTTGATAGTTGCCTCCAGGGCAGCTATATGCGCCTGAGAGTCCAAGGGCGGGAGAGGATCAATATCCTTTAGGGAAAGATCCACACCTGCTGGGTCTAGCTTCTCCAAGCCACGAGCGACCCTTTCTCGCTGAAGGTGCTCGATGAACTCTGAGTACTGGCGAACGAGGGTATACGCGTCGGCGAGGCGTTCCACAGCGGCATCGCGCGCTTTCAGGACCTCGACAACGCGCATACGCTCAACTTGAATCTCCAGAGCGAGCTCGACGACGCGAAATGGGCTCTAAGCGGGTTGGCGGGTTCAGCGATGGTCCTAGGAACGGCTGAGAGCAACTTACATCCTGCGTCGCCGCCCTGAGGCTTTGCATTTCAGCGACGAGCTGATCAATCGCGTTCTCCTCTACGCTTATACCAGACGACAACATCGCTGCTGAGAACGCGCTTGCAATGGGCGGGCATATGGCTGCCATCTCTCCCTCACCGTGGAGGATGGTGGCGGCGGAGGACAAGATGCGGAGATGTAATTCTGTCGAGATCACGCATTTACGTATCGCGTCTTGGTTCGAACCACACCTGCGACGTCGACTTTCACCGAAGAATTATTCTTTGCATATATCCGCTCAATATCCTCCCGGAATTCCGCTTCCGTCGACACATGGTTTTGACCACGCGAACTTGATTGTTGCTTGACTGTCGACGCAATTCTAAAGCTGGTATAGGAATATGCCTAACGGCTCGTTCAAGGATGTCGGGGTATGATCTGCCATTTTTTCTATCATCAAGACGAAACACTGCATTCCAAGGATTCACCGCTATCCAGGCAAAACTTAAAACCCATGCATGGTGACTGCCTCGTCAGTCCCATTCGGCCATGGCATTCGCACCGGCATTTCTGGCAAAAGAAGCTGGCTGTCCACTTCAGATTGCTTCCAGTCGGGTCGAAGCATCATGGACTCCAATATCACCTGGCACTCTTTAAAAGGGGCCAACAGACACCACGCGAAAGGGGTGAAGTATGGTTTCCAAAGCTTCAGCACTCACGGCTCTCGTCGCCGCTGCGACTGCCTTGCTCGCGTCAGCCAGCCCAACAGGCCCTGCAAAGCAGGCTCTCGTTCAGCTCGGCTATGGCTCGTTCGAAGGTGTTACCGAAGGCAGCGTCCAGAAATTCTACGGGATGCCCTTTGCCGCTCCACCGTTTGTCCTCGCTTAGTGCTCCTCGTTCAACGCACTTACATCTACAATAGGACAGGGCAACTTCGCTTTGCCCCACCAGCTCCGCCTATCCCCTTCACAGATGTAAAGTCTGCGGCGAAATTTGGCCCTGCTTGCCCTCAACAAAGCTCGCCGGGTCCCACACCAGGCCAATCTGAGGACTGTAAGATCGTCTACTCCGTCGCATTGGATAACGTATGACCTTTACCCGTAGGCCTCACCATCAACGTGGTCAGGCCAGTTGATGTTCCGCTTGGCCGGAAGCTGCCTGTCGTTGTGGTCAGTTCCTGGCGCACTATTCGTTGGTTCATGGGCCATGCTGACTATCACTTAGTGGATCTATGGTGGTGGATTCCAAGTGGGCGAGGCAAATAGCGATGGGGTTCCCCTCGTTGAGCGTTCGCTTGCCTTGAAACAACCCGTGATCTACGTTGCAGCCAACTACCGTGTGTCTGCGTATGGTTTTCTTGGAGGCAAGGAAGCCAAGGCAGCCGGTGTTACCAACGTCGGTATTCTGGATCGTGAGTGTCAAAAGTCCCGCACAGGGTCAAGCGTCTGCTGAACGCAACCTGCAGAGGACGCTGCCCTGAAGTGGATCCAGCAAAATATTGGCAAGTTCGGTGGTGACAAGGGAAAAGTGATCATGTATGGACACCGCATCTTTCTCTTCTCTCTGTCTAAGCCAGGACACTTCTTGCAGCTGGGGAGAAAGTGCAGGAGCCGTGTCAGTCGGTACCCACCTTGTTCGAAATCCCGGACCTCCCAAACTCTTCCACGGCGCCGTCATGGTAGGTGTTCCTACTCTCATCGACAAAGGACACCCTAACCTCCTTTCAAGCAATCCGGCGGTCCAGTCTTCTTCGACAAAACGGAAACCTTCCAATGGGCCTTTGATGAGCTGGTCGGCAACACAGGGTGCACGGGATCCTCAGACAAGATTGCGTGTCTTCGTGGGCTGCCCTTTGAGAAGCTTCAAGCGGGTGTTGCATTGGCTCCAGGCTTGAGTTCTTACACGTCGCTTGTAGTCGCTTTTGGACCAAGTGTTGATGAGAAGGTTATCGTGAGAAACCCGCAGGCTTCGATCAAGAAGGGTTTGTACGCCAGAGTTCCTCTTGTGATAGGCAACGTCGACGATGAAGGCACGCTGTTCTCATTTGGGAACCAAAATATCACGTAGGCTCTTTCTCGTTGTTGAATTGGGCGCGATTTTAACCTGTCATCGCAGAACCGATGCTCAGTTTAGGGAATACGTCAACTGGAAGTGAGCTGATCTGCCTTGCCCTCTTCCCATTTCTATTTACTTTTTCTTAACCTACCATTATCCAGCTACTACCCAACTGCAACGAAAGCCCAAATTGATGAGATCGCCCGCGTCTATCCCGACGACATCACGCAGGTTGGGATCCTGTTGCTGTATGTGCAAGCTTTTGCTAACCTCTCACTGTGGTTCCTCAGGGCTCTCCATTTGACACCGGGACCGCAAATGCCATCACGTACGAGCTACTCTTTGTAATCTATTCATTGTGCTGATTCCCTCACAGACCTCAATTCAAGCGCCTCTCCGCGTTCCAGGGAGATTGGCTGTTCCAAGCTCCACGTCGATTCTTCTGTCAATACGCATACAAGAGGCAGCCTACCTGGTCGTACCGTGCGTCGCTATTGGCATGCTTCGGACCAAAATCATACCTAATTGCGCCTTCTCTTTCAAGTCTTCAAGCGAGGAAAGCAGAACCCTGTTATTGGGGCAAGCCATGCATCAGACATTCCCGAGTTCTTTGGCACAGACAACTCGGAATTCGTTGGGACAGATGCTCTGAGTGCGTTTTACATGGCCTTTTTACTTCCATGGAGGACATCTCTAATCGAGCACTCTACCCAGTCTCCCTTGTATATACTGGGAACCCAAACACCTCCAACAAACTCAGCAAACTCAGCAACTATAGATGGAGACAGTACAGCCCATCTACCACTGAACCTTCCGTTCTGATATTTGGCGAAATTGGTGATCAGCTTACGACCGCCCCAGATAACCAACGGGTTGAAGCCTTCAAAGTCCTCACAGAGGTGTCGCTTGCCACTCTCGGTGGTAACCTGTAATGATTCTGGAGTACTAGCTGCCATGGCGTAGGGTATCCAGATCCTGAAATTATGAATGAAGAATCTTTCCAAGTTCCAAAAATAAAGAGTCGTTGATACAGCAGCATTCTTTTGCCGCCAAGCAGGAGGTACGATCTGCCTGTCACTCGGTTTAAGCGCCCGTATTCCACGTGGGACGATATGATCGCGGAGTTTGAACACTGACTGAATTGAGGCGGCCTCCGCGGGTCTGACGTCGACATAATTGTGGCTTTCTACCGCCATGCTGCTCAATCTACCGATAGCTCTTGTGGGCTACATAACCTCATATCTCTCGCCCTCCTCGTTGCTACCGTCAGCCGACAGCGATGAGCTCGCGCCATTGACCTTTCATTTACGACACCGACACGCATTGACCAACACCTCAAAGGTCATCTTCTCGGATGTACCAGAATCCGCTTTCGCACCGGACAGTGGTTATCGGATACCCAGGCGGCGCATGAAGGTCCACAAGCCATCTTCACATGCCAACTTTATGGCTGCGCGTAACGCAAAGTTCCAGGGAACTGCAAACTCTTCGTCAGTCGAGTGGTCGGAGGACGAGGTTCCAGGTCCGGTGCTGGAGGACCGGCATTCCCTTCTCCAGTTTGCCAAGATGGCATTCGATACGTACTACCCTGACAATACGACGGAATGGTACGATGTGAGAGAAGACGGCTGGAGCACGGTGAGTAGTGTGTCGTGGCTGCGGATCGGGAAGCATGCTCACCGTGCTGTATAGAGCGAACCATGGGGATGGCTGCCAGGTGCTGATGGCATGCGAGGCCATGTGTTCGTATCCTCGGATAACTCGACTGTGGTCATCGCTATCAAGGGTACTTCAGCGGGATGGTTGGTTGGCGGAGGAGGACCGTCTGTGGGCAAGGACAAGCTGAACGATAACCTCTTGTTTTCTTGCTGCTGCGCACGAGTTGGCCCAACATGGTCCACGGTATGTGGCTGCCACCAGGGCAGCTACAAATGCGACCAGAGTTGTATCCAGAAATCTCTTGTTGAGAAAGAGGATCTCTTCTATCCCGTTGGCTTGGTACGTCGTTCTCCTGTGGTTTAGGTTGTCCTTCTAATATGCCCTCAGAACTTGTTCAACAACGTCACTTATATGTATCCCAACGCCAACATCTGGCTCACAGGCCATTCTTTGGGTGGTGCTCTTTCTTCCTTGATTGGAGTAACGTTCGGCGCCCCAGTTGTTGCATTTGAAGCACCAGCCGAGAAGCTTGCAGCGACTCGCTTGCACCTTCCTTCACCAGTGAGATTCCTCTCCATGTTTGTCCAGACACAACAACTTATTCGCTTTATAGCCTTCGTCGCAGCATGTCATGCACGTATATCATACCGCCGATGTAAGCTAGAGTCCACCGTTGCGTAAAGATCGATGTACTAACGGGGTTGTAAGCCGATTGCCATGGGCTCTTGTAATGGGGTAGCTTCTAGCTGTGCCATTGGTGGTTTCGCGATGGAGACCCGGTGCCATCTTGGTCAAGTCATGCGGTTTGACACAGTCGGCAAACTTGGATGGTCGGTCGGTGTCGGGACTCACAGCATTCAATACGTGATCGAACATCTACTTGGTCCTAATTCTGAGTGGAAGGAAGACGAGGAGGAAGTCCCTACTGGTGATGCGCAATGGTTCCCCTTCCCATGGCCTGGAAAAGGCCGTAAAGACCGGCGACATGGTTCAGCTCGTGAGCTACCACAACCCCGTCCTGCGGGTGAGGTGGAGGGCGAGGATGGGGTTTGCACAGTGAGTTTAGACTCATGGCACCTATATTGGGATATTGCTGACTGTGATGTAGGATTGCTTCAATTGGGAGTATGGTGATTTCAGTCCTGCCTTTGGGCAAAGTTCGCTAGGCTGCACATCATAAACTTCGCCACCTGTGCTGCGAGCTGTTCTCCAGGTGTGCTCTACCTACACTATACTATAATCAATAATCTATCCCCAGACTTTGTTTGGGCAACGACCCCTGAATATCAATTTAGACATGAGGATGACATGCGGGGTGTGTTTCATCGAAAATCAATCACCATGAGGACGCCGGACTTCGGCCAAGTCAGTGGTACGCGTCATCCGCAAACCTACAAAGTTAGCAACTGGTGCAAGTGCTATGCCCTTGTCAGTGAGGCCATCCTGGGCGCGGGATGTGACATAGCAGTTACCAGGCGGTGACTGCTTGCAATGAGACCTCGACGGGCAGTTCCAATTTCCAGTGGGTGTAACCATGCCTAGCACCGCCTGACACACATCAACCGAAACCTGTGCTTTCGCATCATTTGTGTATTCTTATGGAGCAGTCCGTCTCCGGGCCCACCGCAAATTTGTGATGGCCTGGTAGGTATATAAACCTCGTCGCAGCGTTTGTTGATTCCTTGAGCTGGTCTCTTACCCACACCTATCGCTGAGCGAAAAAGTGTAATCCCCTCTGTCAACCAAAACCCAATCAATACACAAACCCCTTCCAACCTTCACAAACTACTCATTTACAATGGTCAAGTTCACCTTTGCTGCCATCCTCGCTGCCTCTGTCGCCGCCCCTGTTCTCGGTGCTGCCATCTCCTTTGACCGTCTTGAAACGTGAGCGCCCTGTTGTTCATAATCGAGTTCCGTCGTGACTGATTATTGCTCTCTCTGAACAGCCGGGATGTCGCCAACACCGACTCCGAGCTTTTCGGCCGTGCCGTCGCTGACGTCTTCAACGACCTGTACAGCCGTGAAGAACTGTCTGAGCTCATGGAGCGTGACATTGAGGAGTTCACCGCCCGTGATCTCGCTGAGCTTATGGAGCGCGAGTTCGACGTCGACGAATCGTTGATCACCCGCGATTTGCTCGATGCTGCTGAAGATCTCGATGCTCGTGCCCCCATCTTGTAAGTCATTTCTTGGATCTAACTCTGCTTTGAGACTGATCACCATCTACAGCGGATGGATCAAGAAGAAGTTGGGCTTCGGTACCCCTGCTCCTGCTCCTGAGCAAACCGCTCGTGACTTCGAGGACGACTTTGAGGCTCGCGAGTACGAAGATGACGTCTTTGAAGCCCGCGACTCGATGGCCGAGCATGACCTCGAGGCTCGTGCACCCATCTTCAAGTGGATCAAGAAGAAGTTGGGCTTCGGTGCTCCCCCTCCCCCTCCCCAAGAGCAGACTGCCCGCGACTTTGACGAAGACACCCTCGATGCTCGTGCTGAGGGCGCTGCACCTGCTCCCAGGCAGCCCAACATCATTGAGAAGTTCTTGTATGTCTTTCCCATCATCTAGCCATCATGGATTCCCAATTAACATGGTTTCTAGGAACCTGTTCCGCAACAAGAACCACCCAGGAGCCAAGAAGGCTGCTGCTGCCAAGAAGGCTGGTGGTCAGGCTCCCGCTGCCCCTGCCGCTCCTGCTGCTGAGGCCCCTGCCGCCGAAGCCCCCGCTGCCCGTGACTTCTACGATGAAGACCTCTTGGAGCGCGAGTACGAGGACTTCGTCTTTGAGCGTGACTTTGATGAGGACGTCTTCGAGCGAGACTTCGACGAAGATGTCTATGAGCGCGACTACGAGGATGTCTTCGAGCGTGACTACGAGTTCGACGAGCTTGATTAAGTGCGTCGAAGGTGCTGTGTATTATTTAGTTTACAAGGGAATTTTGGGTACAAATAATTCATAATTTTGTCTGGTCAAATTCGTCTGCTGGCGGCACCCTGAAAGCAATTGAAACCCCAGAGTAAAGTCGGAGTGGATGCAATTGAGCTCAGTCTGACAGTGGGAGACTGGCAAGTGGTGTCGAAGCTGATTCTATTGCTCGTCCTTTCTGCCGTCAGTCAGTCTTTGAGTTAAATAAGCTGAAAACAAGTGGCGAACGAAGCCTGTCCATACTTCTAGATATCACATCTGCCAGCTCCTGGAGGTCTAACGCGGCCTTGGACCAATCCCATCCACACGCCCGCACGAGCTGGGATTGCCACCTCTATTATAAATCATTTCTATGGCGTCAATAACTGAGCAACTTAGGCTACCCAGAAGTGGCCACTATTATTAGGACTTCGAAACGCAGTACTGATTTACAGGTGTATCCACATAGTATACCTTGCAACGTCTTGGCCTTTAGGCTTACCTGCGGAAAGCCTACTGATAGTCTTCGAGTGATGACTTTGACGGGTTTCTCCTTGTACCCGAATCCCTTGAAACCTATATACAAAACGCAACACCGTCGATACACTCAGTCAAGCTGGTTGACCTTGCAGTCGCGGTCAAGGATATCCTAGTAGTCGCGCTCAAACGATTTACGCAGCATGGTCTCACCACAGTTGTTTGCTTTGCCAGGATACCATCATGAAAGTGATTAGAGAGCTTACTATATCATAGATCGACTCATCATCTGTGTTCATCAAGGTCTGTGTAGGAGACTAATTGGAGAGTAAGATGAGTGGACGACTGCCCACAAGATTTAGAATGGGTTTCGAGTGTCTAAACCTAATCAGTAGACATACTTCACAAGATGGCGTCCTTTTTGCGACGACTAAGGCGATCATTGTCAAGAAATGTCGAGTTCGTCTGGACTCTGGAGGCCCGGGAGGGGTCTGAATCAAAGCCATTTTCAGGCTCAATTTTCAATTTTAAACGTCGCTCTTGCCAGAAAGGGCCAAGGTACTTAGTTAAAGGAAACATACATATGCATCCTCCTCCCGCTACTGCCTATCAGAGGGCTACTTCTGTCTGCCTTCTATCCCAGGCTTGATTAAAAGTCCTGGAAAACGGGCACCACTTTATCTCAGATTAGGCCTGGTGGTGCCCGAATGGTGTCGTATGCGCAGAGGGCAGGGGCCTCCTGAAGCCTGAAGGGGCAGTGAAGTTAGTGTCGCTTTGTCTACAATCTCGGTTTTGATTTCTTCTACAAGCTAAACACCGCTCCCCACGATTTATCATCTAGAATCTAGATTTTATGGATAGTCGTATGATGTTTCTCTAGCTATGCACAATAACGCGAAGAAGGATATGTATCAGGAGACGTACAAGGTGTCGAACCAGTGAACAAGGAGGCGGAAGATCAAGTTTCAACGTTCAACAGTCACAACTAAAGGAAATATGTACCGCAGAACCAAGGAGACCTCCGTGGCGAGCGCTGATCCCATCGTTTCCAATGTTTCTGCCGTCGATCTTTGATTCTTGAAGCCGAAAACAAGCTGCATGTCCATAACTGTAGTCATCGCATCCGCCTCCTTTCTGAAGGGACTCAGAACACATCCGCAAGCCCACAGTTTTACCTGCACAGGAATAATCATATAGCTGCCTCTACCTTCTCGCCTACAAAGCCACTTGGAGATGCCATCCTGGACGTCATAAGGCGGTACTGCCTTACAGTGGGCGTGACCACGGCCGCGCTCGGGCGACACGTTTTCAGGCACAATATCAGGTTTCACCGGTCTCCTCGCACTGGCACAACAATCGCCGAGCTGTTATGGACTGCTGGGTATATAAACCTCGTCGCTGCATTTGTTGTCTCCTTGAGCTGGTCTCATTTAATACCCTGTTCATCGCTGAGCGCAAACGTGCACCCCCCTGCCAATCAACACTTCTACGATACACATACCATTTCCAACCCTCATAGACATGGTCAAGTTCACCCTCGCTGCTATCTTCGCTGCCTCTTTCGCCGCCCCGGTTCTCGGTGCTGCCATTTCCTTTGGCCGTATTGAAACGTGAGCACCCATTTCCCTCCGCTTCATGACTGGATTTTATTTGCTGACCCTCACTCTCTCAACAGCCGAGATGTCGCCAACACCGACTCTGTGCTTTTCCGCCGTGCCATCTCCGAGGTCCTCAACGATCTGTACAGCCGCGAAGAATTATCTGAGCTCATGGAGCGCGAGTTCGGCATCGACGAATTGATGACCACTCGCAGTTTCCTCGATGCCTATGAAAATCTCGATGCTCGTGCCCCCCTCTTGTAAGTCCTTTCTTGAATCTAAGTTTAAGTTCCACGGTAACCATTGCTTGCAGCGGATGGATCAAGAAGACGTTGGGCTTGGGCAAGAAGAAGATTAAGGCGCGCCCCGCCGCCGCTGCCGCCGCCGCTGCTGCTGCTGCTGCCCGTGGCTTCAGCGATGACCTCTTCGAGCGCGAATTCAATGACGAGGTCTTTGAGAGAGACTTTGACGAAGATCTTCTTGAGCGCAGCTACGAGGATATCTTTGACCGTGGCTACCAGGTCAACGAGCTTGACTAAGTGTATCGAAGGTGTTGCATATTAGGGCTTCGGGTACGAATTATTCATATTGTCTCTGCTTGCTGCAGCGTGAAAGTGATTGGGACATGGTTCAAACGGAGCTCATTCAATAGAGTTGAATCTGTCAGTTGTGAGACCTCCGTGATGAGCGGTGTTGCTCTTTAGCTCCATCCACCGTCGGTCTTTGATTTTTGAAGCTAAAAACAGGTCTCCAAAGAAGCATGTCCATCCTTCCGCCCATCACATTCACCAGGTCTGAAGGCACCTCGGCCTGGAAGCGACTTGCGTATGGCGTCGACCATGGAGACCCTTCAACTCTTTTTGATCAATAATGATCCTTTGGCCACCGCCTTCATGACTTCTACTGGACAATTGATGTATTCAGCTAAAACACCCCGCGAGCGAAATGCTGGACCTTCCAACGACTCTCTGTCCCTCGATTCTTTATCGCTGGACCAAAGTCGCCATATCGCTCCCTCCACATCGAGTGCACCGACACGGATATACCGCTTGGCCGGCGCAGTATCACAAAGTAGAGGACATGTCGAGACGGAGGTTGGGATGATTGAACCCCCAGGAGATGACAACAAAGTGGCCACAGTGAACATGTACCTCGAGCAATGCTTTCAGCTGAAGCTCGGCGAAGGAGAACTCAAGTCACTAGACAGCTCTACAGGAGTTTCCATTGCAGATGCTGAGCAAAGTTTGGCGGATTCAAGTAGCCAGATGACACTGCACAAGGAGTAAGTGACAAGCTCTTCCTTGAGTCGGAGTCTTTACAGGAACGCAATAGCTCCTGGGGATTCATGGGACCCGACGAAAAGAAGTACATCTGGCAAATGTTCGTCAAATCACCCATCGTGAGTTCACCCTTACCTTCGATGACATGAGCTTCGGGTTGATGGATTCAGTAGCTCGTGCTAGCAGACCGATCTTTCGTTCCCCTTGCACGGTACCGACGAGCCAAAGTGGGCATCGTTTCCCGTGCCAGAAAAGGCTTCCTAGAGATCCTTCCCGAAGGCTTGCCAGTCGTCGATATGATCATCGTAACCTTCGTTGCTTTCATGAAGCATCGGGTCCCGTCAAACTTGCAGTCTTTCAAGCTCTTTCCAAGCGAGGAATCAGAGTTGAATGTGGGACAAGCCACAAGGGAAAACTTGAATGAACCTCCTAGCCTTGGTTCTCGTGCGACATAGGGTCGACATGACGTTCTGTTGAGCCATTCTGCGTTGTCATGGTCTGCGAGCCAAATCGATTGCCTTGTTGTATAGTACATGATAGACTTCACGGATACGCGAGTCGCCAAGTATCCCAGAAGTTGGCAACACTTTCACTGGTTCCACATGTATTAGCATAGATCGTCTGCCAAATGACCTTCTACTCACGAATTCATCTCTCTTCGATCGCCGGTATATGTCACGCTCCTCTGGAAAGTCGACCCGAGCGATACCTTCACGCCCTTGACGACGCTCTTTCAGAAAAGTGGCGACGACGTCCTCTTGATCGAGAGGACTGCTGTACATGTGGGTATCCTCAAGCTCCCCAACCTGGCCGACATATTTGAGCGACGGGTGAAGTTCAGCAAGAGCTGCTGGGGTCGAGTACACAGATCCTGATGGTGATAGAGTGATCACAAAGTATGCATTGCTGGCTTTGTCGAGCTGAAGTGGTTTCTGAGGCATGATGGACGTTGAACGTTGAAGTAGAAGGTGACGCAATGGGGCTGGTCAGGGTCGAGTCAGAGCCCGAGTCGGGGCTCAACACGAGTTGTTGCGCAATGCGAATTGAACAAAAGTTGTTTCTAGCCCAACACTGATAGGAGCAAGCAAAATGTTGGACATACACGACCGTTATGAGCAGGTCCTTGATCCATGGCGACAAGACTTAGGACCGAACAATACACCATGTCACGGAGCGATCACTAATGAGATGAAGGACACCAGCAGGGTTGCATCGATGAAGGCCAGGTAAGGAGTGCTCAATATGTTTTCCTCAAGCTCCCGGGTTGATAGGTTGATATAAGCGCCCGTCGCCTTCCCAGGCTCGCAACCTCCTTCTGCGTCTAATCCCCGGTCCCGGTGACTCCCGCTCAGTAACCGTAGTGTACAGCAGCAGTATGTAGTTTAATTTACAAGTCTCTCACAGCCTCATGTATCATCAAGAGCTACGTATTTGGCCATTGCACTGGCGGCTCGCTCCCACTTTAGCCCCCCAGTCAGGGTCGCTGTAAGGTGCATGAAAGCTACAGCATTCCGCAGCTTCACCCTTCCACTTAATGGTTTCATCAGCATTCTGAAGGCCACGAAGAAAGATTCATACCCCAATACCTCGGTGTTCGAAGTGGCAGGGGCCATCCTGATCAGTTCAGAATCTACATTAGGCCAAACCCAGGCTTTAATGAATACGCCGGTACCGCTGTGCGAGGCGTATGTCTTGTGCCATATTTCTTTGTGATTACGACTACCTCTTTGCTGCCAGAGGATATTGATACAGGCTGGATAGAATTTGCACTGGTGAAGGGCGTTGCAAGCTCCTAGGACTTGCGTTCTCTTCCCCAGACGTAGGGAAGTTCCCATAACAAGCGTATATCAAGATTTAAGTTCGCTTCAGGGTCTCAGCGCTGGATCTGTCAAAGTTAGGTCAAATCTGAACAGCATCCCTGATACTCCAATTCGATATTTAATAGGCACCATTTTGGCATGCTCGTGCACTAACCAAGCTGATTCGGGACATCGTGCCGGTCTAGGCGTTCAGCAATGTTGGATGCGCATTTCACATAAAAGGCATACTAGACAAAGTCGACCGTTAACCACTTCGCCTACTCCCTTTCACCGATGCCTTTCTTCCAAACCTTCAGTCTTAAATTTAAGAAGATCCGGGGATCGACTACTGGGGGTGAAACCACCAGCTTCGAGATCGAGGACGCTGCACATTCTGGAACACGAAACATGGCAATGCCATCCCCAATCGCTGAAGGAACTTTTGTGAGGGACGTCGTCCAAAGTCTTTACAACAGCTAATCAGCTATCGCTACACAGGTCTATAGCACGACCGAAAGCGCCCCAAACAATGCCGACAGTCAGGCCTTTGAGCACTCCGGACATGACCAGCCCCAAGCTGCTAGACGTCAGCAAGCCTTCGTTGCTCCCGCTCGCCCTGAAGCTGCGCCACGCAGGCTAGGTGTGAGTCTTAAGCGGCGGATCTTGGTGCTGGGATAGCTAACAGATGCTGTTACTCCGACCTTCAGTATAGGATCGCGTTCTGGGTCAACCCTCAGAATGGCCAGCAGCGTGTGGCAGACCTGACTGAGACTGTTTGAAGAAGCCTGGTCCCCCAGATCCAGCGCTACAACACTGTAGTCGAACATTAACCAAACGTCCGGCTCTCTCACAAGTAGTTATTCGCCCTGTTAGTAGACGAAGTATGAGTACGCACATATGTTGACTCCACCGAACATGTTCAATTATGATGAGGCACAATTTTGTCGTAGCGCATGCTGGTTCCCGCGAGGCGACAACGCGTTTTTGCCTTTTGTGATGGATGTACGATGCCAAAATGGGGCCTAACAACATGATGCGGAGGATAAATCAAAGCTGATATTACAGGTTTCCGGTTTGTTGCGGATTATCCTCCTCTTGTGAACTTAAGCGCCCACCCAACGCCCACCCATCATTTCACGAAATGAAACGCCTAGCAGGTATTCACGGTGATACTCTTAAGCCCGGTAATAAAGTTATACCTGAAGAGCGCTGCGCGGGGGGGTAATTTCCTCGGCAGCGATGAATAAGTCGCCGTCAAAGTCAAGGCTCGAGGGCTTAGATATGGATCCAATACTTATCTGGGAGTGCATCTATCCATATCGGCCACACCGGGATTTCATACACCGGCATATTGACCCATTCTACTAGTCTCCCCTTGAATATCCTATTTTGATAATGACAACACTCACCGCTTGACACGGGCCACCATCCCTTCAAGATAAAGTTCATGTAGACAGCAGGTGACAGCCTAGTTACCTGTGCTTTGGGCGGCGAGAAAGATCGCAAGTAAGTTATTACGTTGGAAGAGGATCGGCGGCATCTTTCTTGCCTTACAAGATCATCGCAATTCGAGCGAATCTCGTCGCTGTTACTCCCAGGATATCTGGGCCATGGCGAGCGAAAGAAGCGGGTCAACTGCATCACATCGAGAATAAATATGAAGGCCTTACGCTTCAGGGTCTTCATATCGCAGGGCTCGGGGTCTTAATGAGTGCTTTCGTTCGTCATTTCACTGGTTGATTACCGCCGCCAGCATCGAAGTCGGACACCGTCTCGAAAAGGCGAGTTGCTCTTGTGAGAGGGCAATCAGCCCTGGGTATTGCCGGCTGTCCCAAAGGACGTCGAGCCTGTCAGTTCTTGGGCAGGTCAACAGCAAGCAACGATCACCCGATGGGTTCAATCGAACCGGCGAAAGCTAGATCTCCGAACGAGCGAGGTTCATACCAGCCAGCGTTGTTGAGCTCTGAAATGCGCGAGGTAATTGACCGTCTTCTCGGGGCACACGCCCCTTGAACAGCGAGTCAGACAAGAATCGGGTGTATGTTGACGTCTAGTAGCATTATAGAGCTCAGTAATATAGAAAGAAAGAATGTATGTGGGGGTGTCAACACGCCAGCATTGCACGGTCAGCGGTCTAGGCAGAGGCAGCAGTAGCCTTCCTCGCGATGGCATCGGCATTCCCAAACTCCCTATCCCGATTGACCTGCAACACCGCGTTCCTCATCTCACGCTTGCTCGTAAGATGCTGAATCTTGGCCTTCTTTGGCTGTTGGCCGTTGTAGACCTTTTGTTCTGGCTTTCGGCTCTGCTTCAAATCCCGCGTATTGCTCATGCCTTCCAAACTCCACTCCAGCACCTTCTCCAATCTCTCCTTGAGCTTCGTGGCGGTGGTGTATTGGGGATAGAGGATGGGTGCGCGGAAGGACAGCCAGATGTACAACACCAGGACTTTGTGGAAGGATTCCATGATGGACAGGTCGTCGAGGTTGGCACGGGCGGTACCCTCAGACTCGATGACCTTTTCAGCGCGTTCCATGGTTTCCATAAACCGTGTGGATTCAAGGGAGGAGGGGAGGTCGACAAAGAGGTTGTCGCGCGCTTGAACAAGGAATACGCGCATCATCTCGACGACTTGTGGATCACGCCACGCCACAGGGGCATTCAAGTGCATGACACGTTCGCTGGCAGAGAGAGCGCTGGCAAACTCGTCGATGAATTCAAACGTACTGTCCATCTCGAAATCAGAGTCTTGGTACCGAACGCGGGAGGGTAGACGGCCGACGTAGTGGTGCGCGTGAACAACGGTTGCGGTAGAGCTGCCGGGAGGGAGGACAGGGATGAGCTTTGAGAAGGTCTCGCGGTCGTAGGCGATGCGCGCAAAAGGGAGGGCTTGGAATGGAGCTTTGATGCTCTCACGCAAGTAGGACAAGTCGGCTTCGTTGAGTGTCGTTGCATATCCTCCGGGCTCCTCGTGTAAGCCGAATCGTCCGGCTCGACCAGCGATTTGCTTCACTTGGGAAACCGACAGCATCTGCTCCGCTTGACCAGAGAATTTCGCCACAGCTTCAAAAATAACACGGCGGATTTTCCTGCATGTCAAAGATATTCAGATTATCGATGTAAAAGCTTGCTGAGGTGATGGACTCACAGGTTCAAACCCATACCGATGGCGTCGCTCCCAATCAAGACGTCATATCCTGAGTCTGGGTTGTTGAAGAGGGCTGCCTGCTCACTTCGGATTTCAGGAGGAAGGCGGCCATAGACAACTGCGCAACGAAGGCCAGCAGCCTTCTCGATAGCTCGCTTGAGAGCAAAGATGCTTCCTCGGCTAAAGGTGACAACGCAGTCTCCCTTGCGAACTTTTGAGAGATCGCCCTCCAAGCTCTTCTCCTCGATGACCAAAGGAGTCAGTCGCTCATAGCGCTTGATGACCAGTTCATCATTGGTGCCCTCGAGTAACGCCTGGACGACAGGAATGGCCGTCTCTTCTCCACAAAGGTGGAGTTCCTTTGCTTGAAGACCGAGTACAGCGTTCGTCCAGCCAGACCCCCGCTGTGGGTCTGTGATCATCTGGATCTCATCCACGACAGCAACATCGTATTGCTGCCGTGGCGAAAGCATCTCGACGGTCGCGCTCAACAGCCCGGCGCTGGTAGGATGCACGATCTTCTGCTCTTCGCCCGTCACCATATTCGTCAACCTCGCGTATCGGGGATCGCCCTGCTGCTTGATGGCGTCGATGAAGGGTAGCTCGTCGTTGATGTGCTCTGCGTCGATGCTTTGGAATCCCTCTTCTTCGGCTCCTGCTGGTTTGATTTGCCCAAGGTTGAGGCGCTCCCAAATTTCGTGAGCGAGGAGACGGAGAGGTCCAGCGTAGACGCCCCTCTTAGCTGCAGCAAGGGCGCGAAGAGCATGGTACGTCTTGCCGCTGTTGGTTGGTCCGACGTGCATGATCACCTTGCGGTGAACGCGACGTGTCTCGGGGTAGTCCTCTGCAATGTACCTTCGGTCCGTAGCCTTTGCGAGAGCAGCCATGTCGTCAATGACGGCAGGTGACACTTGGTACTTTTGAACAAGAGTTGTCCGTTGTTCTGGTTCGGTGGCCCAGGAGGAGAAAACGGTAGAGTATATGACATTCAGGCTTTGCCGAATGTGTAGAGGCTGGGAGAACCGGTGAAGGTCGTAGGCCTGTTGGCACTGTGGTGTCGAGAGGGATTTTGAACTGACAGCTTCCACAAATGCGTGAAGTAATTTGTCTAGTTCGTCAGGGGGAATACCGAACGAGAGGAGCTTGTCCTGCATTTCGACATTCTGCGCCCATGCTTCGACGTTCCCCTCAAAGTATTCTAGAGCTTCGGTAGGCGGTATTTCCGCTGGCGGAGCGTACACCTCCCTACGCCGGATTATCCGCCGTGGAGGTTGGGACCATTGGAACTTGCCCTTCTCCGAGGGGTCTCTGTGAGGCTTCTTGCCCTCAAAATGCCTTCGGGGCTGCGACTGGCCCTCTCTCGGATGGTAGAATCGACGTGGAAGGTATGATGTTCGCGACAGGCTAGTTAGCCACGAGTCTG
This sequence comes from Coprinopsis sp. MPI-PUGE-AT-0042, assembly GCA_020736565.1. Taxonomy (NCBI): domain Eukaryota; kingdom Fungi; phylum Basidiomycota; class Agaricomycetes; order Agaricales; family Psathyrellaceae; genus Coprinopsis; species Coprinopsis sp. MPI-PUGE-AT-0042. The sequence continues at coordinate 458,471 of JAHBOF010000063.1, read as the reverse complement.
TGGGAGATGATGACAGGGGAGAGGTCCTGCATCTCATGCACAGTGATCTGATAGAACCTGCGCTCATTTCGACCAAATTTCAGGTCCTAGATTCAGCTTGTTAGAGACTCTATCGGCTCAGTCGCATGAGGAGCGTACCAGAAAGAAAGAATTTGAAGAATGCCTTTCAAAAATACCGATACATTTCCTTGAATGAACAGAAGTCGTGAGCTGGCTGGCCAGGGGAATGGTGGTGGTGGATCGAATTTGTATAATTAGCGCCGACAGCGAACAGGTCCGATGTTTGCATCCAAGGCCGACACCAAACAACTGGTCCTGCGCCCCTGACGCTCATGACGCGTGATCCCCGGGGCCAGCGAAGGGCTGAACGGTATCACAATCCTCATTGAGATGACATTGACGAACGTGAGGACTGAGCCGCTCCAGCCCAACACATATGTATTAATGCTTCCGCGGGTGGGCCGATCCTTATTCCCTCCCCTACTAAAGTTTGGGAGTAATTTGTGGGGTTATAGCTCTTAAATAACCTGCGAGACAAAAACACAATCCTATCCCTTCAAGCAACTTACACAGGGCTCTTAGAGCTGAGTGGTACATTTGAATGAAATTTTGAGCCATCTTCTCCTGCCAATGGCGAACAACAGCTCAAACGATTGTATAATTAGGTTCAATCAAGAGCTCCATCAAAGGCATTCTTGAGGGGTGCCGGGACTATCTCGAGGATTCCGAGGCTTCAAGCTATAGTTACCATACCGATATAGATATCCTGCAGAACGCTAAGGACTAGCTGCAGTGACCTTTGCACAACCGCTGAAAGATGGTCACTGCATCACCGGATGATCATTAGGGGAATTCAAAATTGACGTACCGATCGGTACGTTACGAAAAAATCGATACGTTTCATCTTGAAGAATTTTCCCACACAAGCTGGAATCGTATCGATGGTTTCGCTACAGTAACGCCGGGAGTCGGCAAGCATTCGGACTGTGAAGTCGGTGATGGTTCCTACCGCATCAGCGGCATCCTGCCCTTCGCGTTGGTGTATCGATTCGCTGCATCACCCTCTCTCCCTGCATATAACCCGGAATATTCAAACAAGTAGCTCATATTGTCCATACATGGAATAAATGCCACCCTACTTGTACTTTAAATACCTAACTCACCTCTTGAAAGGGCTTTAGACGCACTGCTCCTATTTCGTATCGGGAGGCGCGACATCACGAAATTCGATCACCGCTGCAGTCGTAACGGTACACCTCGAAATTGTATCGAAGCAGTCAAATATGTATCGGTAGGGATTTTCGAAACGTTTCGGATTTCTCGTAACGTACCGATCGGTACGTCAATTTTGAATTCCCCTATTGCGAGCGGAGCGCAGCGGAGTGAGCTCACTGGCTAACACGAGGAGAGCCTGGCCCGTGAGGGAGCGCCCGACAGGTCGCGACCAAACAAAGCCAAATCAGCGCGCGTCGAAAATGTAGGCTCGATCCTAGACTCGTCACCACCCGCTACTCTCATGTTTGGCTGTGCTTGCTCGCGGCCATCACAAACAGACAAACATTGCGTAGCGACTGGGACAAACGAAGCAGTTTGAACCGGGTCCCCCCATTTCAGTAGAAATCTACAACAGAAAAAAATGTCTCATAAGGTAGAGCTCAGCACTGTTTTCTAAGCTCGTAGATGCAATTAAACCTATCTAAAATATACATAATTTTTTGGGTGTTTTGACTCTACGTTGTCGGTGGAGGCGGCGGGCCTGGCGGAGGGCGGCGCGTGGGTGCAGGCGTTCTCGTCTGCCACTGCTGTGTACGATAAGATCTGTACCACATTGCGTCAAAGTTGACTGGAGTGGTTTGTGGTATTGCTGAGGGGGTGGAAGGATGTGCATTAGGTGTTTGTAGGGGGTATGGAGACGACAGGTAAGCCATGTAAGGGTTGTACGTGCTTGAGTTGGGCAGTGAAAGACTCGGAGGTGCTGATGCTGTCGCTGTTGAATAGGCGTGAGGCGTGGGTCGGTGTGACAAGCGCATCAGGAACAGGGGTTCGTTTAAATTAGCGCGAGAAGTTGAAGCAACCGGATTCGGCGTGGACGGGGCCGCAATCGATGCCTCGGTCCTCGGTCTTTTGTTTCTTCCTTTCTCCCCATCGTCGTTTGTCGTCCTCTTGCTACTTGCTGAGTCTTTTTTGCTCTGGGTGTCTTTGGCTGGTGGTCGGGGTTTGGGAATCCGCTCAGGGATGTCGACGTTCTTGAGGAAATTAAACAACTCGTCCCCATAGGTGGGGAACCAGTACCAGGTCTCGGCGAGTACGTTGTTGAATTTCACTCGGTCTGACAGGGGTCCAACCGACGAAAGCAGCTCAACGAGCTCGTCTCCCAACAACCCGTCTGCTGAAAACGAGGATGACTGTCGATCACGGGCCAATATGTCGGTGCGCCACTTATGAAGGTCCTGCATAACCCGAAGTACAGGAGCCCCTGGCCTTACACCGCTTGATTCACCTGGAGCAGCCCTATGCGGCGCAGCTGGTAGAGTTCGTGCAAGGAGCTCGGGATTGCAAATATCACAGCAGTAGGGTGCTGCAGACTCTACCGAGATAGCATGGGTGAGTTAATTATCGTTCCTGTCGTGAACACGGTCAGCCCCTAGCCCCTATCTCGCGCCCCTATTTCTCTTTTCATCTTATCTTTTGATCTTTCATTTATCTTATCGCTTTAACCCCTATTTTCCCTTTGACTCCGTCTCGGCATGGACACTTTCACTATGGCACGCTGCCTCGTTCTGTTAGAATACAATGCTCATGTCATGGTTTCTTCCTTACATCTCATCGTAGTTACAGAGATTCATTAGTTTAAGATCGGACGATTAACATCTATCGTTTCATATACATCGTATCTATCTTCTTCATCTTCTATCATTCTATCATTTCTATTCGATGACTACGATCTCTTCTATTTATCTTCATCATACATATCTTTGTTGTACAACTACCATCGATACTGTTCATCGATGGGTACTGTGTTATGATCTCTACTTTGCATAGCCTCCATAGGTATTTAAGTAGCTACTGCAAGTGAGGAGTTCCCTATCGAACTATTCCCCACTTGCAGGTATGTGTAACAGTATCATCCTACAGTACTCAATCTAATTATCGAACTATTCCCCACTTGCAGTGTGTGTATCGTTGAGGTTTTAACAGGTTATGAGCCCCGGTGCACAGTGCTAAAGACAAGTCGTCAACGCACAACGCTACCACTCAACCTCCCTCACGTTCGGTCAAGTCTACCACTGGTAGCATCGCCTTCTAGGCTCTTCCCTTGTCTATCGACTAGGAGCACCCGTCTGTCCCCAGTTGCACTTGTGACTGGACGATTAGACTTTCTAAATTTTCATCTCTTCGAACGGACGACTTCGTCCACGTTCTCATTTATCTCACACGTCCTTCGAACGGCTACCGCCACATTGGGAGTACTCTCCCTTTAGAACAAAGAACGTATCCGGACTGGTCCCGATCCTTACTGGGAAAGGGTTACCGCGAGAGGTTGAGAACACTAGGTTCAAAAAACCACGTAGGAGATAGCAGACCACCAACAACATCGCAGCTCGAGCGAGAGAGTTGGAGAACGGTGCAACACCCGGGGTCTTATATATTTAGTCACTAAAAACTGCTACGTACTTCAAGTTCACTTGCCCAAGTGCCCATTGCTTTACCTTACAGTTTTATTTTTCAACCCCTTTTACATTATACGCTCCATCATGTCGACTTCCGTCGAGAACCCTCTCTCTGCTGCTACCATCAACAGATGGAAGAAGAATGTCATCAACCACGCGCTCACCATAAACGCGAGGGACATTCTCTTCGGCGAGGAGGATGAACCCGACAGAACCTCTTCAGATACAGAAGAGAAGAAGGCCTATAGGGACTACCGCAAGCGTCGCACCGCACTTGCAGGCTATATTCGAGGTACCCTCGATGATGCCCAACTTGACTCAGTCCTTCGCAATGTTGAGGACGACGACCCAGAGACCATGTACGACACTCTTCTTGATTTCTACCAGCCACAGACTGCCCAGTCCAGAGCAGCAGCTTTTCAAGAACTCCTTGCTCTACGCAAGACAGAGACCGATTCGTACAGCGATTTTGGTTCCAAACTCGTTGCCCTTGCTCAGCAAATCAAGGACCGAATCCCTGAAGCACCAAAGCTTATCCCAGAAGGAACTGTTGACGTATCAGTTACCCTTCCAGGTACAACAGCTGCTGCAATACATCAAGTCGTCGTTACCCCAGCCACACTCTCAGAAGGCTACACTGCTATTGACGTTATCAACGACCTTATGATGGCCATCGCTATTATTGGTCTTCCCCATGACGAAAACTCTACCTTCCTCCGCAACACTCTCACCCATCTCGACTCTGTCAAAGGACCCAAGGAAGTCCTCGACCACCTTCGCATGGCCGACATTACGCAAAAGAACGATGAACTGGCTGAAGAGGCTGCGCTTGCAGCGTCCAAACCAAAGAAGAAGTCTTCGAACAAAAAGAAGACAACTTCCAAGGCTTCTACTTCTTCTACACCCAAGAAGCCTAAGTTCACATGCAAGGTCCATGGCGCCAACAACTCACATGGCGACGACAGATGCTACGATCAGCAGAAGTCGAAGAAGAAGGCAGATGCAAATGTCGCCCAGGAAGATTCCGATTCGGAGTTGGACCCTGAAGAGAAGGTTATGATGGCTGCCGTTGCTCACATCGCAAGTACCCCTCGTCGTCGAAAGTTTAAACAGACCGCTGACCATTCCTGGAATGCAGACTCCGGCGCTACCCTCGCATATGACCCCCCACTTGAAGTGGATGCGCAATATGGTTGGTTGCAAGATACCCGTCAAACTAGCCAACAACCACATCGTCTATGCGCAAGGTCGAGGTGACGTTCTATTTAAGCCTGCTGGTAATCGCGAGTCTGTACTTTTCGAACGTGTACTATATGTCCCCCCGTCTGCAAAATAATTTATTCTCTATACTCTCCATCGTTAAAAGAAGTAAAGCTAGAGTGGTCATTGAGAACGACACCCTTGAATTCTCTAAAGGTGGCAAAGACCTCTTCACTGCTACTATTCACGGCACTACTGGCATACTCGACGGTGTAACACTTGAGAAAGGAGAACAGGCCTATGTGGCCGCTGTAGACAAAGGACTCTGGCACGATCGACTTGGTCACATTGGGAAAGATCGACTGGATCGACTCATATCCCAAAATCTTGCTGACGGCATTGTAGTCAAAAAGGGAACAGATGTCAAGGAATTTTGTGAAGCATGCATTGCGGGGAAACAGCATCGCCTTCCATTCCCTAAAGTCTCCCAAAATCGCTCTCCAGAAGTACTTGGACGCGCTTTCAGTGACCTTCATGGTCCGCTACCTAAATCTCTTCGAGGGTATCGCTATTGGATTACCTTCACTGACGACTGCAGTCGCAAAGAGGGTGTCTATTGCCTTAAGAAGAAAAGCGAAGCATTTAGCGTCTTTAAGGAATGGGTTGCAAAAGTGGAGCTAGAAACGGGTCAGAAACTCAAGGAGTTCCAAGAGGACAAAGGGGGCGAGTACATCTCGAAAGAATGGGATGAATGGATGAAAGCTAGGGGAATTAAACGCCGACACACAGTGAAAGGCACCCCACAGCAGAATGGCGTGGCAGAACGGATGAACCGTACCTTAGCTGAGGGGGTGACTGCCATGCTGAATCATTCAAAATTGCCAACCAGTTGGTGGACCACAGCTGTCCTATACTATGCTGAAATCCTAAATGTCACCCCAACATCCTCCCTATCTGAAACCACCTCACATGAGGTATGGAGTGGGAAAAGACCAGACCTTTCCATGTTCAAGGTCTATGGCTGCAGAGCATTCGTAAATGTTGCTCGAAAGGATCGCGGAAACCTAGATTCACATACTATCCCGTGTATCTTTATAGGGTTTTCAGAAGGGTACAAAGGCTGGAGGTGTTATGATCCGGTGGGAAAGAAGGAAATTATCTCGAGAGATGTCATATTCGACGAGACTTCGTTCCCAGGTCTATCCACGAAAGACAAAAAAGTAGTGGTGCCACCGGTAAAATTCTCTGAGCTTTGGTTTCACGACCACGACAGTACTCAGGAGGGTGATGAAGAGAATCCACCTAACTCTGTAGATCGTCGCTCACCTTCATTGCCTCCACCACATAATCCTTCCGACTCGGATGATGAGAGCTCTGATGATGATGATGGGGACCGCCAAATCCCTGAACGTCCTGAGACTCCTCGAGCGCCATCCCCTCGTACTCCCTCTCCAAAGGTCAAAAGAGAGGAGGACATGACAAAGACCCCATCAAAGTCTTCAACAGAATGGTTTACACCTCAGGCATACGTCTCCCCCACGCCAAAGGCAAAAGACGAGCCAATCTCCCCCGACGATGGGAGAACTGAGAAAACACCAATTCCTGCTCTGAGACAAATACGTCGTCCACCTAGCCCTTCACCTACTCCCACACCTGCACCCAACAAGGGCAAGGCACCTGCTGTTGCCAAACCTAAGCCGAAAGCACCAGCCACTGGCCAGGCTAAGGCTACGGAAAAGCAGCTTGCAGCACCCAAGTCTAACCCAAACAAGCCTTTTGAGGTTGCAAAAGGAGACCGTCCTGTTCGAGCTGCAGCTCGTAAAATAGTTGACTACCAAGTCCAAGCAGGGAGCAGCAGGAGAGGAACCGTGCCAGTTGCACGCAGGGAAAAGTCAGCCACTCGGCCTGACATTCCAGAGGACGATGACTCTGAGACTACTGTAATTGGTACAAGGACTCGGTCTGTGCAAGAGGCGCAAGATCGAGGGGGTGCACAAAATTCCAATCCAGCGCCACTTCCACAACAACCTACACCAATCGCAGCTCCTGCATCCCATGTTAGAGGCATAAATCTCATGGACCTTCGTTCTGGTTTCAACCCAAACCCTGCTCGATTCGCACATATCCCTGCATCCTCATCAACTCGCCAATACTCGCCTATGTCTGAGAACCGCTTCGCACCTCTCACTGCTACAAGCATTGAGGAAGAAGATGACGAGCCTGATCTGGAGAAGGCCTTAAAAGCTACTTCAGTATTAGAGTCTGTTTTTGACGTCTACGGTGTTACAGACAATCACATTTCTATGATAGAGGCAGTTGACATTGCTCTTGATATAGTAGGTGAAAAGGCCTTTGGTGCAGCAACTCGACCAGATGACGCCCCGCGAAGCTGGAGAGAGGCAATGGCAAGAGACGATTCGAAGAAATGGTTGGAAGCTGCGCAAACTGAGATCGATGCTCTTGTTGACAATGGAACTTGGGAACTAGTGGAGCTACCTTCAGACCGCAAAGCCATTGGCTCTCGCTGGGTCTTCCTCATTAAGCGAGATGCAGATGGGAGAGTTGAACGGTACAAGGCACGACTTGTTGGTCAAGGATATGGTCAATCCCATGGCATCGACTATGATGAAGTCTTTGCCCCCACAACTCGTCTAGCCTCGCTCCGAGCCATCCTAGCTCAGGCTGCCATGAATGGTGACCACATCGAGTCCATCGATATCTCCAACGCCTATCTCAATGGCAAAATCGAAGATGCATTCGAGGTCTACATGAAACAGCCAGAGGGTTTTGAAGTTCCTAGTCCTAATGGCAAGAAATGGGTGTGCAAGCTAAAGAAGGGTCTATATGGTCTGAAGCAAAGCGGACGACTCTGGTACCAGAAACTTGCAGACGAACTCGAGCGCATTGGTTTCATTCAACTTCTATCCGATCCAAGCATCTATACCTGGGCCAAGGATGGTGTTCGAGTCACACTCCCAGTTTTCGTTGACGACATTACCATAACATCGAAGCACAAGTCCAAAATCCAATGGGTCAAGGACGAACTGCGAAAGGTCTTCAAGCTGAAGGATCTTGGTCCAACAGCATACCTTCTGGGCATAAAAGTCGAATACGATCGCGAGAACAGAACTCTCCGCCTCTCCCAAACGCAGTACATCATCGACATGCTTGCTCGTTTCCGCCTTTCAGAATGCAGACCAGTCACCACGCCTATGGAACCTGGCATCACTCTCAATAAAAGCCAGCTTCCCAGTACAGACGAGGAGAAAGAAGAGATGAAGAAGGTTCCATATATGAATGCTATTGGTGCCCTCATGTACCTTGCAATTGGAACACGACCAGACATTGCCTATTCCGTTGCCAAACTTGCACAGTTCAATTCAAATCCTGGACTAGCACATTGGAAGGCAGTCAAGCATCTCTTCCGCTACCTACAAGGGACGAAAGACCTAAAGCTTACCTACAGAGCTGATGGGGATCGACCACATACGTCTGAGCTCTTCCAGACTTTTAGCGATGCAGACTATGGAGGATGTCTTGACACTCGCAAGTCGACAAGTGGCTTCATCATGAAGATGGGTACAGGTGCAGTCAGCTGGTCTTCCAAGAAGCAAGCAACGATTGCCAACTCGTCGACTGAGGCTGAATACATATCTGCTTCTACTGCTGGACGCGACATTATCTGGATGCGAAGCCTGTTAGGCGAACTTGGATTCAAAATGGACAAACCGTCTCTGCTTATGGTTGACAACCAATCAGCATTGAGAGTCCTCAAGAACCCCGAGCATCACAGTAAGATGAAGCATATCGATATCAAGATGCATTGGATTCGGCAGGAAATTCGTAGAGGGGCCATCGAAGTTCACTTCCTTCCTACAAACGACATGGTTGCGGACATCCTTACCAAGCCGTTACCCTCGACTTGCAGTCGAACGCCATCGTAAGGCAATGGGACTTTTCTAGTCCATGGACATTACATTGAGGGGGTGTGTTAGAATACAATGCTCATGTCATGGTTTCTTCCTTACATCTCATCGTAGTTACAGAGATTCATTAGTTTAAGATCGGACGATTAACATCTATCGTTTCATATACATCGTATCTATCTTCTTCATCTTCTATCATTCTATCATTTCTATTCGATGACTACGATCTCTTCTATTTATCTTCATCATACATATCTTTGTTGTACAACTACCATCGATACTGTTCATCGATGGGTACTGTGTTATGATCTCTACTTTGCATAGCCTCCATAGGTATTTAAGTAGCTACTGCAAGTGAGGAGTTCCCTATCGAACTATTCCCCACTTGCAGGTATGTGTAACAGTATCATCCTACAGTACTCAATCTAATTATCGAACTATTCCCCACTTGCAGTGTGTGTATCGTTGAGGTTTTAACACGTTCTCCCTTTGCTACATTTCATTCTTCTCTGCTACAGGCGCTGCCTTACGCACAGCCCTTTGATACTTCTATTCATTCGCCTCCCTGACTCACTCCTATTGTATCATTCTTCTTCGCGCTGCCTTGCGTAGCCTCGCTCGGCCTCGGGCGGTTTCCATTCTTCTCCCTGTTCTTCTCTACGCTGCCTTACGCAGCTTCGCGCGGCCTCGGGCCACTCTTGGTCATTCCATTGTCTTCTTGCTTACTCGTATCTCGGACTCATCGCGGCTATGCACATGTTCTGTAGAGTATATAAGCTAGCTAGTACGCTCTGTATTTCCTCAGCTTGACCTCTTCGTCAATACACTGCTTAACTCGCATCCTGCTGCTCTGCTCTGTGCTGTTAGACAATCTTGGACTTTCCGCTATTGTCTTTCTAGTCACTCCTGCCTCTGCTCTCGTCGTCGCCGATCGACTTCGAGTCTCCTCCGCTCGCCTTGTGTTCACCGTGTGGTGTTCGCCTCCGTTCGCTTAGGTCTTCTGACGCGTACTTCGCGACAGTTCCAATCATGAATCTGACATACCAATAAGAAGTAGCTTGTAGATTTGTGCGAGCACCTTCCGGCGACACGTTCCACTTTGCACCAGCGAGTAAAGGCCTTCATTGGTGGATGCAACATCTAGTGGTACCTCTTCTCTGCGAAATGCCACATCCTCAACCCAGTCATCGCCAACAGAGCCCCTCTCGACACCCCTCTGCTTGCTATACCCCTTCGGAGCCTTCGGGTATGTGGTAGACTGTCTGATAGACTTCTTCTTCTTCTTCTTCTCCTTCTCCGAGCCCTTTTCGTCCTTTGCTAACTCTGCCCACTTGAACAGATCCGCTTCGTATACGGAGGGCTGGACCAACAGAACGGCCAATCCGTTGCGCCCGGCGCCTCTTGCTGTGCGACCGGCACGTTGAACAAAAGCAGAGACTGTTGGAGGGAGCCTCCATTGGACAACGATATCGATGTCCGGTATATTACAGCCCTATGGTGCGTGGTTAGAACACGACTGCTGATTGATTCGAGTGACTTACCATGCCTGCAGCATCTGTACAGACGAGAATTCGAACAATGCCATTTCTAAATTGGTCCATGACTTCGTTACGATAAGAAACCGGGAATGCTGCGCTGTATGGACGGATGAAGCCGCTGTTCTGCATATCCTTGGGGCAGAGGCTGTATAGGTACTGGTCGATTCCGGCAGGTGCTTGGAGTTCGTCGGCGTATATCATGGTTTTCTTGATTTCGGAAGCATTCGAGACACCGTCGGGAATGAGGAACTTGAGGTCCCGGTAAGTATTCATGGGATGGTGCATAGCACGGATGACAATGGCGACGTTGGGTCGGTCGTTGCCTAGGTTCAGGTCGACGAAGTTTTTGAGGTCGAACTGAAGTTTGGCAAGGATGTCTTTTCGCACCCGAGGAGGCATTGTCACAGACATAGCGACGAAGGGTGTACCTCGAGGCAGGAGTGCGCGAAGTATACCAAGAGTTCCATACTTCTTCCTGAAGTCGGATCCCCAGTGGGAGACAACATGGGCTTCATCAACGACTACGGATAGCACCCTGCCCGCCATCTCTCTATGCCGTAGAACCTCCTTAATGAAGATCTTCGAAAGCATCATCTCGGGGGATATGATGACCACTGACCACTGGCCTTTTCGGATTCCCTGAATCCTGTGAGTTAAAAACATCTTCTTCTACTCGAAGGGTACTTACCTGTAAATTCTCCTTGGTTAGGCCTTCGTTGGCACTGTTGATTGCAATAGCAGAGAGTTTGAATTCTTCGTGTAGAGTTCGCCTCTGATCTTCCTGCAGGGCGATCAGAGGGCTGACCAGGAAAGTAACTTTCCCCTTCATGCTCGGATGGGCGTGAGGCCCTGCTGCAATCGTCGTCTTGCCGTAGCCAGTACCGGCATGTATGAGGACGTCCTTCTTCTGTAGCTGTGCTGAAATTGCAGAGAGTTGGAATGGCCGAGGGGTATGTGTCCAATTGAATGCACTCCGAATGCGATCTGCTAATCCTTCTAATTCAGTGTCCTTCAATGCTTTCCAAGGCCCAGGTACACTCAAGATCTGTCATCTTGAAGTGTTCTTTGCCTTCGCAGCGTTATGGCGGGGGAGGACCATGGCCGTCGGATGAAAAACAAGCGGTTAGGGGCTGCGGTTGCAGCCGCGCTTAGTTGCAAATTGCCCCTGTCTCATTCCATATCTCTTGCCTCCACAGGGACATTCCAGATGTCCACTGCATCGATGGCTATCCTACACGAAGGATCTCAGCATGAAATTCAGGGGGACGAGTCTGAATGGGTTGATTCCGAGAGCGACACTGACAATACCCCCCTTCCAATGCCTCGTCGTCGGGGTGTCAGGTTCAATCAGTTACCACCCTCGAGCCCCCCTGCTATGTTCAGCAGCTCTCCACCACCAGAAAACTCGTCACCATTCAGAGCATCAACACCCACTCCTTCGTCTCCCTTCACAGGCAGAGCACCCCTACCTGCTCTGTTCTCAACGCCAAAACGGACAAAGTTGGGGCGGTCAATTCCAACCAGTGGATGACGCCGTGGCCACTTGAAGCGTCTGGCTACTGGAGAAGCACGGAGACGGGAGAAGGAGCGATCACAGCAGAAGACGAAGAAAGAGACCATACTGCTTTACCTCAAGAAGCTCAAGAATCGCGGGATCCGTTTTGGCGATATCATGGAACTTGTGTTCGACCCGACCATGGGGCAAGGAAACATCCGCTGGCACGAATTCTTGGTATTTCCGGGTGAGGTCGAACGGGTGCTCAATTGGTGGGTCTCCTATCAGCGAGGCAAGACCCGGGAGGCAGTCCATGAATGGGCAATAGCCTATGTCGAAGGCCTGATGGCCAAAGAGGCAGCGCGAATCACAGACCAAGGCATTCTTCGATCTTCGAAGAAGACGGTGAACCCTGCTGCCATGGGCGAGTTTGGCATAGGAAACTACCATGATGACCTCAAGTCATTACATGCACCAGTAGCAATGAGGATCTTGAAAGCTCTTTCAAGTTCTCGTGCAGCTGCGAAGCACACGGCGAAGCGTCGTAAGCGTACCGAATTGGTAAGTATGTTGCCCAAACCAGTCAAAATCAATACTGACAGTGCCATTTAGGTTACAACTATTGCCCTGCTCAGCCTCCTTGGCGAGTATAGCCATGGGAATAACTGGGTAAAGTGGTTTATGTCACTGTACCTCTACATATCTGGAGCCCCAAGACAAACAATTAGTGTGCTCTCGGTGTTCGGCCTCTCCGAAAGCTACACCAGCCTGACTTCCAAACGGCTACGCCGCCTGTGTCTGACAAAGAAGAATGCACAAGAGGCCCCCACTGTCGTTCTCAGTGAAGCAGAGAAGCAAGCAGGGACCATCAATCAGCTTCAGATGTCTGTACGAGAGGAAGCTCGGGAGCTGGCAGCAACAGGTTTGTTCGGCGAGGTTCTTGATAACCTGAATTTCCGCTTTGATGTTGCAGAGCAAACGATCGGCAGCCATGGTGAGTTTCTTACGCGATTCTAGTATCACCGTATCCTTCTAACAAATTGCTGGTTAAAGATACCCAAGAGAATGGGACCTGCACGACAATCTGGAAACTTCATGATGCCAGTCTTGAAGATTTGGATGGTGATTGCTTCCGAAAGGCCTTTCTGGAAGCTCCGGCCCTCCAGCTTGAAGATGTATGTTTGACTCCGGAAGAGCAGGAAATTGTGAATAGGTTAATGGTCCACACAATCCTTCGCATTATCGTCACCCATGGAGGGGAGCACAACGGCCAAGACTTCTCGCGGTACTCCCAGGCCCTTGAAAGCGACGGCGTAGAGACCTCGGAAAAGATTCCTGTCCACAAAACAAAGCTCTTGCCTCTCCCGGCTCGACCCATTGATCAAGCATCTGTCCAAGGAAACATTGATGTCGATCGCGCTCTTGTCGATGAGCTGCAACTCGAGAAGGTGCCACGATTCTATGATAGGGTGCGCCCTAAAGGGGGAGATCAGCTAACTATGGCCCGCTACCGTTCAATTGGTGGAATTAGAGCTGGACATGCCGACGGATATGAGGCGTTTGACACGGAAGCCCATATACTGGGCCTTTTCCACACCAAGATAGCCGATACCCAAGGCACCCTTCTTAACCACTGGGGCAAGCCTGACTCAGGCGACCGAAACCCAGGATCGCTGTGGTTCCACAATACACACTTGGACCGACTACCCATCACAACCACTAGCCTTCCGTCCTTCCACGTTTGCCGTGATCTCATTTTCACGTCCCTCTATGCTCGGATCCTCCATTGCCTCTTGTTGGTCTCCAAATGCTCATCACTCGAAGACTACCTTTCAAGCAACTTCGACTACAGCACAGTCAAGTCACACGCACAACAGATTCATGCACGCTATGCATCTGCAGCAGTAGTCAAAGATCTCTGATTTGAACGAGACATGGAGAGGAGGGAGGCGGTAGAGAAAGGTGTCGATATGAGCACCTTTTCTCCTAAAGAGGGAGATACCGTGTTTGAAAACGCTATTCTTTTCAACCGAGACGCTCTTATCTCGCGGGCATTTACCGACGTCATCAAGGCATCCGATTCAGGACTCATTATCCTTATTCTTAAGCTATTCGCGGCTGGTTTCCGAGGGAATGGGCACACAAAATATGCATATGAGATGTTAATCAATCTCCATAACTTGCAAACTGTATATCCTGAACCAATCCGGTGAGTGCGTGTTGAATGTCAGTTGCGATCCTGATACTGATTCAGGGACAGTCGCATCATAAAGAGCAACTGGGTGTTGAATCCAACTGGGAACCCAAACTCGGGGGTGGAGGTTGATCTAGCTCAAGAACACATCAACTTACTGATAAAGGTGCGTGGTAACCAGGCAGCAGCCGCTCTAGACGCGCAATACTGACATGCGCCAGCGAGACTGTAAAGCCCATGCACAAGGGAATGCAACATGGGACTGGTTAACCCGACTTTCACCATGCACCATTGCTCTTCGAGATCTGTCGAACAGTTTCCATGAGCTGTTTGGCTCAGACCAGGGGACGAAGCATGCCCAGGCCAAGCTCCAGGACGACATTCAAAGCCTTGTTGACAGCCTTTCCGAGCATCACGTCTATGACCTACGCAAGGGCCGAACTGTCGACGACGACGATAAGCCGGTCATTGATGTTGTCACTGTTGGTGTCATGGAACTCTCCCAATCGCGAGGAAGCAAGGGCCCGATTGCCGAGTATAATGCTTGGTTTCGAGATCTTCAGAGACATCGTCAAATGAAGACTGTAGGCCAGGTATCTGCTGAGCACGCATCCGCCACAGCTGCCTTAGCAGAGATCCCAAGCTCTCCACCGTCTGAGGGGTTCATGGAGCAAGCCGACTTAAACCCTCCTTTGGGTGATCCAGGAGAGGAAACAGCCATTGGTATGCCTGTCGGGCACGAGTTGGCTGATATTATGGCTGAAATTGATGCTGGCGAGGCAGTTGACGACAGTCTCCCTCGAGTGTCACTGCTGGACGTTGATTTTGGTGGAGATGTCATATTAGTATCTGATTCAGACCCCAACGAGAGTGGTGATGATTCTGACAGTGATTTAGAGTATGTAGATACTTAGCTACTCTGAAATCGAATCCGCCACAAGGCGCCTATCAATGTGACCCCGATGTTCCGGAATCCGCGCGCATTAACCATCTCCAAGTCTCGAAGTCCTAAAGTCTTCAAAATTTAACTTTTTTTGCTACATTGCTCATTGTGTTCTGTCTATATTAAAACCTACTTTAAGCATGACACGCCAGAAACAAATTTCTATAAAATTTGGAATGTCTTCGCGTTGAGCCCTCACTGAATTGGGGGGTCCCTATCAAAATCGCTTCGTTTGTCCCAGCCGTTATTCAGGTGTGCCATGCTACGTCATCGGATCACGTGGATAACGGATGGTCGCGAGCCTAGCTCGATCCAGCCGTTACCTCCACAATGGAATTGGCGCAATTACCCCCTCCCCCCTCCCCCTCCCCTCCTCCTCCCCTTCCACTTTCTTTTAAGAACTCGAAATTTATTACATCAGGATAAACTACTGACTATTCAGAGTGCGCCGAGGAGACTGGGTCGAGTCTATCGAAATGTGACCTTTCGGTGTTTTTCGATTCATTCTTGCACAGTTACGGCTATGAAATTTGCCATGAAGGTGACCAGTCCTACGCATTGCAGTAATATGCAAAGATATTGCGAGAAATCTCCAGTTTGAGTCGGAGATTTAACCCTCCACTGTTCTTCGCGGCGATTCTTGCTTGATCAGGCGTATCGCAGAGACACACACCCCTCATACTCTCCGCTCGCACCCTGGCCTGTAGAGCCAGATACATATTTATGTAACACAGATAGCACTTTTAGGCGCCCACGGCCAGTAAATCCCACGCGTACACCGACAAACAGAAAGGATTGTCGCATGCGCCTTCGGAAACATTGGCCCGTAACTTCAACTAGAAGTAAATGCAATCCACCCAGCAGAAAGCACTGGTCTTGCGTGGTCCAAGGCAGTTGCAGAGTGTGCCATCGTAGGAAACCCGCGATCCGGACCTGGAATACCAATCTGGCATGGCGGTATTCCTGAACATCAGCCTGGTATAGGCGCTGGCCGGCGAATCCCGATCTGGCAGTCGTCTGGTCAAGTGTCATCAATCTGGCATGGACCTGGCCTGTGGGTCGTCAAGCTGGTGCTGCATGTTCAGATATGTGTAAGGTAGTTATATATATTCTCATTAGGGTAGATTTATGCCATATACACGATCCACCTAATTGCAGACTGTCAAGTGCTTTGACCAAGTGATGACCAGCTGACCCATCCTGGTTTGCATCCCCCAGGCTGTCCGCAGCCTGGGCGGCAAACATGTCAGTGGTGTACTGCTTGTTCAGTCTTGACTTAGAAATAATCCGCATCGAGACTCGTTGTCTATGTGCAGCTATCCAACCCTGTGACGCCGGTGCGCGCCAAGGGCATCGGACTTTGAAAATTCTTTAATCCAGTCGCGCGACGCGTCTTTTCGTCTTCACATCTTTCTTCCCTCCCACCACGTCCATCCCTCTCTTCAGGCATCCTCCTCGCCGCTGCTCGACGACGACGACGACGATGACAACGCTGATATTCAACGCGATTTCAATGGCGATGTCGTAAAGATCCAGCGGTATCCTCCCTTATCGACTCGCTGGGCCTGTTGCACTGACCCCGCCCAGATGCTCGTCGCCGCCCACGTCCCTCAGCAACGAGAGGCAACCCGCCCTTACTCAAAACATTCGCGAGCTGCATGTACGTCTTCCCCTTCTCGGTTTATCCTCACAGGCTCTCACCACGCGTCTATTTCGTCTGCTCGTCGTCGTCCCCATCCTTTACGCGACGAAAGTCATCCCGCCCTTACTCAAAACACTTGGGATGTATTTCTGCTCACACGTAAGTTGTATTATGGTCGTTTTTGCCCTCACGCTCATTGCGCTTTCTAGGTTTCAGCGCGATACGTGATTAGAGGAAGCAAGGGCCTAGCGTGGATCTGTAAGTGATGATGGCTATCGAGATCGCGTATGGCGCTAACGCCTACATAGATATCGAATTCTCGTTCACGGCGGGTGCGCTGAGGACACTATTTGATGAAGTTACCTCCTGCCCTCCACCCTGTCCGCGTTGGTGCCGTCTTGACCGTGTTTGCACATTCGATCCTACGCCAGACCCCGTAGTGGTAGTCCTTGTACCTTATATACTGTAATTCATTCTTTTCATCCATTACATGAAATAAGGGCGTGGAGAGGACAGCAGATGAAGAACCGACGACAACAGGCCATAACCGGAAGCTCAGTTTGGTATGGCCCTGGTCAACCCACTACTTATCTGGCAACCGTCATGCCAGGCCATGCCAGCTAGACGCCCTAGATCAAAGATGGGATCTGGCACCGCCTGGCAGCCGTTCGCAAATCTGACATGCCTTTTATGGCTGGTATAGCGTTGGCATGGGCTGGCATGGGCTGGTCCTAGGCCCGGGTTTTGTACGATGGCCGAAAGGGTCCGTGTCCCTTTTTGTGCTGCACCGTCGCGAAACTTTTCATACGGCCGAGGAACAATGAATTAGATTAAACTCGAAGACTTAAACGTAGGCTAATGAAAGACTGTAATTTGGGCAGTACGATGAGGAGAACCGTAATAATAGACGAATGATAGAAACTACAACTCGGACATCTATACTATACATACGCCCTTATTGCTCTTTTGACGCCTTTTGATTGGGGCAACCTTCAAGTTACTTAACCTTGACAATTTCTAACTTTCTATTTTTCCCCGCCTTTTCTTGTAAATGGCTCCCTGAGAATGTGATTTTGCAGTTTTATTTGTGCCTGTTACCTTTCAAGGGATGCCCCTATCGATCTATGGCAAATGCGTATCCTAAAGGATAGGTCTATTGAGGTAACTAAACTAAACGTCTATAGCTGATTTTTATCAGATCACTAACGCCCTTAATTGAATGCCTCACTGCGAAATCTTTTGGCACCAAGTCCCTGACGCGCGAAACTGGCAAGCCTGTGCCTCCTGATGCAGATGATCGATCACCGTGAGGCCGCCGTCGGCGGGCCGCCGACCATGCGAGACCAGTGCTTTCCGCTGGGTGGATTGCATTTACTTCAACTAGACGCTTCATTGGGGCTCAGATATGGCATACAGTGACTCTCTTATGGTTAAAATACTTCTGCTACATTGTTTATACACTTATTGAAGGACAATTGTCCTTGCAACAAAATTGAGCGTGGGACAATATCTGTTTGATTTTTCGCTCGTTAGCCTTCGATTTTGGGTTAACCCCGCTAAAAAGGTGGGATGTTGCTCAGGAGGTTGAGTTGTGATAGAATAGGACATTATTTGAGTAGAGTTTGCCGAGTAATGACCCACAATAAACACCGTCAAGGCATACATAGATGCCCGCGCGGAGACATCACTGGATCACCTGGCCGCGATGAAGATCCAGTTTATGTCGACAGGCACTGGAAGGTGACGTGAATGGCGCATCCTCGATTTCACCTCATTCCCTCAAGATTTCCGTCAAATTTTCTGTATGGCTCACTAAAGGTGCTTGATTGGATGACCAGTGACACATTTCCCCTCAAAATAGTGCGAGAAATATCGCAAAGGAGAAACTTGTTTATGTACACCCTTAGTTTCCACGCGACGTTGCTTAGACTCTCCCCTTGGCGAATAAAAAGCTGGTGTTCCGGAAGTTCAGGCGCCTCTCACTGGCAGTGTACCTTCGAAAGTAGAGAGTAAGAAAATATGGGAAAGCGTATCAAGTTTAGCTAGGGAGGAAAGGTTTATCAAAGCTGGGTTATCTACAACACAGATGAAACATAATCATCGGTTCGCCGTGCGACTGTCGCCCAAAAGAAGATAGGGCCTCCGAAACAAACTCTGATCAGAACCACCACATTCTCTCCTGCTCATCCATGACCCCTGCCTCCTCCCTTAGCTTTAGGGTCGTCGAACCTTAATCCAACGTCGACACATATATCGCCTCGTCGCCTCGTTGCTTTCACTCAGAATCTTTGCTCGTCACCAACCCTCGAACGCAACCCCATGGTTGCCCACCCAAGTATTCCAACTCCAGTTATTCTTCGACCACCATGTCGGCGGCTTCTCTGGAAGATACCGACTTTCTCTCTCAAGAAACACAGCGGAGAGTCGTTGCTACCATGCTGGGTGGCTGCTGACCATCGATTCTTCTGCAACAATGCAATATTGTCTATCGCTCAGTATGTCCATTCTCGTCTTAATCAAGTGACAAGGTATTCAATCGTAAGGGTAAACACAACCGACAGCTTCTTCACCTAGTCCCCGACCATTCTTCCCTCTGCATCTCGTCCTACACCAAGGAATTCAACCCTTCTAATTCACCTTCACCTGCTGCGTTGGCACCGCCACAGCAGCGAGGTGTACACGAACCTGACCGGCCTGACCGGGGCCTCGTATCTCGTTGTCCTAGTTGGCCTAGAGTCAGCCCAAGAATTGGGGACGATGAATGTGGGCGTGTTGAACGAACCTATTTGCTATATGTGAATGCTGATGTCGATAAAGATGCCACCGCTGATATGGATTGTCTCGCTCCGGGACATAGCAGCACGGACATCAGACATCGGGGATGCATCCTGGTTGGTGGAACTGGATGGCAGCCGGCCCTCACGCGCACGAGATCCCGCGTCCGATGCAGCTGGGGTCTGAAGGACTCCGTGTTCAGTTCTGTCACCCAATTGCGGCTGATATGCGTTTCGAAAAGAGTCTGGCGGCGGCACGATCCCTCTGACTGTCATCCTCGCTCCGTGGTGCTCTTCGTCTACTCGCTGAGTATGCAACCCTGCAGACATCTGCCTCGGCACCCTCTGGCTCTGCTTCCGGCTCCCACAACGGAACAGACTCTTGATTCTAGGACCCAACATGTCCAGGAAGCCTGGTTCCGCCCTATCTCCCTGCTCTTCGTCAACCTTTCGTTCTTCCGTACTAACGCACTGCCTGTTACGCCCACCACGTACCCTCTCCGGTGTAGCGAACCCGGCTTCTATCATCGCAGGATGGTCCCATAATCCGTCGCCCCTCTCTTGCCGCCCACTGCTGTCGATCGTCCTTTGGTTCCAATTGGTGTCAACGAGGTGCCCTTGGTGGGTTTGATACTGATATTGGTTATCCTGTCTAGGTGCCTGGAGACCTTCTGCTTGGATTGCAGAGTGTCCGTCTGGGGAATCCCTGACTTGGTCCTCCTCGCTGATGTGCAGTGCTAACGGGCTAGCAGCATGCGACACTTGCGATTCTTTCCCAGCACCTTGGCCGTGATGCACCTGCCCAGGACTTCGGTGCCCCGTTTCTTGTCTGCTGTAGGATCCTGACATCACCTCGAGCTTTGCAAGGTGTAGACGATGTGCTGAAGTGGTTTCGTGGGGGTAGATGTTGTATGTGCAATTGGGGGTCGTAGGGTGTTTGTCGGAGGCCAGGAATGTTCTTAATAGGGACTCTTCCCCCTTGTCTAATGCAATTGCGTTTGATGACTGGATATTGGATGGAGGAGCGTTCGCGTGCTGATGGTTCTGAGCTTCGCTCAGGGATCCGACATGAGGGCCAGGCGTGGGAGCCTGTACTATTTTGGGATGACCCCCGACCTGCAATGCGAAACTGCGAAATATGAGACAAGCTCTGCGGAAACCAGCCTTTGCACTTTCAGCATGCAGCACACTGAATAAAGAGTACTATCTCCACACTTCTGACCAAGAACATCGATACGGCAGGGAAAGAAAGACAGTAAATCGATTTGAGTACAGGTAACTAGACAGAACCGGTCCAATGACGAGCGGCCCTATTCATGTCCTTGCCTGACACATCCGAAGCATCACGCAATGCCCTGAGTTGGAGCTTGAATTCGGGAGGATGGCAGTCGGGCTGACCCAACGCTTCATGCGTCTTGAAAGCAAAAGGCCCCCTCGAGTCCGCTCTTCGTTTAAGGTGGACCGTGCAAAGCTCCAGTCGTTGCACAATCAGGGACACCAAGGACAGACCTTGTCGTCTATCAAGTTTGAGGGAATCAGGAAACCTAGATGCGATGATAGGAGAAGGAAGAGACTCACGCCTTAGAATGAGAGCATTCGGCACAATGAAGCAGACAACGCAAATGAGGTCTGCCGGTGGTCTGGTCAACGCTAAAACAGGCACCATAATATCAAAGCAGGGGCTACCAGATGCTGAACGATTCGAGCACCAGTCCCAGCCTCCTTACAGCTTGATAAGCGTCCAGACAGCCATTGCACGCTTCTTCGACGTAGTGCCACTAGGCAAACGATTGGTAGCTGTGTGTTGTCCAGCGGGCACCCACGAACGCCTCTCGTCTGTGTTGTGACCCGCGAAGAAAAGGCTGAATCCCGTAGCTCTGTACACCAGTAGGTGACTCCAAAAGTAAGGGCTTTCGTCGAGCAAATCCTCGGTCGCATGCAGGCATACTCTAGTGCAGGATAAGCGACGCGAGGACCTAATCCAGTGAGCGTGTCAGGACACATTAGCTTAGTTTTAGTAAGGAACGTACCCGGAAGAAAGTCCTTGAAGAGTATCCTTCAATGAAGCCAATACATGTCCTTGGATAAACAGAAATCGCGAGCTGGCTAGACAAAGGATGGCGGTGATGAAGTGGGCGGTTGGCAGGAAGGGCCGCGATCATGTGTTTGCGCCCAAGGCTGGCGCCAAACACAGACCCAATTCTCCGTTCCGCGACATGCTTTCGTCGCTGCCATCAACAATGTTCAGAACAGGACAGCGCACGGTGCAGCTGGCAGCAAGGACGTTCTCGACGACAGCAAGATGTCGAGACACCCATCTCCAAGAAGCTGTCAACATTCTCGGTCCCTTGGGCTCGAAGCCTCCCACACCCATCGCACCAAAGCCAGCAGCAGCTGCAACCGTGGCAGCACCTGGGTCACACACCTTCTATGAAATTCCTCCAGAGAAGGACCCAATGCTCCAGTTCTTGACAACAATGGTCATGAAACATGGTCGACACTCGAGAGCGCAGAAAATCGTCTCTGAAATGCTGCTGCACATCCATACGCTCACCCGTTCCCCACCATTACCCATCGTCCACAGTGCCATCCTTAAAGCCTCGCCTGCCGTACGCGTCAAGTCGACAAAGGTTGGAGCTAGGTCCATTGTGCGGCCCGTCGCCCTAAGCGAACGACAGAGGACGAGGCAGGGTATCGAATGGATCATCGAGGCCAGCCATAATAAGCCCGGTATGGAGATGCAGAAACGGCTGGCCAAGGAGATGATTGCGGTGGTCAGAGGAGATAGCGCTGCTTTGAGCAAGAAGGAGCAGGTCCACAAGGGCGCCATGATTGCTCGGTACGTCGTTCGCCTTGTCTTTTCAATGGTGTTTCTAATGTTATATCCAGTGGCTTCTCTCCAAAGCCGGTAAACGGTATCAGGCTTGCCTTTTCTCCTAATAGAAAAGTATCTTCGACCTTCGGGTTTCATAATGCTATTGGTTTCTCGCAGAGTGCTGGCCGAGGTTTGAAATTTTGATGCAAGTCTGCAAGGTTGAGGTGATGGGAGAACTGATTCACCATGCCTCGGAAGGTTGACGGCTGTTCTAGCAAAGCGAGAGCCGTCAGTTGTAAGCACATATCCTCTGGCATCCAAGCGCAAGCGCGGATGCCGAAGGTATGGATTCGCAAAGGCCAGTCCCGATGTTTCCGCAAGTACGATGACTGAGTGCACCAGCATCTGTCTCAGCAGTTGCGCTTGGCGGCGGAACTCCTTTAGAAGCTCGAAAGCTTTGACCTCACGGACGAAGCGACTCCCCTGCGTGCTGGTGACCAATGTCTGGCTCAAATCGGCACCTCGACGGCCTGGCACACGACAGTTACAAGACTGGTCACCTTGTTGCCGGGAAGTAACCTTGTCCTGCTAGTGGGTCCAGGCACCCGCCCAAATACCCTACCTTTCTGCCAGATCCAGCTTTTCCGAGTTCCTGACCACTGCCCAGATATATGCCGAAGAAACCCTGCTCGAGATGATCCCTGCGGGTCCCCTGCGAGTAGACAGCGAGAGCTGAAGCTTCTATGAACGCAGCAGCCATAAGCTGCAGCGGCGGGTAGATACTCGACAGTAAGCCTGACGATCCCAGGTCCGCTCAAAGCCCGTAGGTTTCCGGCCTGGTGGTAGTGGGGGTAGCGGACAGGGAAGCAGAGATGGGAGTCGCTCAGGTCGCGTTTATTTGTCTTGGAACGTGACATCAGATGTCACGAGTATGTAGTCCTTCGCTCGCTCAAGAAGAGAGGTTTGAGCGTCAAAAAGACGCGACGCGTTTGGATGACGTCAGCCGAAGTCCCGATTGGGAAACCGCAACTTTCAAACTTGTGGTAAGAAAACCTGAGGAAACCAATGCTCGCAATCTACCTTCCTGCGAACCCAAGTGTTGTGATTACAGCAGTGGTTGATTGGTGTCACTTCTGAGCCCCAAGGAATATCAAGGCTGTTTCTTCTTCACACCTTTCGTCCTCGAATGTGTTCAGTCATAATCGTGACAGCCCAAGATGGTTCGCTTCAACCCGTTCAGCGAGCGTCGAATCAAAGGCTTCTCTTTTCATATCAGTAAGAAGGTTGAAATTTTTGCTACCTCGGAGCACCTGGGGCAGTATCGCTCGGGGGTAGATCCTGGCAATAATGGCATCTGCACGACACTTCGCGTTGCCGTGGAGAATAAAATACAACTCAACGGATCGTTCGAAGCTGCGAAGCAGCTTGGTTTATTCTTGTCAAATGGTAGGAATCTTCATCACCTGAATTCAGATGCATCAGGAAGCCATGCCATCGATGCTCATGCTCGTATCCCTGGCGAAGTTGAAGGCTGCGTTTCTTTGGGGTTTCCGTTCGTCCGGCTCTCTGGGGCGGCGAAGCATAAAGCTTCTATTCAATCAATGTGTCACACTCAAAATGTGTAAAATTTCCGACAAGGCACTAACAAGGAGTGCTTCGATAGTTGCTACGTGACCGGGTCGAGAGCCCAACTCAAAAGAACCAAGGGCGAGAAGTAAAGAAATGCTGCACTTCTGCCCACCTGCCTTCTGCGACTAAGCCCAATACATGCTCATGAGCCCTGCAGCCGAGGAGGGGCCTTGCGTCGATGAAGGGGCAATGAAATGAAGATGCCTTGACGGGCGCCAAACTGTCGCGGGAGGCTCCGGCCCTTGCTGTGACCTTTGGACCAGGCCTGCACGAGGTGCTGTGACTCTCCTTTTGCTGTGAAGGGCTACATACACACTCTCTGTCACTGTTGCCGGCTTCGAAACAGAGGAACGGTTCTAGGTTGAGTCTGTACCCCTGTACTCAAATTGGAACAAAAGGATTGATTGGAGGTTGCATCACCACATCGTCAAATTTGGGAGTCTCTGGGATTCCAGCTCTTTAATATGAAAGGAGAAGGACGACCTTGTAATTCAATGAGAAAAAGACAAGAAGGCTTTCCATGCAGGTTCCCACCCTCGTTCTACCTTCCTCGTCTCGTACTTTCTTTCCAGCTTGAGCCTCTCGCCATTTCGACCCTCTGTGAAGACTGTGAGGCAGAGTAGCGAAGGGGTATAGGGCAGAGGAGAGGAAGGTCCGATACAAATCCAAGATTTTTTGACGCGATTCAGTCGGGGATGGTGCGTGAGCGGCGAGGCGAAGTGGGTGCACTGAGGACCGTTGGGCTGCACGGTTGTTCGTTGGGGAAGGAAATCGAGTCTGATTTAGCCTCTTTGGGCGCTGCAGTAGCATGTCAAGTACCTTTCTAAAAGCTTTATATTAACCTAGGCTCAGGTCTAACTACTAGGGTCCATGTATCCATATAGCCTTCTCGAAAACGAGCACGTGCGCAAGCTTGCCGCCCCACGGATGCCACCTGTCCCGGAACTAGCAGGAGCTTCGTCGATGGGCGTACATGTCGGCAGACTTTGGGGAGCTCTATTCTCAGTGAAGGCTCTTGCTCAAGGTCAGTGTATGAAATATGAAATACACTCACCCGAGATTCGGCCTATGAGCCGTCAGTCCTTTGAAGGGGACCTGAAGATTTGGACAGCTCGACGGAGTATATAGGCAAAGGCCATGCCGAAGGCGAGCTTGAACTAGACGCAGGGTTCCAGTGGTCAGTTTCTGGCGATAGTGAGCTCAAGCCTTACACCGATGTTGGATGGCACTGTCCCAGGCTAAGAGGCGCAGTCATTAGCGTTTCTACAACGGCTACAGACAAGAGAAAGAGCATACCTCATCACTGTTGTCTGCATGCTTTCCAGCGGCAGAGGTTGTGCTGTACATCTGAAACTAGTCAGTTGGCGCCCTCGACGACCGCTTCGTCACCCACGATTCTATCCTCCGTCATAGCCGTCGGGATGGCCAACTCCCGTTGTTCAGGCTCGAAAGTGTCATTGAGTCTGAATTCAACCCTCTCGCGAGAGCGATGAGATATTTTCCTGTACTGGACGGAAAAGCCTGAGCGGGGGCGTTGTTGGGGCATGTAGGAAAGCTGGCGGGAAGGAAGGCATCGCTGGACCTGTATATGAGGTACCACCCAGCTGGTTACAAAATCTCAGAGAAACCGCTCTCGGATTTGAGCGAGCTGTGGATATGATGGTTCCGGAAAGCATAGTGTTCGATTTGGATCTGCCATGGAATTCGCACGCGGACTACCGCGAGGCGCTGAGCGCTGAACATGCAGTGGATTTTGGACAGAATCTGCTTCATCGATTCGAGTGGCGTCCGGAGAGGGTTAATCTAGGGTCTAACGGATCCGAAATGTGGCTGCTTCTTGAAAGGCCCTCTGAATCCGAGAGCTTCACAGCGAACACAATGGAACGCGGAGTCGGGCGTTTAGTCCTGCATCCAGAACTACCCGAACAGCCCGGCTTGTCGTAAAACAATTCAAGATTTTCATCTTCTTTGCAGCTTCTAGCGATCCGTTTACCTTCTCGGCATGTATACATACGTACCCAGTGGGCGCTCTGCGGCCTCGTGCCCCTCGAAATGGGAGTTTTCAGTTTCGTTGCATCTAAACCATCAAACCCAAGTACGTGACCCACACCATATCCACGTCGACTCGAAATTTCTTCATTGCTTTGGCCGACCCAGCTGTAATTCCCAAAGTAAATGTGGGCCTTCCATACTCGAAAGGGATGCTGCCCCAGATAATTTCCCCACTAGCGGCAAAGTCCGTCTCGGAGGGAAGTCTGGAACGAATCCATTATTACGGCCATCTACAGTGAAGACTATAAGAGCTAGTATACGACATTGACGGAACATTTAGGGCAATTAAGAAGATCGCTCAAGAAACACATGCATGAGTTGTGCAACGTTTAGACCCTTCTTTGGTAAGTGATTGGGTGTCGATGTGGAAGCCAACTACACCCGTCTACTTGAGCTATGGGAAAAGAAGCGGTTAACTATCGTCAAGCGTATCCAGGGGTGATGTGCTAAAGGCTCATCGGCAACTTTCTCGAAAGGGTATAATCTGGAAGGAGTTGCAGATAGATGCCCGTCTATAAGCGATGTCGAGAAAATGTTTGGAAGAAGGAGCTGATGCTGTAAAGGAGACGATAGATTTCGAGCCAGATCAAGGGATTGTATTCGCCGAATATCTTCTACTCAGCATTAGCCTCCGCTTTGGGAAATAAGATTGGAGATATCAAGAGGCATACGTGAATGACAGCCTCAAACCCTGAGGTTCTTCCTCCTCCTCCTCCTCCTCCTCCTCCTCCTCCTCCTCCTCCTCCTCCTCCCTTGGTTTCGTAGACCTGCCGGCATGACTGAGGAAAAGAGTGGTGTTCCATAAGCTTGGAATACTCACAAATTCACCACTTGTGGGCCGCAAATCACTGCGTATATTTGAAGGAAAAGGCATCGAGAGATAGCGATGCTCAATGAGCGCGTTGTCGACGAGCCTAACTTTAGCACCCGAGTGGGAGTAGAAAAGGGTGAACGATGAGGTTTTCCATTGACGGAGCATCTTATGAATGGTGTGGGGGTCAAAGCCGTGCGTCCGATACGCAGTTTTATATCTTTTGGTCCCTCCGCACATTTTCTTCAAGTAGTGGTGAATATTGAACGTTCCAGTCGGAATTCCTGTCACATGAAGGGAGCTAGCGATGCATGACGCAAGCTGCCATAAGACTTCTGCTACTGAGAACTCCTATGTTTTGGGTAAAGCATACTGGCCCTGAAATCTGACGATCAAGTGGCTTGATGAGCTCATTTTACAGCCTCCTACCCAGGCGAACGTTCCGAGGGTGATATTCGCACTCTGAGGGGAGGGGATAGGAGGGAGGATACCAGATATGTCAATAGACCTTATTGATTCCGAACTTTTGTCTTTCCGTTTTCGCTCATTCACCCTCTCCACGACGCCTGGCACAAAACATTTACAAACAAAGTCTGATCGCCCGGCCAGGCACGGCACTGGACGTCGGGCTTTGAAACGAGGTCAGGCTGTAAATAGGGGCAATACATAAAGTGCTGCAAAAACCTCGACAATGGACCGGGCTGCTATTCAAGAGGTGCTGGACGTCTTGAAGAAGCACAAAATTACTCTTCGACGTACATGCCAATTTCCTTCTGTTGATGTTTCTGCACAGATGAAGATGCCTCTGATGCCGAGTTTCTCAAGGTTGGAAACTTGCTGTTCACCCAGCAGATTCAGTGGGGTGACAATAATTTGAAGTGAATTAACAGGCATGAACAGAAGAGGTAGAGTCTTTCCCATCCCAGTCCCTGCTACAGATATAATGTCGGATGTACGCTCCATGACCGCCTGAACCACCTGGTCGGATGCCCCACTTCTCTTGAGAGCGATGTCGGATATCCTCGACAGTTGGTATAGGTGGCTTCGCGTGTCTGTCGTTGTGCGTAGTTAGGCTCATGTTGCATGCCAATGGAAGCAGAAGAACGCGTCAACGACGATGACGTAGATTGAAGCCCCGACGTGACCCCGACGTCCAGTGCCGTGCCTGGCCGGGCGATCAGACTTTGTTTGTAAATGTTTTGTGCCAGGCGTCGTGGAGAGGGTGAATGAGCGAAAACGGAAAGACAAAAGTTCGGAATCAATAAGGTCTATTGACATATCTGGTATCCTCCCTCCTATCCCCTCCCCTCAGAGTGCGAATATCACCCTCGGAACGTTCGCCTGGGTAGGAGGCTGCTCATTTTACAAATGGCTATCTAGAAACACCCAAAACAGATTGCACCTTGACGGCGGCCGCTTCAACACCTCGCTTTCTGAGCGGGATTATGCATACGGCATGCGAGTAAAAACGCCCTGGATGCTGATCGTCTTCTGCGCTTCTTGCTTCCCCAAACTTGTGCTAAAGTGGCTGTTGGGTTTCCGCATCAACGAAGGTGTCCAGCGGGGCGCTACTAGTACTAGGCATCATCATTTGTGCCACGTGGAGACGGGCGCTTGATTGAAGATTATCTCCAGGCTTCAGCGGTGTCGGGTGGCGGACCCGGCATAATGTTGCTTGAGGGCATGAGTCGGTGGGTTGGTACTCGTAGCATGGGCCTTATCCGTTAAATTAATCGATGGATTGTCAATTGCTGCCACCATGAACTCCGCCGCTGATCGACCACCAACAGCGAAACGATTCCTCGTTTGCTCTGACTCGCATTTTCGTACGGAGTCTCATGCTTGCAATCGTCTTAGAGCCGCTGCGGACGTAAAGCAAACTCGGGCCACTTGATAGACCCTGAACAATCAACGCACTGTCCCGAAACCCAAAAGATAGCCCCAGAAAGAACAATGCGGTCTCCTTGTACTCGATCTACACCCCAGATTCGCTGTGAGGTTAGCAGAGCTCTAAGGTGGTAACCTATTATCGATCTTACTTGGCAAGGGACTGCAATTTGGAACCGCCGCTTCGCCCAAGAAGATTTAGGACGCAGAAGATTGATAACAATGCGAAGTTAGACGCCTTGGACAGCCGCTTAAATAAGTACAGTACGTTGAACGCTTCACGGGGTTTCAAGAGTAGGAAGGGTGCGAGAGAATGTCACACTTGAGATCGGGCCCTTCTCCTACAAAGATCGATTTCCAGCCTTCTTACGAATTCAAGCTGAGAACTGATCGAATCAGAGAAGGATCAACTTCTCCCGTTGCCTTCGCGTCGAGCTCGGCTCAGATACTTCCCCTCTTGACCTGACGGGGCTCAAATTGGCCCTTCCAGTTTGCCTATGCCTTCCCATCATCAACCATGTTTTGATTGACTCTTTCAATGGATACGCTCAGTCTGCAATCGGTAACGTTGGGGGACCTTGTCGTAGGTGTCGATGACCTAGCGCAGAGCCACACCGGTGGCAATCCCCATTCTTCTGGGTACATAATTTCGACATCCATCTCTCATTCTCCTTGGCCTCTTTGGCCAAGGTTTCCGCCCTGCCTGCCCCAGATACCTACTGATGTGGGGTTAGATTCAGAGTTGACATGAATAAGTGTCACTTTGTGAAATAGGGCAAGAATTCTATGCGCAACATCCTATGGCCACTTCTGCGCCTCCGTTGCCAGCCGTTAACCTCCTGCCAACGTCAACTCCAACGAGCGCCTAAAAAAGCCCAGGCGCCTCATGAGTGGCTGTGTCACATTAATTGGCTCTGTTGTATGTGGCATCAAATTTCGGTCACCCATCGTCCGTGGCAGTGCCATCCTTCAAGTTAAAGCTTCGCCTGCTGTACGCGTCAAGTCGACAAAGGTTGGAGCTAGGTCCATTGTACGGCCCGTTGCCCTCAGCGAGCGACAGAGGACGAGGCAGGGTATCGAATGGATCATCGAGGCCAGCCATAACAAGCCTGGCATGGAGATGCAGAAGCGGCTGGCCAAGGAGATGATTGCGGTGGTCAGAGGAGATAGCGCTGCGTTGAGCAAGAAGGAGCAGGTTCACAAGGGCGCTATGATTGCTCGGTACCGTCGTTCGCCTGGTCTTTTCAATGGTGTTTCTAATATTATATCCAGTGGTTCTCTCCAAAGCCGATAAACGGTATCAGGCTTGCCTTTTCTCCTAATAGAAAAGTATCTTCGACCTTCGGGTTTCATAATACCATTGACTTCTCACAGAGTGCTGGCCGAGGCTTGAGTTTTTGTTGCACCTCCGCAAGTTTGGGGTGGTGAGAACTGATTCACCATGCCTCGCAATATTGAGGGTACTCCTTATGCTCCCCCGGCCAAGCGAGAGGTCAGTTGAAAGTAAGTTTCCTCTGGCATCCACGCGCTCGCGCCGATGCCGAAGGTATGGCTTTGGCAAAGACCAGGTGCGATGTATCCGCGAGGACGACGGCTGAGAGTGCACCAGCATCTTTTGCATGCAGGTGCGCCTGGCGGAGCATTCTATGCCAACTCCTCCAGAAACTCGAAGCCTCGACCTCACATAGAAAGCGGCTCCCCTGCGTGCTGACGGCCAATATCTGGCTACCTCGACCACACGACAGGTACAAGAATGATCACCTTGTTGCTGGGAAGTGACCTTGTCCTGCCAGTGGGGTTTTTTCATAGGATTCAACGGCTGGGTCCAGGCACTTGCGCATATACCTTGTCTTCCTGCCAGATCCAGCTCTTCCCAGCTCCTGCAAACTGCCCAGATATATGCCGACGAAACCCTATTCGAGATGATCCCTGCGGCTCCTCAGCGAGTAGGCTGCGAGAGCTGAAGCGTCTACGAATGCAGTAGCCATAAGCTGCCGCCGCCGCCGCCGGGTAGATACTCGACAGTAAGCCTGACGATCCCAGGTCCGCTCAAAGCCCGTAGGTCTCTGGCCTGGTGGTGGTGGGGGTAGCGGGCAGGGAAGCAGAGATGGGAGTCGCTCAGGTCGCGTTTATTTGTCTTGGAACGTGACATCAGATGTCACTTGCATGTAGCCCTTCGCTCGCTCAAGAAGAGAGGTTTGACGCGTCAAAAAGACGCGACGCGTTTGGATGACTGTCAGCGAAGTCCGATTGGGAAACCGCAACTTTCAACTTGTGGTAAGAAAACCTGAGGAAACCAATGCTTCGCAATCTACCTTCCTGCGAACCCAAGTGTTGTAACTACAGCAGTGGTTGATTGGTGTCACTTCTGAGCCCCAAGGAATATCAAGGCTGTTTCTTCTTCCCACCTTTCGCCCCGAATGTGCTTCAGTCATAATCGTGACAGCCCAAGATAGCTCGCTTCAACCCGTTCAGCGAGCGTCGAATCAAAGGCTTCTCTTTTCGTATCAGTAAGAAGGTTGAAATTTTTGCTACCTCGGAGCACCTGGGGCAGTATCGCTCGGGGGTAGATCCTGGCAATAATGGCATCTGCACGACACTTCTCGTTGCCGTGGAGAATAAAATACAACTCAACGGATCGTTCGAAGCTGCGAAGCACCTTGGTTTATTCTTGTCAAATGGTAGGAATCTCCATCACCGAATTCAGGCGCACTAGGAAGCCATGCCATCGATGCTCACGTTCATATCTCTAGAAGTTGAAGGCTGCGTTTCTTTGGGGTTTCCGTTCGTCCGGCTCTCTGGGGCGGCGAAGCATAAAGCTTCTATTCAATCAACATGGCATACTCAAAATGCGTAAAATCTGTGACAGGCCATTAACAAGGAGAGTGTCGATAGTTGCTACGTGACCAGGTTGAACACCTTAGGCGTCACCTCCCGCCCCTTAGATGAACCACGGGAGAGGTAGCCCAAATCTCGCATGCAATGCGAATCTACTTCTGTGCTGTCCTCGTTGTGTTCTCGTGAGCCCCGTAGCCGAAGCTGCCGAACAGAGCCTTTCCGTCAACGAGGGGCGATGAATTGGAAATGCTGTTATGGGCGCTAAAACTCGCGGGAGGCGGCAGACCCATGATGTAACCCCTGGGCCAAGCCTGCACGAGGTGCTGTTACCTGCAGCATTCGGTCGGCTGCGAGAGAATGTTCTCGTTGGCGGTGCGCTCAATAGCATTCATCCCAGAAACGAGGGTCGGAGAGGCTCTGGGTCAGGAGCTTATTATGCTCAAATTGGAACAAAAGACATCTGCTGGCAGTGATTGGGCGAAGTTGGATCACGGAATAGTCAAATCTGGAAGTCTCTGGAGCCCAAGCCCTTCACTATCAAGGGAGAAGTGACCCTGATCATCGACGAGAAAAAACAAGAAGGCCTTCCCAGTTCAAGTTCCCACCCTATTCCAACCTTGCTCAGCTCTCTGTCGCTCTCCACACAAGCAACAGCTTGTGCCTCTTCTCACTGAGATGGTTGGTAAAGACTGTGGTACGATCTTAAATGCAAGTGCGTGAGGTGAAAGGCACGAGGGCTCAATACAACTTAAAAATCACAATTCGGTTGAACAGTGCGCAGGCGCCTGAGCAGCGAGACGAGGAATGTGCGATGTCAACGGCCAAGTTCCCCAGCGACGTTGACTATGGATGGCTCGTCGGCGGGAAGGCTCGGATGCTGTAAACTCTCTAACCACTTTGCAAACTCGGGTATGTCCAGATCATCTCACAAAGCTGTATCGTGCTAAACACAGGTCCAAGCGGCGTTGATGAATTGCCTTTTCCAAAATCTGCTTCGAGAAACAAGCAAAAGAACGAGATATACACCCCAAGGCCTGGTGTAGCAGCACAGCCGCGTGCTGTAGCCTGACGCCGAGCTAACAGCAACTCCATCGCCACACACCCGCGTCCCAAAGCTTAGACGGTTTCCTACGAATCATCAGCGAGCGTTCTGAATCATGCCCAGGGATGTTTAAGCGGTTCACTCACCCGACGCTTGGTCTACGAACTGTCTGGCCTTGGAGAGCCTGGAAACCTGAATAGTTGGACGAAACGGCGGCAAAGGTAGACGAAGACCACGCCAAAGGCGAACCTATTCTGGAAGCAAACTGAGCTCGTCCCTTACAGATAGTTGCTTGAAACTAAGCAGACTCACAGCTACGGATGATGTGACCTACGAGGAAACGTCAACACCTCTTGCCATCCGCAAGCAAAAGATGAAACAGACCTCGTTGCTGTCTTCTGCGTGCTTTGCATCGGCAGAGGTCGTGCTGTAGGTCTGAAACTAGTGAGTAACAGCCTTTTCACTGCTACGTTGATCCCTCACAATTCTATCGTCCGTAGTAGTCGTCGGGATAACCAAGTCTCGTCGTCCGGAGGGGAAAGGGTCATTGAGCCTGAGCTCAACCCTGTCCCGGATGGACTGCGAGGTTTTCCTGTAATGAACGGAGAAGCTAGGATGCTGCTGCTGCTGGGGCATCTTGGTTAGCTGGTGAGAAGGAAGTGCACCGTTCTTGGGCTGTTATAAGAGGAGCCACGGCTGCCCAATGCGGCGACCAAAATTCTGAAGGTCAGGTATGAGCCTTGGGCTGTGATGCGTAGTCATTGTTGAAGATAAAAATACTTTCGATTTGGATCTATAGGGTGATTGCGTGGAATTCTGTCGATGCTGAGCCCTCAGCAAATCTCCGGACGCAATCTGCTACATTCATTTGCCAGATACGGTGCTAACGAGTTCTGTGGGTTAAAGGGTCCTCTGCACGAGGTGTCACCGTCAAAGTGAAGGGAAATGAACGCCATGCTGGCATTGTGTCACCAAGGGTTTGGAGAAGAACCGGAAAGTGCAGGATTTGCATGTTCGGTTTCCGACATCAGCGATTTTTCGTCTTTTCAGAGTTGACACATCCAAAGGTTGCTGCCTCGTGGCCGGTAAAGTTGGAACCATGATCATCGAATCATCAAACCCAATTGTATCGCCAACGATCGTTTAGCACACATCAATCCAATCCTCATGCTTCTTCCTACTGACAGAATCGTGCAATTCATTCGATCACACAGGAAAGCCCATTTTCGTTACGAACGTTGACGCTATCCAGGCATTCCATCGGTGAGTCCGTCTCGGAGGGAAGCTTGAAGGTCTCTCTTCGCGTCCAGAACAAATATGTAGCGCATTCAAATGAAAGGAAGCCAAGATCATATTAAAGGAGCTTTTAGGGTACTTCGGAGGGCTTTCAAGTCAACTCGAGTCCAAACATTGCATGTCCGTTCAAATGGTCCAGTAATTCGATCACAGTGTCTGCGGTTTGTTCCTCGGCCTGGTGCCGGCCTGAGCAAAGGAAGCTTGTACCCAGACGTCCATTTATCTCTGAAGACGTCAAACGTCTTGGAGGATAGAGATTACGCGGTAGAAGAGAAAGTAGAGGTCGACCCAGATCAACGGATTACATTGGCGCAACATTTTCTACTTCAAGTTAGCCTTTGCTCTCATGCAATGACACGCGCTGAATATAGAGTAACATACATAGATTTTAGCTCGACATCCGGAGCCATCGGTTCCCGCCAGTCCCTTGGTTTCATAGACCTGGCAACCCGGATGAGAAGGTGAGAGCAGTTGGAGATGCTCACGAGACTCACAAAGGTTCCAGTCGTGGCTTGTCCTCCACCGCTTATTTCCGAAGGAAAGGGCATGGAGAGGTAGCGGTGCTCGGTAGGTGTGTTGTCGACGAGCATAACTCTAGCACCCGAGTGGGAGTACCTGAGTAGGAATTCTGAGGTTTTCCAGTGAGCGAACATCTCGTCAAAGGTTGAGAATAAGAGAAAACCTTTTGGAAGGTGAGTGGGCTTTATAGCTTTGCCATAGCGGACGTCCCTCAAGTAGGGCTAAGCATTGAATGTAGGGAATGACGTCCGCCGAAGACTAGCCTGGACGGACCATTCCTGAAACCTAGAGAATTACTAATCCGTATCGTGCGCATGTGTTGCGCAGGTATCTATGGCTCAGTAGGTATGTTTGAGTCCAGATCGCATCTTCAGGTCATCCCCTGTCCCCCGTTTTCACCATACGCAGTCAGGTTGATTATCTTCGTACGTACCAACATTATGAATGTACATAAGATGGACTGTACGTGAACATATATTTTACGTTCCCACTGTCAAACTAGCGCTAAAGTGGCTGATAGCATTCCCTCTTCGAATGGTGCCAGAATGCGGAGTGATATCATAAATGAGGTTGCATACACACGGTGACAGGCGCTTAAATCCTAGATCTTGGATCCCCGCGCGCAGGGCGCGGACCCGGTCTCTCATGCGGGCGCAGGGCGTCGACGAGCAGGAGCTTCCTCAAGATGCCCTGTTGTCAGTTGCTGCCTACACAACACCGGGGTCTGGACACCATGGAATGAGGCCGTTGGACCCTGCACAACAACACTTCACCTCTTGCCGAGCGCCCAAAAGAACAATGCAATCACCTAGTGTCCCCCTGGCACCTAGTCTACGCCCCTAACAGCCTTTCATCCTGGTAAAGATCTAGAGCAGTGGCTCATCAGCGACATTCCAGGGCGTTCCCCTGTAAGGCGGTTTCTTGAAGCTGCTCGCCGCCTCAGCCTTCAAGCTGGCTGCTTTCGATACTGTGAAGTTGTAAAATTCCGACGACTAAATACAGCCTACTGGTCTCAACTGGGCGCCGGGGCACGTACAAGAACGAGAACTTGAAGGGAGCCTGGACGGCTCGATACACCGACGTAATCACTCAAACTTCTCTCCTTGCGGAAGATTTAGGGACTGATCGTATCGGAGAAGAAGAGAACTTCTCCCGCTGCGCTTTACAAGGAGCTCGTTCGGGATGATTGCCCATCAACCTGTCTCGCTCAAGGGTCATGCTTGACACATGTCGACAGTCTCCAATCGCGCCGGGTGTTTTGAGAAGAACTTCAAGAGGCAAACACACAAACCTTCCCATGCATGTCAATGATCCTCACTGCAGGGACATCACGGTGGCAAATACAGGGCCTTTTTGGGTCCGCACCCTGGATACTGATCTTTCATATTCCATGACTTATGCATATTTCTAACTCTACCTGTGGGAGAAAAGTCGCGCTAGATTGGGGGTCAGATTGGGGGGTCAGATCTTGCATCCGCAAAAATTAATGCGCCAAAGTTCCCAAAGGTCCCTAATGGTGTGCGTCTGTTACAGCTTCCGCCTCCAAGCCATGGGCGCTTAACTATGACGGAACCTTGGGTCTGGGGCTGTGCCACTCTGCTTGCCTCTATTTACACAGCATCAAATTTCGATCACACGGACTTCGAGTCGCGCTGTCCAGCATCCTCACCCATCCACAGCACCAGGCTCACCCAAGTCCAGGCTTCCTCGTCCTCCACACCTGTACCTGCAAAAATGTCGCCTGCACCCACCTCTGGAAAGGACTCTGGCGCTGCCAGAATTCTCGGCTCTGGAACATCTGGTGCGTTGGCGCGGTATATTCGCGACAAGACGCGTTCCTGACGGTATGCGTCGTATAGGTCTTGCCGAGTTGTTCATTTTCCACCCGGTGGACACTGTTGCAAAGCGGTTAATGAGCAACCAGGCCAAGGTATTGCTTGTTGTCTTGTGCGACGTAGGAACAATATACTGACTGAACCAAATTCTTCAGTCAGGCTCATCGACGCTGTCGGCGGTGATTTTCCGAGATGCTGCGTCCAAGCCTATCGTGGCGAAGATGATGTCTTTGTTCCCAGGTCTTGGGTATGCTGCTGGCTACAAGGTTGCTCAGCGAGTGTACAAGTTTGGTGGCCAGCCGTATTTCAATGACCTCATCAACAAGCACTACAAGACGCAATTCACCAATACTTTTGGTGAACGCAAGGGCAAGATGATGATGCAGGCTGCTGCTGGAAGGTACTGTTTTGCCATGACATGTCACTCGTATGTTTCTGACCAGCCCTTCCTTCAGCTTGACTGGTATCGGTGAAGTCGGTGCGTCTGACTTCCATTTGCTGTTGCAAGCGATGCTAACTGCTGTGCAGGTCCTACTCCCACTGGACGTGCTCAAAATCAAGAGGCAGGTGAACCCTGAGGCCTTCCGTGGTCGAGGTGTCTTCCGAATCTTTGCTGAGGAAGGTACCTCTCTGTACCGTGGATGGGGATGGACAATGGCCCGAAATGCGCCCGGCAGCTTTGCGCTCTTCGGTGCTTCGGCCGTCACAAAAGAATACGTTCTCGGTGTGGAAGACTATTCAAAAGCCACGTGGGGACAGAACTTCATTGCATCTATCGCTGGTGCTGTCGCTTCTATTACCGTCGCTGCTCCTCTGGACGTCGTCAAGACTCGTATCCAGAACGCCAACTTTGAGCGCAAAGTTAGCGGTGTGACCGTGGTGAAGGAGTTGATCAAGAACGAGGGTCCTACAGCCTTCTTCAAGGGCTTTGACTCCCAAGGTGCGTTGCCTATCGATTCACCATGCAAAAGTGCTACTGAGACCTTTCCCTTGCAGATCCTGGTTGTTGGCCCCAAGCTCGTCTTCAGCTATACCCTTGCGCAGACACTTATTCCTCTGTTCGGCAAGTATATCTAGAAGAGGGACATGCATGCCCAGGTCGCTTGCTGCCGACGGCAGACCGTAAAAAATACCACGCATACCAGCGACATATACTGCTTTCGTGCTCTCATCTTATTTAACGCGACAACCACTACACCATCATAGACTAAAGGACCTAGGAATAATGAACTAATGCCCATACTCATAGACATGTCTTCACGACTCACACCACAGCTCAATCCAATCGACCTTTACGCTGCCTTTGTTGGGGTACACGGCAGCGGTGCTTGCTTTGTGAAAGGAGGATAAATGCCTGTTTCCAGCGCATCCAGCCGCACCAACGAGTTGCGTCGGTTCGTCTGCATCTTCGCGCTGATGAGTGCCCTGATGTTCACGATGAACGATATCGATGAGCCTCGAGGTCCTTGGTACCTCTCTAGTCTCTTGTCTCTCATTTCGCCTGGCTGATGACCTAGCGCATGCGCAGCCTTCAAAGTGCGAAGGCTTCGTGCCGGTGAAAGATACCTTTGGCTTCCATACAGCGGTCTGGATCATTGATCATTGTTGGTTATCCATGTCGGAAGCGATCGTTGAGCCATGGGAGAGGAGTGGTATTCTAAGCACTTTCCTCAAGGGAGCGATGTCTTGAGTTTCCTATATTCAACCACCTGTTGCAAAGCGATACACGAGTTTATTCAGCTGCTTTTTCGTTGGTGAACATGTGGCTAAGGTGAGCGTGGAAGCGCTCGAGGCCTTCCTCTCCGCATACTCATCACCCAGATTTACCGTCGCCGTCCCAATCATGATGTTCGCCTGTAAAGTAGGACCTGACAGCATTGCATGATGTATCAGCTCCAGTAGCTTTGGGAGGGCGGAACACGACGTACGGAGGAAGATCGAGTGCTTGAGGTGCTGGTCCGTTAGGATCGAAAGGCCCAAATCCAGAGTTGACATTGATCGGTGTTTGGAACTCAAGATTATTGCCTATGCCAGGGAAGGGAATCTCAATCTTCAGCACGTACTGAGAGAAGGATGAGCTTTTGTAAGGAATGCGGACAACGAAGCAACGCACAGAGCATTGGATGATCCCAAGGTCGATTGTCGGCGGGCATTTGAGCACCATGATCGTGTCGAACGTTACTTGCCGCTTCCATTTCCCCTCCTCTCCTTTTTCTGGAAGCCACACCGGCTCTGAATGGGCCACTTGTACATTACAAGAGCTGGTCTCCGACTCGCCAAAACCAACCACCGGGGACGGGAGGTGATCATTGATCAATCCTGGCTGACCCTGAGCTGTGATGTTGACGATGGCGTCAAGGAGAAAGCTGACACCGTCAGGGACCTTGCGGGGGCGCAGGGAAAAGTGGTTTATCAGGGCTAGCTGAGAACGCATCTTCTGGGGTGTCAGACTTCGACATAGTCTTTGTGATGGTTGTGACTACGAGACTGATAGGAATGGGGATGCCCACAGGGAATGAGCCAACAGCTGGGAGCTGAAGCTGGGAGAAACGTGATGGTGAGTAGAGGACCAAAATCGAGGAACAAAATTTCCAAACCTGTGCTTGAACAGAAGATCGGTCTCCCCAGAGGTGCTTTCGTATCTGTTCAGAATGCTCGAAACCTCTCCATTCACCGGGCCATCCCTGCCTCAGTTGGAAGGCGTTCTCAACCTCTTCCCGAGAAGCCCTTGATAATACAGGGAAGACGTAGCCAATGCGACGTTTGAAGCGAAATAATCCATGCCTATCCGCGACGACTTCGATGCCATAGCTAATGGTTGCCTCCTGTGGATACCTGATCGCGTGGAAGGAGCTTGGCGAGTCTGTCGGGATCTGAAACTCAAATGGGAGTTGGATGATGTGCGTCCCAGGCGGGAGGATAGTTGCCCTCAGCCTGATTCCATAAGATTGCGTCGCCATGGGCCAGAGGAAGAGAAGAGCGGATAGGTGATGGTTTGTTGTCCCCACTTGCGGATGATTTGTCTAAAAGGACAGGCACTAAGCACTCGCTCTGAGCTCCTGTCGTATATAAAAATACATACGTGGACGCAGATCCTCGCAGCTTGACTCTGACTTGCTCGATCTTGTCCTCTAGAACCATCCTAAAGTCGAGCTCTACTACTCCGGATATGCGTTCGCCGGCGACATAGGTGCGAGCGTCGAAGAGGAGCTTGATAGCGCTCTCATGAGAGGACAGGAGGGAGCTCATGGTGTAGTTAAATACCAAGAGGTTAAAGGGATGAGTCGCTCCAGTCTCCGGTTACCCTGTGTTGGTTTTGGCCTATAAGTACCTCTCGCCTGTCTAAAAATCGAATACTGCACCTATAAATCTGATATTTGAGTTTTATAGATATGGGGTAGATACACGCCTGTTCATGCGGTTTCGAAGAGTATTAGCCAGATGGTTGACACCTAGTAAAGAAGGGAGTGAAAGTTCATCCAGAACGAAGCACCAAGCGAATCATAACGCCCGGCCCCTTTCTGTGGTGCGCCTTCGCTGGACGAAGGTTGGAACCGGTGATGTCATACTGAGGCACTGAGGCACCTCGAGTCAGCAGAAAAATACAGTGAGCAGCTGTGATTAACAGCTGCTCAAATATGCAGTTTTACAATAAACTGTGCTCCTAGGAGACAGTTGGAATTGCCATCAAAATCAAACCCAGTAATGGGTACGCCAAAAGAAACGGTTTTGCCAGGATTTGCGACGAGATTTGGAGGTGCGATGTCATCACACAGCCTTTTACCTCGCCTTGACTTCTGGTGACCACAGGCTGAGGGCAGTGTCCGCGGTCCCACCGGTCACCCCCTTTATCGACGGCGACACTGGCTGTTTGTGTCTTGTTTGCCCCTGGCGCCTAAACTAAGCGCCTAAGTCTTGATGTCATCGGATTCAACACAGGCAAACCCAGCCCACGCGTTTGAGGAGGAAGAGCTCGCGATCTGTTCAAAATTTCAAGCAAATATGCGGTGTGACCGCGGTGAAGGATTTGATTAATCACGATGGCTTAACAGTCCTTTTCCAAGGGCTTGGCTCCCAAGGTGCGTTGCTAGTGGATTCACGATGCAAAGGTGCACTAACTCTTTTACCTTGCGGATCCTGGTTGCCGACCCCAAGCTTGTACTCAGCTATACCCTTTTCCCAGACGCTCATTTCCCTGTTCGGCAGTATATTTAGGAGGAGCATGCCCTACCACGGAAGGCCAGTAAAAAATACCCCATACCGGCGACATGCAATGCCTTCGTGCTCTCATCTTATCTAACATGACATCCGCTACACCGTAGACTACACGACCTGAACAGGAATGATGAACTAATGCCCACACTCATAGATACATCTTCAAGATCTACACCACAGCTTCAGCTGCATTTTCTTCGGTAAACATGTGGCTGAAGGTCAGCGTGGAAGTGCCCAATGCATAACCTTTGCTTCCTCTCCCCGTACAAGCAGAACCGTATATTCAGCTCATTTGAACAAACCCCGTAATGATTACCCAGATTTCCCTTCGCCGTCCCAATTATGATGTTCACCAGTAAAATAGGACCTAAGGATTGCATCAGTTCCAGTAGCTGTGGGAGAGCGGGACACGACATACGGAGGAAGATCGAGTGCTTGAGGTGCTGGTCCCTTAGGGTCGTGGGGCCCAAGTCCAGAGTTGATATTAATCGGTACTTGGAACTTA
Source organism: Coprinopsis sp. MPI-PUGE-AT-0042 (assembly GCA_020736565.1). Classification (NCBI taxonomy): domain Eukaryota; kingdom Fungi; phylum Basidiomycota; class Agaricomycetes; order Agaricales; family Psathyrellaceae; genus Coprinopsis; species Coprinopsis sp. MPI-PUGE-AT-0042. The sequence goes on along the minus strand of JAHBOF010000063.1, from coordinate 417,644 downwards.
AGATCATTTCCCAGGCCAGGAAAAGGGATCTCAATCTTCAGCACATACTAAAGAATAATTAGTTTGTGCAAAGAAAAGTGGATAAAGCAACGCACACAGCATCTGATGATCCCAAGATCGATTGTGGGCGGACATTTGAGCAACATAGTCGTATCGAATCTCACTTGCCGCTTCCATTTCCCTTCCTCTCCTTTGTCTGCATCTGGGAGCCATACTGGCTCTGAATGGGCCACTTGTACATGACGAGAGCTGGTGTTCGACTCGCCAAAACCAACCGCTGAAGACGGGAGGTGATTGTTGATGAATCCTGGCTCACTCTGAGCCTTAACGTGGACGACTGCGTCAAGGAGGAAGCTGATGCCATCGGTTCCTTGGGGGGGTTCGGGAAAAAGTGGTTTATCAGGGTCGGCAGAGAATGCATCTTTGGGGGTGTCAGATTTCGACATAGTCTTTGTAATGGTCGTGACTATAAGACTGATGGGGATGGGGATGCCTGCAGGGAATGAGTTTATAGCTGGGTGCTGAAGCTGCAAAACACATGATGATGAGTAGGAGACCAAGATCGAGCAACGAGCTTCCAAACCTGTGCTTGAACGAAAGAGCGCTCTCCCCAGAGGTGTTTTCGTATCTGTTCAGAATGTTCGATAGTTTTCCATTCACCGGACCATCCTTGTCTCAGTCGGAAGGCGTTCTCAGCCTCTTCTCGTGTAGCTAGTGATAAGACAGGGAAGACGGAGCCAAGGCGACGGTTGAAGCGAAATAATCCAGGCCTATCTGCGACGACTTCGATGCCATAGCTAATGGTCGCGTCCTGTCGAAACCTGTCCGCGTGGAAGGAGCCAGGCGCAGTCTGCTGGGACCTGAAACTCGAACGGGAGTTGGATTATGTGCGTCCCGCGGGAGGATAGTTGCCCGCAGCCTGGGTCCATAGAACTGGTGTCGCCGTGGGCCAGAGGCAGGGAAGAGCGATAGGTGATGTTAATTTGTCCTCGATTTCGGACGATTTGCCTAGTGGTACAGGACTCAGTACTTGCTTTGAGCCCCTCGCCGTATAGAAAAATGCATACGTGGTTGCAAATCCTCGTAACTTGACTCTGACTTGTTCTATCTTGTCCTCTAGAGCCACCCGATAATCGAGCTCTACTACTCCGGATATGCGTTCGCCAGCGACGTAAGTGCGAGCGTCGAAGAGAAGCTTGATAGGCACTCTCATGAGATGACAGGAGGGAGCTCATGGTGCAGGAAACTAACAGGAGATGCAAGTGACGAGTTGCTTCAGCCTCCAATTGCCTTGCAATATTATGTAGGAACGACCGGCTGTTTGTATCTTGTTTGCCCCGCCTAGATGCCAAAGAAACGGGTTTACAAGGATCTGTGACGAGACTCGGAGGTCGGATGCTATCACACAGCCTCACGCCTCGCCTTAACCTGCGGTAACGCCAAAGGGAGCCGTGAACAGTCTCCGCTATCCACGGTCACCCTCTGTATCTGTATCAATGACAATACTGACTGTTTGTATCTTGTTTGCGCGTGGCGCCCAAGCTAAGCGCCCAAGCCTTGATGTCATTGAATTCAAGCGCAGGTAAACCAAGCCGATGCGTTGAGGCGATAGGGCTTCGCTATCGTATTCAAATAATTCAAGCAGATATGTGCTACTATGATGCATACTGTTTCGATAGTCGTTGTCACGTTTGCCTATTTATTCAGACCACACTACCGTCCATTTTCGAGCATAGATGACCCACTAGACAGAAGAGTTGAAGCTTTATAGCCTTCTGGTACCGTGGATTTCAAGAGCGGTGGTCCTTTACTTCGGCATCGAAAAACCTCGACTCAACGGTGCTGCAACTATATCACCTTTTCAGTTCGAAGCATAGTTCACCATCGCCATTTTCTACCCACACAGTCCAAGTCTGATCGCTGATCACCCATTATGTCCACTTAGCATCAGAGCCTGAACAGACTGTCCGTGGGTTTCCCGTGGATATGTCGATGGAAACGACAACCTCAGGCACAGGGTCTATTATCACATGCTGCTTCGTAGTCACCAAACAGTGCTACCATCTATACGCCCGAGTACACACACTGGTTATAATCCACCGCCACAGATTCACGGAGTCTGCTATCGAGATTGCCAACCAACACCACGAGAGGGCTCGGAAGTGTCCATGTTCAAGTTCCCGTAAGCTAGGTGACCTAGACCTCAGAATTTCCGTTTCCTGACCCAGCCTTGACTTGGAAGTAGATAGATATCCTTGACATATCCACATCGAGCACTCGATTGTACTTGGTCGGGCTTGAAAGGCTTTGCGACGGCTGCGTTCTCATCACGGTCCCCACGTCGAATAAGCAACGTTCATCCAAGTTTGGGTGTATAGCTGTCGGCACAATGCTATGTATACTCTACGGGAGACAAAGATCTCACAGGGTAAACCCCGTTGAATACGATATCCGGATAGCGAACGCTTCCTGAAGCTGCCGCCAGAGATTGGCACGGCGAAGATAGAGTTATACATAGGAGAGGTAATAGACAATAGAGAATAGCAACATGTGTGTGGACGAAGGGAGATGGAAAGTAGAGCAGCCAGTGCAATGGTAGCAGAAGGCTAGCTAGCAGCCTCCGCTACAAAGGAAGGGGTATATGTGGCAACTTTATGCAGTCATGCAGAGGGTATTCAGCGTTTACCATGTCACCGGCTTGCGGGCATGGTGTGTCTTGAGAAGGCGTTTCTCCACGGTCTCACCCGTGCTCTTTCGGCGACGGTGGCCGGCGGGACATCTAGGCCGAGGGGCAGAGGAATGAGTCTCAGATTGGGGAGCAGGAGAGTTGGGTCTGGTGTCGTTTTGAGCCTGAGGGGAAGTGGAGCCTGTGTTGGAGGGAGACGCAGCTGCCGGACTGGACGAAGGGGCATTAGCTTGAGGGGAGGGCGCCGCAGGCGCAGGAGCTGGCGCGGGTGCAGTCTCAGGAGAAGACTCGGGAGAGGGCGCGGGAGCGGGAGCAGGGGCAGGAACATCGTTGGCCTCCTTTCCATGATCGTCGTTGGGCTGTGCGGGGCTCTGTCCACCGCCGCTCGATGGGGCACCGACAAAGATATCGTTTTGAGCACCTGAAAGATACGTTCAGACTCCCTCCACAACAGTCCCACAAAAGTGTCAACTCACCATCCCAGAATCCACACTTGCCGTTGTATCCTGGACTCTTGTGTCCGCCAGAGTTATCAAAACCGTCGACATAGATATTGTTGCCTTCGGCTTGATTCCAGTAAACCATCTGCTTCGCGCCTTTGGTGCAGGCGTCGGGATTGCCTTCGCACCAGACGGGGGGTTGAGGGGCCGCGACAGGGGTGGTGCTGGTAGCACCCTGTCACTCGGCAACGGAAGGCTTGGTGGTACATGTTGGGTTGACCAGCATCTGTAAGGCGTTAGTGGAAAAGCGTAGGTGATCATGAAGGGAGACGAACCCATTGGGAACCCAGCCCCACTGTAAGGTGATGGTCAGTACAAGGATGTTTTGAGAAGGGAGAGCAAAACGTACAGCACAGATGCAGCCCTCAGGAGGGCAGGCAGGCATTGCAGCAGGAACATCGTACCAGACTACGCGCTTCCATGGTGTGCTTCATGGAGGTTGAGCTAAGCACGTAAGAAAGCTCAAGGATTATGCTCACCGATGGCGGACGCTGAAGACAACAAGGTTATCGGGCCTAACCTGGGAAATGTCGGACTAGGGGACAAGGACCGTCAGTTATCGATGCTGCTGAGTTATCGAATGGAGCTCACGTTGTACGAGATAGCAAAAGCAGTTCCAGCAGCCATGGACTCGTTCTGAGCATGTACTACCAAGAAGGATCAGCGTGCGATAAGCATACAAACTGATTGGGTATACTCACGATTAGGATGGACAATGCAGTTGGGGTCATTCTGGTTGAGGGACGGTTAGATTGTCCACTGCGGTGCATTGTCCGCCGAAAACGTACGTGGTTATCAGGGTAACGTCCACCATCAGGCCAGTCGGATGCATCTCTTGAGTTGTAGGACTGTGAAGTTTTTGCGCGATTCTCAGCGATCTCTGCCATGAACGAGCCACCTGCGGGCCTACAGCGTCCGTCAGTCAAGGGAAGCGAACATCAACTTTTCAATTGTTGCTCACAGGTCGAGGAAGACACCCGGTGCTGGTGGGAATTCGTTGCACTGTTTCAAAGTCAACTCTCAGTCGTTCTACGGCCTGCAAGGTACTGACTCGATCGACGGCGTGGACTGTAGAGAACGATTCAGTGGGCCAGCAAGAGTGCGGAAGAAGAGCGGACTTACACCACCATTTGTTGAAGGGGAGTTGATACAGAGGGTTAACAATATCATACGAGTTGTAGTTCTCTTGACCAGTGTTGCCCTACAAGAGAGCAGCCAGGTCAACAAACGAGGCGGCAAGGCTAGGCGAAGAAGGTGGCCGCACGTTCAAACACCACATTGCCTGGTGGAAGACAGCCATGTGCGCGTTTGCGGTTGCCGCGAGGGTGGCAGTCACCGCTAGCACGAGTCGGGAAGTTGAAAGCATGACGATTGGTTAGTCGAAGGAATGTGAGTAAATGAGTGTGGAAGGGCTTATACGCCCACGGAGGGGGAGAGAGGGGAAGAGGTCGTGTCGAGGTCAACACCAGAGATGATCAACTGGCTTTTGACGGGACCAAAAGGCTCTTGGAGTGGGTAAGGATGCTGTAAGGACACCGGTTGACAGCCCGAATAGAAAGCGAGAGCCTATTTCTGATCAAAATCCCTGAGAGCCTGACGACGAGGTTCTGTGCCTTAACCAACGAGGTCTACGGTTCGAGGAGAGGGTAGGCGGGGGAGAGGCGTATAGAGGAAGGGAGAAAGGTTGAGAACGAGGGTGAATTCCAACCTTTGGTTGGGGGATAATCTGCCGGCCGTAGTTACCCGCTTGGGCAGCGAAAGATTAAAATTTGTTCCGAGAACGGCAATTTGAATTGAACTCTGAAACTCTTATCTTTGCCTGAACCTCAGGCCTCAGGGGTGAAGGAGTAGAGGCACTATGTCCTGGTTTAGATACTCGATATCCCAAAAGAAAAAGAAGCGTCGCGAATCGCTGCTATGGAGAATGAACGCGTCGAAAGGACAGATCGCCTCAATGTCACTTCCCCTGTCTGGCAATGTCTGCTACGATGACGCCATGACAACGCGGTGGCGATGCGTAGCGGATGTAATAGTGCCTAGAGGATTCAGAGCGTGGAGGATGGCTGCTTGGTAGTGTTGAGCAAAGAGATAAATACAGAAAGGATGACCCGATAGTAGTATAAGCAATAGCAGGATCCCCATGTTTGTCCGTGGTATAGAACTTGAAATAAGAAGAAAGATAATGATATATGGAACCCAATAAGCTCGGATAAGAAAGATCAACCTTTGCGAATGTCCAAGTGCACATCGGAATCCAGCTTTAGGCTGAGATCCCTGGTGAACTTCGGATCGAGGATGATTCCCGACCCGTACAGAACCACTGACACTGACTTGAGCCTCGCAGCTCGAGAGAGTACCATGTCCGAGAGAACCCCATCTGTCGACCAGCACTGCTCCAGTGAGATGGTCTCCAGACATGGCAGGCTCCTACGACGAGCCAGTGCTTTCAGATGCACATCTCTCACAGGAGAAGTGAATCTTCAAAGTTGTGAGATAATCCAGAAAGTTTGGGCCAGTCGCCATCCAATGAGTGAAGGACAAGGTCTTGAGGCGGCAACCCAACGTTGCCAGATGGCTCGAACCACTCGAATGACTGGAGACTGGCACTCGGAGCGATCGACTAAACCTGCAATCGCAGTATAGCCGTCGTGGAACTGGTACCCAAAGGTCCGATTAAAAGCCAATCTCAAGAAGGCCTGGAAGGGTAAGTGAACCGAAGAATTCGCTGGCTGAAGAAGGTGAGGGCCTAGATGCAGGACGCCGCAGAGTAGGAAGCACGATCGACCCACTGGCGACGTGAAAGATCCCGTCAAAGTCGACCTTATTAATTGAAAGGTGACGAAGCGAGCAGGATCGAAGCCAAGATTGACGCCAGGACGTCCCAGTTGATAGCGGGACTCGAACTCGACAGTGACGATCTGCTGCCAAGGGGCATCAGCCACCTCAATATTGTTCAGCTGGTCGCCATGGAATCGCAGAGTGGTGAGATTGGGTGCCGCATACAGGGAGCGATAAAGATTGGAAGAGGTCCAACTCCTTGAGGTTCGCATAGAGATGGACTCAAGCGAAAGTAATTGGAGGGGTGGGACTACTTGAAGGAAGTCTTCCTTCGTTTGCCAAAGGTGAATTCGGAGATGCCTCCATCTGGAGGCATGATGCGACGCTGCTTTCAGCAGCTGTATGCAGTTGAGGTCCGGGACATACGGTGAGTTCGAAAGGGGGGTTTCGTCGAAACGAAGGTCCAAAGGATGATGAGATCCTGACCTCTGAAGCCAAAGGTCAAGGAACTTAGTGTCGTCCTTGCGCGGCATTGATACCCACAGACGTGACCATAGGGCTGGGATTGTGAGGGTGACCTGCCTCCAGTGAAAGCAGACGCTTCCTAGAGTGACAGGTACTATCGCTACTTTGCGACACCCATCCATCTGGAGAGAGTCATCCTGTTGGTGACTGTGCTGATAGTGGATGAAGATAGCCTGCAGGATTTCAACCGGCAACTGCGCAACTGCGCATGGTCTTCCAGGGTTCGCTCGCTTCCCGAGTGAGAAGCCAATGCCAGAGCTTTAGACCGAGATCATGAAGGGGTATAGAGAGGCCTGATTCGCCTGAAGGAGCGCTGTATCTGCGACGCCTGCCTTCTGCAACGTAGAGCTTCAGCTCTATAAGTTTGTATTCGTCAGGACTTACCCATTGATACTGAAGAGAGAAAAGGTGGGTATTGATCACTGCTGCAAACTTGCTGCAGGCTTTTGTAGAAATTCAAAGGCTGAGGGAACGTCTCGAATGACGTGCAAGGTGACTCTGAGTGGAGATTGATGGCGAGAAGCCCCTGTCCCTCCTTGCTTGCTGCTGTTAGGTCCTGAGGCTGAACTCGCGGGAGTAATGGTCTTCCAGGCCACAAGATCTAAGGCTCTAAGCGTAGAAGATTAGGATCTGCGCCGCTAATGTATTACAAGAAGGTCTAACGCCAGTTCAGGTAATCCTCGCTACCTGTATAGGGCTGAGCACTAGGCATTGCAATTCAAATATTCAAAGGCTAGCCACTTTCCGAGAATTCCGCTTCATGCTCGGAAAGTTGAAATGCCGGTTCGTACATCGTCACGCAACGTGCATCTTTTCCTATCAGATTGAGAGTCTCAGCTGCCTTGGCTTTACGACAGCTTGCTCTTTTCGTCGCTCGACGAGCACTTCTTGGGAATTTTGAACTTGAGGATCTTGAGACTAGCCTAGCCTGACTAGGTGCCGAGCTGATCACAGGTTGATTGGCACCTAGCCCCTAGGCCATACTTTCCAGCTGGACATTCTGCCATCCAGGGACAGTTGTTGTGAAGATTACCAGAACACACCTACTCTGAGGAGAGACAGAGATCGGGAGTCGGGAGACACAGCTGGACTGTGAACACAGAAAGGCGATACCATCGCACTATCAGCCCCATTGATCTTCGCCGCCGACGGGTATTACCACAATTAGCCTCGCATGCCTTGTTCGGTGACATCGCGTGGACTTACTGAGGGTTGCACCGTGTTGGAAATGGCTAAATGATCACTTTCAAATCCTGTGTCCCAGGACAGTCCAGGGCGGGTTTCTTCTGATCTTCCTCATTCTCAACGTTCATCCTCTTCCATCATTGGACTCTCTTTCACGTCTTGTCGTTTCTTGTCCTTCTTCGACAGGCGGAAAGGGCTTGCATGACCCTCTTCCATGCGGTGTGTCTCGCTCTTACAGCCTGGGCGGCAATACATCGGTACTGAGTCTTTTGCAGCCCTACAATCCAACTGGCCCTTGATCATGTTATGAATGGACGGTCAGAGGGGGTGTTTGGAGAGGTCCCTGGATCGCATGCCGTTTCCTACAGTGCTCGCAAGTAACATGGTTCACTCTCATGAGATGGGAAATTGAAAGCTTCACGCAGTCGCTTCGCTCGCATTCATCCTTTACGACGTTTTACTCACTTTTAATGACGAAGTGAGTGAGATTGGCAGGGTCCTGCTGGTATCTGACGCGATTTGCACCTAGGTTCGCTATATTTGGCCGTAAGTGACAGCTGTTCTCCTGGTGGATCATAGGAATGACGCCCTGGGATAGTATGCAATGGTCCCTCACGAAGTTTATATTCTTTTTTATTCGGTACTTCACTGTCGTCTTCCAATTGTGCGTCGTTCAGTCATTCGTCTCGATATCTGCACTCTTACACGCCACCCTCCAGTTCTATCCAGTTCATTGGGACACCTTTAATACGGCACACACACTACGGTTGTTACGTCTGGAACATTTATCAAGGCATTGGCTCGCTCCTCATCATTGCTGCTGTGGATAGGATCCTTCTTCTTCGAGGTGCGTGATACCATTACTGTCCCGCACACCTTTTGCTAACGCTCGGCTTACACCCTAGTCTACGCATTGTTTCCTCGGAATAAACCCGTTCAATATTTCACAAGCATCCTCTACGCTGCAGAAGGTAATCGCGTACTGCATAGGGCTGGCACTTGCCGTCCCTCTTCTGGAATATGACGAATTCTGCGTAATCACCAAAGCACCTACAATATTCGCCCTGGCTGCGTGAGTTTCTCGTATCTCACTGCAGCCTCCCTGTTGACATTCTTTGTAGTGGGGGACCGATCATTTTCCAAATCATCCTGTTCATCCTGACCGCCATATCATTCGTTAAAGCTGTCAAATCAGGGTATGGAAACGTACCCATCCTGCTTGTGGTTATTCGAGACGGAACTTGGGCGTTTGCGCTCCTTTTCGGTCAGTTCGTCTTTTTCTGCCTATGCCGAACTTGGTCTGTTGACGCTGAGCAGTAATTCTCATCGGCGAGCTGGTGCTGGTAACACTTGCTTCCGATGCGTACAGCAGCATTCTCTATGCGTAAGCTCGCGTATCCAATCGTATTAGGAGTTCACTAACAGCTTTCTGAAGGTGGTTGAATACGGTCTTTTCGTTCTGTGTACGTGTTACAATATCTCTATTTCTTTTCAACTCACTGATTTTGTCCAGGGATACCGCATTCTCCTCAATCTGACCAAGATGGCAGAAACCACATCCAGAGCAGACTCTGCTTTTATGACAGGCACCAACATGGACTTCTTCTCTTCAGACGGCTACTCTTTCGAGGATGGTGGTTATTCCCTTGGTCCTACAGATACAAATCTTAGTCGTATAGCAAGAAGCCGAATAGACACTCGACGAAGCCGCATTGGGCGTTGAACGAGCCGCTTTCCCTCCAAGATCACCTTCAAGATATATAAAAAGCCTACGTGGTATGTCATAAGGTCAACGTCAGAAACTGGATGGTCGTATGCGCAAGCATGACAACTTGTCGTCAATCCTCCGCCAGCAGGGCTGCATGGGCGGTTGAGCGTGGAACAATGCGACAGTCGAATGGTGCTGGTTTACTACAAGGCTGGGCGTAAGTTTGCTGGCTGTTTCTAATCCAACCCCGACTCACATGATCAAGCTTCCACTCGGGTCGTAGCTTAAAGGGATAGGGCTTCCCCTGTTGTCGTATGACGGGAAAACATCAAACGTCGCCAGCAGAGACGTAGCAACAAATCCTAGAGTCTGCTGGCTTAGGTACCTGCCCGGGCATATGCTGGGAGACTTCAAGACCTGAGAGCTCAACTAAACGATGTTGCTTACCGACGGCCATATCCGAATACGCAGGTCTCAGGGTCCAAAACTTCTGGATTGAGCTGTCCGTCTTTGAGGAAACGTTCAGGACGGAATTCGAGAGGGTCAGGGTAGTGGACTGGGTCCTGAAAGATGGCCCTAGAACACGTGCGATTTCAGCTCTCGTTCTGAGCCAGCAATAATTCGAACGCACCAGCTGTTGGCAAAAACAATGGTACTGCGGGGAATGAAGAACCCCTTGTATTCATCGTCTTCGGTGGTGGCATGGGGAATAGCTGCGAGGCATGCAAGGTCAGAGGAGGAGCGTCGTTCGTTTCGGTTGGCCCACCTAGTGGAGTAACAGGCCACATGCGCACAACCTCTTTAAGCAACGCTTGGAGGTATGGCAGGCGTGCAAAATCCTCGAACTCTGGGAGATGGCATTTCCCTATCACGCCGTCTATCTCTGCCTGGGCTCGCCGTTGCGCCTCAGGGTATTTGGCAAGAGCCAGAATGAGGCCCAACACTGAGCCCACAGTCTGATTGCGTTGTGTTTGCTTAGTTCTTGTCTCTCGTCTGTCGCAGGGGACGCACCGTGTCAGAGCCAGCTACACGAGTATTAGTGTAGGGGGTCACAAGATGGCTAGTTGGACGCACCAATGTAGGCAATTGCAGCCACGTTCTTCGCAATCACTTCTCGATCGTGGTATTCTGGGTCATCTTTAGAAGGTAGGCGTTCAATCAACTGGCTAACAAGGCTTATATGTTCTCCCTGGACGCCATCGCTCTGAAGTTGGGAAAGATCAACCATATACTCTTTACTGAAGGTATTGTAGCACTGACGACTTACCATCCTCTCTTTGGCATCTTCAAATGGCCTGAGGGTCATCTCCTCTGTCTGTGCTGCAAGATCGTTGAAGTCCCTCTTCCAGGCCGCACCCGGAAACCATGCAGGTACGTGACGAAGGACAGGGATGGTATTCACGAGATAGCGACCTGGAATCATCGCTGTAATGTGTCCCCTGATGTTTTCTTCCGCCATATGGATTTGCTTCTTGACGTAGTCCTCGTCTTTGACGCCATAAGCCAAGTGAATGATGGTTTGGCCGAATAGCCTAGTACAGCATTCGATGAGATTGCGGAATGAACGAGGACGCGCATGAACTTACGACTTAGTTGCCTCCATGAAATGTTCTGGGGCGTTCAAAAGTCCACGCAGGTATTTGGCGGTATGGTAGCGAATTACAGGGCGATACCGAGTGACTGCATTTTGACCCGCAAGCTGCTGGAACTCTCGCCGATGGGCGCGCCACCGAGAGCCATAGGGAAGCAACCCAAAGTTCCAGCCCATCTTAATCCTGTTACGCGTTAGATCATCAGATTCAAAGAAGACCCTGGCAAGGCTAAACAAACTCACAATTCGAACGCAGGCAGCTGGAAGCGGTCCGAGAAATTGGACGACCGGCGATCCAGAAGGTCAGTAATGACATGCAAAGAGTTTAGAACCAATATAGAACTCCCGGGGGCTGTCAAATAGACCATGTCGCCTAAAACGAAAGTCGAGGTGACTGTGTGTCAGAGATATATAGATCTTACCGTATTCCTTTGCCCATTCGGTATAGGCCACCCAAGGCAAGCCCATCCTTGCTAACTGTAGCATATTGCCCAACAGGGGTAGCTTTGGGGGACCAGGCGGGAATGGTAGACCAAGAGGGTTTCTCCTTCGTCGGTCAAACATTCTCGGGCCAAGAAGAGCGATTGTCACCACTAATGCAACTAAACTCATTGTCTGCCAGCCGCCAGCCCCCATTTTGTCAAGGCTCAGTCTATCCATCGCGTCGAGAGAGGATGGGCACTGATCTGGGACAGTTGACGCGCCGCAATGCTTCGGTATGGTCTTGTCAAAGATGGGGTCTCAGCCTGTGGCTGGCGGAGAGATGTCCTGGAGGGGGAGAAAAGGTGTTCTTGATCTGTGCGAAAGTTCGCCCTTTAAGACGGTTTCCGTGTTAAGAACCTCTTTGTTTCCCGTACAGTTCGGTGCTGTGGGTTTGACGTTGCCAACCCTAATGAAGCGGAGCCACCTACAGTCGCCACCGTCTTAATGCATACGTGGGAAATGCATAAACTCTGAAAAGGCATAGGATTTGGGGTCCACCAACATGGTTCCCTGCCAAAATCGTAGGAAAATGCATAAACCTGCGAAAAGGCGTAATGCATAGACCAGGGAGGGGGTCAAAAGGCATAGTTACCCTCTATCTTCACCTATTTTGGGCGTATTTTGCCCTGTTCGGACCCCCCTTCATGGCTTTCGCAAGCTCAAGTCGAGCCCAAAATGGTATGAGCTGCCTGTATGGGCCCAGGCTCGCTGCCAAATTCGCGAATAATGTCAAGAAACAGCACGATTCTAATAATAGGGGCTCTCAAGCCACCATCAGAGGGGTACACTGGCCCATGGGAAAATGGGTTTGGTCTGTCAAAATGCATAACCTCCGAAAATGCATAGAATTGGGGGTCCACCGAGGCTTATGCGTTAAGACGGTGGCGACTGTATCAAGAAGATGCGGTCGCTTTGACCCTGGAGTTATAAATATCAATTGTATTCGCTTCTATCTTTGAAAGGCTTACTATTACGGAGTTTCGTGCACCGCGCTTGGCCCACTTCGCTCACTCTTAGCGCCTAGAAGACGCCACTGCCAGTGAAGGTGAAGTTCTAAAAGGAACAAACTCGGTTAGCATTCATCCGCCTGCTTCCAACTCTCAGGGTGTGCGAAATGCTGCCATTCTTTTGTTGAGCATACCTCTCCTGATGTACACGGATTCGTGGCGGGGATATCTCATGCCTTCGAGGAGCCACTTAAGGAGGGCTCAGCATAAACGCGCAGGGCAGCTTTGGGACAAAAGCAAATATCTGTCAATGTAATGACTCGCACTGTTCAGAGCTGTCAAACCTTGAGTCTGGAGCCAAGCCGCTGGCGGATGGGAGCTCCTTGAGAGCCTTGGAAGCTGCCTCACTGTGGAATCTGCTAGGGGAATTGTGGGCATTGATAGTGAGGTACATCAGAGACAGAACGGTTGGCCTGACGCCCATAGTGGAGGGTCACAGGAGGATGTGGTCAGTCGCTATAGAGGAGCTGGTACGTAGTCTGTTGTCGCCTAGAGCTTGTCGCTGACCGAATCCGAAATCGTAAGGTCTGAATTCCTCACGACCAGGACCTTGGGAGGGGAGATTAAAGCCAGAAAACAAGCTGGACCCAAGGCATGACGAAGAACCATTTCCGAAAGTCGTCAGAGCGATGCTGAGAAGCTTCAAAGGCCTGAAATTGACTAGTGGGACTGTTGCCAGAAACGCCAGAGTGAGCGAGACGACGAAAGCCAGACGTGTCGACGTCGAAGAGACAACGAAGGAACGAAAGAACGCGAAGAGAAGCCCCCAATACGGCGAGGAAGCTCTGACCTTTTGCGACGATGTCGATGCCAGATAGTGGAAGGAGGAGAAGACTCGGATGTCGCGACGGCATCAGCACTTCAGCGACGGATCACAGACGAATCACGAGCGCAGTGAACTCGCACGTCCGACCATACCAGCAGACTCTTGAGATTTTTTCCTGAAGCTGGTTGAACACCGCGTTCTCATTCTGTGTATATCTCCTCAAGGGTTCTTGCATTCTGCTCAATTTGTCAATGAGCAAGTCGGGGGACCACCCGACTCTATCTTCGTAACAGCCTGAGGCACCAACGTGAATTTATCTTCTTCACACAGCTACTCTATCGAACGTTATTTGTTTGGACCCACAAACACAAGTTTTGGGCCATATTGTCGTCAAGCAATGCTTGCAGGGGTACGAGGCGGCTGCTTCTAAGCTTCTCGTCAATCCTCCGCCAGCAAGGCTGCATGAGTGCTTGAACGTGGAACAATACGACAGTCAAAGGGTGCTGGTTTACTGTGAGGCTGGGCGTTAATCTCCTGTCAGTGTCACCAAACACCGACTTACACGACAATAGTTCCAATTGGCTTGTAGCTGGGTGGGATGGGGTTCCCCGTCTTGTCCTTTGACAGGAAGACGTCAAATTTCGCCAATAGCGACATGGCAAAGAACCCAAGACTCTCCTGGCTCAAATACCTGCCCGGGCATATTCTGCGAGAATTCCAAGGCCTGATGGCGCAACTAGACACAGATGCTTACCGGCGACCATTCCCGAACCCGCAGGACTCGGGGTCCAGGACTTCTGGATTGAGCTGCCCATCTTTGAGGAAACGGTCAGGACGGAATTCGAAAGGGTTAGGGTAGTGGGCTGGATCTCGAAAGATAGCCCTAGACGACAGACGATGTCAACGACCGGAGATATTCAGCCCTCTTGGATTTACCAGGTATTGGCAAGAGTCATGGTGCCGCCGGGAATAAAGAATCCCTTGTAAACATCGTCCTCACTGGTGGCATGGGGAATAGCTGCGACGTGTCAAGGGAGGAGGAGTGTCCGTTTCGGTTGACCCACCTAGTGGAGTAACAGGCCACATACGGACGACTTCTTTGAGCAATGCTTGGAGGTATGGCAAGCGTGCAAGATCATCGAAGTCCAGGAGTTGACCTGGACCCATGACGCTATCGATCTCCTCTTGGGCTCGCCGTTGGGCTTCAGGATGTTGTGCAAGGGCCAAGATGAGGCCTAATGCTGTACCCAGAGTCTAAATGCATTGTTTGGGCTCGCTAGTATTCATCTCACAACTGTCGAAGGCGGACGTACCGTGTCAGCACCAGCTATCCGAGTGTTGGCGAAAGAAAACCAGACATTGTAAGGACGACGTACCGACGTAAGCAATCGCAACGACGTTCTTAGCAATCACTTCTCGAGCATGGTAGTCAGGATCATCCTTGGAAGGTAGGCGTTCAAGCAGTTGGTTGACGAGGCTTGGATGATCTCCTAGGACGCCATCAATCTCAGGTTGGAAAGGTCAGCTTTGTTTACTGAGATGTGCTGAAGCACCAGATGCTTACCAGCCTTTGTTTTGCATCTCTAAATGGCATGCCTGTCATTTCTTCAGTCTTTTCTGCAAGATCGTCAAACTCTTTCTTCTAGGTAGCACCCGGAAACCACGCTGGTACGTAACGAAGGGCAGGGATTGTATTCACGAGATATCGGCCAGGTATCAATGCTGCAGTGTGCCCCCTGATGTTTTCCTCAGCCATGAGGGTTAGCTCGTTGATGTCCTTCTCGTCCTTGATGCCATAGGCCAGATGGAGGATCGTTTGACCGAAAAGCCTAGGATTACAATGGAAATCAAGAGGGAGAGAAGTGATTGTATGTTTGAACGTACATTTTGGTTTGTTCAAGGAAATTTTCTGGGGCGGCCAACAGCCCACGCAGGTACTTGATCGTATGGTGGCGAATTATAGGGCGATACTGGGCAACTGCATTTTGACCCACAAGCTGCTGGAACTCTCGTCGATGGGCGCGCCACAGAGAGCCGTATGGAAGGTGCGCAAAATTCCAGCCAATTTTAATCCTAATAGATGAGACATCAGATGGGGCCAGGTCTCAACAGACAGCATGGAGCTCACAATGCGAACGCAGGCATTTGGGTGCGGTCCGAGAAATTGGACGACCGGCGATCTAGAAGGTCAGTGATGATAGGCAAGGAGTTTAAAACCAAGATAGAGCTCCCGGGGGCTGTCAGATAGACCGGATCACCTCGAGCGAAAGTTGAAGTACGATTTGTTGGAGGGATACAGGTCTTACCGTATTCCTTTGCCCATTCGGTATATGTCTCCCAAGATAGGCCCGGTTTTGTTAACTGCAACAGGTTTCCCAACAGAGGTAGCTTTGGTGGACCAGGCGGGAGTGGTAGACCACCAGGATTTCTCCTTCGTCTATCAACGATTCCACGACCAAGAAGGGCGAAGGTCAACGCCAATACAGCCACACCCGTTGTCTGCCAGCTAAGGGATAATTCGCCAATTTAAAGGCTTAGCCGATCCATCGTGTGGATAGAGTGTTATTGCTGAGCCAGAGGTCGTTGAAGGGCCGGGAACGCCTTGATATTCTTTTGTGAGAGATGAGATCTCAGTGGGTGGACGGCGGTCAAATGTTCTGAAGATGGAGAAAAGATTCGGGGACTGCTTATCTATGAGAAGAATCACACTTGGTCTCTGTTGAGAACGTTATATCTAGTGGGGGCGCTGTCAGTTTAGCTTCTGTCATCTTGACAAAGCAGTGGAGTTAAAAATTATCAAGCCTGCGCGATTCTTCGAGAGACGTGGAGAGTTTTGTGGTCTTCACTTGGCGTCATTGTGAACCAAGGGCAGGTCCTTCTGAAATGTGAGGTCATAGCACACCGCCAGCCACCGACTCCGAGAGCGTACGAGATTCTGCTACCCATTTTATCGTCGGGACGAGGAGGGGCAGATAGAAGATGAATTATCCAAGAGAAGACTCAGATCTCCACAATACAAGCAAGACAGAACCTAATTCATGCGAATGATATGGGTTTCAACGCCATGAATAGCAAGGCCGGACTGTGAGCGGAGACGTCAGTCATACACCTAACAATTTGTGTAATTCTTAGATGCTTACCCTTCTCGGACATTTATCAGTCAACTTGTTGCACCCCCACACTTTCAGCTCCTGAAGGTTCTTGCACCCGCCACGAACAACACCATTGACCTCCTCTCCCTCCAACCACGCCTTCACCAGGAAGTCGTCCACCTCGCGACAGAACCCGACGTCCAGCTTCTTGATTTCTTTTCCAAGCCTCCCAATGGTTCTCAGCGCGGGTTCTGAGACTTCCTTCCATCCATTAATGTTGAGAACCTCCAAGGAATTTCCTGAATGTTTCATAATCGCTTCCAGAGCATTATCCTTCAACTCGTGGATCCTGGCCATTTCGAGTTGGACGAGAGCAGGGTTCTCCCATTCCGTGAAGAACTTGGCGACGTCCTCGTCCTTCAGTTCCACAAGATGTGACAGGCTGAGGGTCTCCAAGTTATGGCAGTGGGGTATAAGGCCTTCATACAAGAAATGTGCGCTGAGAAGGTCGTGCTTGGCAACATCGAGCCCTTGCAACGTTCCTCCAATCTCGGCGAGGAGATCAACAACGGCTGGCTCGGAGCATGACTCTTTTCCTGGACAAGAGATGTCGAGGTAAGTCAACCCCTCGCCCATTGTCGCAATTTCTTCGAGCATCGCGTCCGACATCAAAGCAAACTCCTTCATGCGTAGCTCCTTTAGATTTTTGCAATGCTTTACGAGTTCCTGGGTACACTCGAGGTCGAACCGTGGGCTCTGGGTGACGAGGAATCCCTCGAGATCAGGATGAGCCTTCAAGAAGGCTTTCCATCCAGCTACTCGGACGAGGAAGGGGCCAAGGAGTTCAACGCGTTTGAGGGAGGGGAGGGAGGTTGCGAAAGCCTTGAAAGCCTTGTCATCCAGTTGGCCGCAGAAGTCCAGGCGGAGGTGGGTCAGGTTGGGATTGAGGAGTGCAAGGGTTTCGAGTGCAGGTGGAGCAAGGTCTGGGGAAATCGGTCAGTTCCTGTCCTAGCTCGGGAGTATGTTACTTACTGGTGGCATCAAAGAAAGTCAACCGGGAATTTGTGGCGTTGTAGAAGAGTTTCGCGTTGTCAGCTGTGAGCAAGCGACTCTTGGACATGGCCTTTGCGATAGCATCCATGTTCAGAGAGCCAATGTCGCCCAACGACTCGACGTCGTCGATGTGCTTTGCAACCAGTTTGATGCAAAGGTTCACCAGAGAGGGCAGGCGATTCTCAACGAAGTGAGTTATCTCCCGCTTGTCTGCAGGAGCTTTTCGCTTGCGAGGGGCGGCCGGCTTCTTGAATGGATCCTGGCCAGATGACTTTGCACAGATATGGCAGAGCCAACCTGGTGGTGGGTTCGCTGCCATCGTGTATTTCGTCTGCATGAACGTTTCAGCCGCGAACAGAAGATACTGGCTGGGGTACCCACCACTGTGAACTGCTTCTTGCACCTGGCACAATTCTCAAAGTTGCCCACTGGAGGCTTGGAATTTGTCCACATTGACTTTGAGAGGGACGTATATGGGTCGTCCTCATCGTCGTCGAAGTCGCTGTCGTCCCCCGCCCTTCTTTCCTTTGGCTTTTTTCTTTGCCTGGGCCTTAGCCTTCGCCTCTTGTGCTTTGGTCAATTTGCGCTTCTTCCCTTTCGGTGGACTCGCAGGAGCAGCTGCTTCCTCGTCGACGTCCATGCGAGCTCCCTCGCCCTCTTCTTCATTGGCATCTCCCTCGTCATCGTCATCGAGGTTGTCAGAGCCGTATCCAGACGCCTTGAGAACAATTATGAACCGAGCATGGCAAATGCCAAACAGCACTCACCCGCCGGCTTGTCCTTCGCGACGGTCTCTGCGGTGAAGGACTTGCCTCTGCTTGGTCATCATTATCCTGTGGCGCAGTGCTCGGGCCAGCTTGGGGCTGAGCATTATCTGGCTGTTGCTGAGTTGCTCGCCGACGGGCAATCGTCGCATGCGTAATGCCTGCATCCTGCTGAGGGTTAGAAAACGATTCTATGCTGCCAGATAGGGGCACATACCCGCAAAAACGCGGTCAACGCAGACGTAGGGCCACGAACGTTGTTGGAAGCGCGTCTGCTCATCGTCCGGAACGGCCTTGGTGGTGGTTGGAAAACAAAGGGGACGCGGGCGCGACGCGCTGGCATTTAATTGGCGTGGGAATAGTGCTGACTCAGTCGGTCCCGCCTCGTGGGAAGTACGGCCCCTTCCAGAAGAAATTGGTTTCTGAGAGAGAGGACAGAGAGATTCGATTGTGAGCATAGTATATGCAGGTAGACCTTACCCGTGTGTCTTAGCTCCCAGCGCATTCGTGAGACCTGGTCTTGCAATTGATTTTGACGTCTTCAGCGTGAGACTGACTCGCGGTCTGCCAGTTGTTATGCATTGTTTACCATCCGAAGCTTCAAAAACGAAGTTTCTCGAGCTTTCCCCCTTTCCTTCTTTCCATCCCATTTCACGTCCCAAACTCCCAGCCGTTACTGCACCCACTTCGCTTCACAATTCGGGATGCGCTGACTTTCATTCTGTCGAAAGGACAGAAAGGAAGCCATTAGGTGTATGCAAGTTGGGCTTCAAGGGCTCTCTGACGCAGGATGTGCGTAGGGGCCTGACAAAAAGCTCTTTGCCTTTCCTGCCTGGATACGGCTGACCAAAGTTCTACAGCATCCCGCATCCCGCAGCCTCAGTTCCATGTATCACCGTGCTTAGACTTCAAAATACGCTGGAACAGCCCGAAGTCCCCAGCTCCTGCAACTGGCTTGCTCTCCTGAACCAGCATTTGCAAAGATATAAACCATAGGCGCCCGCAAGTGGGCGCCTTTCGTGGGGTCAGCGACATGACGTCAGCCTCGCCGGTTGCAATTGCGACTGAGATCACAGCCCAGGCGTGTGGCTGTCCAACTTGAAGCCAAACCCAAGCGCTCTTCGTCATCTTCCACCACCGATGAAATTGTCGCAGCAGCGTGCAAGACACCGATAAATACTGCGGCTAGAAGCCATGTCTAGTTATCAACCACTCCTTTCCCAGTCTACGGACGATCTTGAGCTTGACAATCATCAGCCCCAAGGCCCTCCAAGACGGCCAGTCCACGACTTTACAACCGAAAGGGGCTATAAGAAGCGCCATATTCTTGCTGGTGTCTTAGCTTTTCTTGTCACTGCCCTCTTCTTCTATAAAGCTGGGCAATACTCTGTGCAGGTGCCAGCAACCTCTCCGCCAGCTCAGTCACCAACGCCCACATCTGCACCCTCTCGACCACAGCCGACAACTGTACCAGGGAACATGACCCATGGAAAGAAGAGCGTTGGATAGTGAGTTTGATCCTTTATGACATGTGTGCGTATCTGACTACAACAAACAGCTTCGTCAACTGGGGTATCTATGGCCGAAAGTACCTTCCCCAGTACATCCCAGCCAATGATTTGACCCACATCCTATATTCATTCGCCAAGATCGACCCTTCCTCAGGCACCGTTGCTCTGACAGACGAATGGGCAGACAAGGACATCCATTACCCAGGGGACTCCTGGGACACACCGGCCGAAGAGACGCACCTTTTCGGCAACTTCAAAGTCCTCTACCAGCTCAAGAAGAAGCACAGGCATTTGAAAACACTCATGAGTATCGGCGGCTGGTCGCATTCAGCACAGATTCACCCTGTGGTGGTCGACTCGGAGAAGAGAGCCGAGTTCGTAAGGACGGCTGTCTCGCTGCTAGATGACTACGGCTTGGATGGACTCGATGTGGATTACGAGTATCCAGAGAATCCTGAGCAAGCACAGGGCTACGTAGACTTGCTCAAGGAACTCAGACATGCTCTAGACCAGAGGGAAGAAGAATACGGTGATGGGTGTAAACTCCTGTTGACAGTAAGCTCGTCAGCCGCATCGCCATGAATTTACTGATCCTAATGTTTCATTTCAGATTGCAGCCCCTTGCGGTCCCAATAACTACAAGACGCTCTTGGTGCGGGAGATGGATCAGTATCTCGACTTCTGGAACCTGATGGCATACGACTACAGTACGTACTTTGCGACCGCGCAGCCCATCTAATGCTGACCCGCTTTACAGCTGGAACTTGGGACAGCGTTGCCAACCATCAAGCAGAGATGTTTGGTTCACCTTTGAACACTCACCAAGCCTTGGAGTACTACTCATCTTCAGGTGTTGCCTCGGACAAGCTTATTCTTGGAATCCCTCTCTACGGGCTGTCCTTTGCCCACACCGATGGCCCTGGCCATTCGTTCAATGGTGTCGGTGGAGGAACTTGGGACAAGGGTGTCTACGATTACCGTGTCCTGCCCCTTCCATTGAACACCACGCACGTCCACGTCGACGACGACAGGATGGCGAGCTGGACATACGATGCAGAGACGCGCGAGATGATCACCTACGACTCTCCCGCTGTCGCACGCATGAAGGGTGAATTCATCCGGGATAACGGTTTGGGTGGTAGCATGTTCTGGGAGTTGAGTGGTGATAAGATGCCGATGCATACGGAGGAGGAGCGCCAGCATCGCGATGAACGCGAAAGTAAACTGAATGAAGAGGGAGAAGAAGCGGTCGGAAAGCAGTCACAGCCTGGAGAGAGCCTGGTTCGATTGGTCAAGGAAAGTATGACGGGACATAGTGGATTGGAAGGGTTGGATGTCAGTCCTAACTGGTTGATCTACCCGCGAAGCAGGTTCGACAATATGAAGCAGGGTATGCCTTAGAATGGAAGATGAGATCTTGCTCGTGGATCTTTAATGTCATGGGATGAGAGAACTTTGCTCACGCATTGACCTCGTGTGTATTCAAAGCGATCATCCCAGTTTGATAGGCTGTGATTTTCCGAGCCCACTGTGGCGGATGCGTCCCAAGAAATCATCGGATAGGCAGTTCCGTCACTTTGCAAGTTTCCGGACGATCACCGCCTTCTTTTTTGAGGAATTGTGAGTGGATGCCGCTGCCATTACACTTTTCCAGACCTTCAGAAGCCAGGTACTTCGGTTGTAATCCACCGATGTGCTGTGTGAAGGGAGATCATATGTCATTCCTTTCAAACCGAGATGATCATAAGGCGGCAGTTTTGAGCCAAATGGTGGCTTCGTTGAACGTCTAGATCACGCTTAGAGGTGATCGCTTTGCCTTTGGATCCCAGCTTGGCCAGGTAGTGTCGCCCATCCGAAATAACGCGGCAGTCTCGGTTATGTCCTTTTTCTTCTTATACCCTCCCCTCGTTATGTATCGTACTCCACCTCTTTCCCCCCTCCAGTTCGGTCTCGCTTCACTGCCTGCCGCATCTCATCTTTGACTTGCTCCACGGTCCTACGTCGCAGCCACACCACCGCTAAAGACATGGGCGAAGGGGCTTTGTATCAGGGCCTAGAGGATGCTCAAGTGGGTAAAGTCAGTGTTCTTCTTTCACCTTTCTGCTGGCTCTCAACTAACGACGAAGCTTCTGGTTGATTAGTACTATGGCGGTATGTCTCCTTGGCGTGTTGGTTTTGATGTCGAGGAACTCACGTCTCGTTGGCGATCGGCGTTGCTTCGTTGGATCGAATAGTTGCTGTCTGCGTGATGTACATGTGCGATTATGTGGAGACTTTCGCAGAAGAGGTGATTGCTTCGGTATACCGAGAATAGACATACAGGCTTACAAGTTTTGTATCTCCAGGTAGAATACATGTGGAAGGGCAAAAGGTGGAACCTGTCTAGACTATTCTTCTTCCTGTCAAGATACATTGCCATGGCTCAGATTCCCATTTTGTTCTCTCGTGAGTCTCGACGTTCTTTAGACACTTCCCCTCCTTACCTTACATTTCGCCTCCTAGTATACACCCCGACGCTTGGTGGATCGGTGAGTTCATCCGTTTCCCTTTTCAGATCAAACAGGGATGATTTACCTTCCGCGAAGACATGTAAAGCTGTTCACATAACGGTTCTGAGTAGGTCCAAGGGTGATAGATTGCTCGATCTCTCACTGACAAGAAGAACAGTGGCAACATACGTCGGAGAAGCGTTCCCAGTGGCGATCATGCTGCTATGTTTATTCGCGCTGTACGATTCAAGAACGAAGTATGCACCTCTCTTCTTCGGAACCTTTGCTGTAAGTCCTCTTTTCACCCATGGTGCACATGGGTTGTTGATAAGATGTTCGAAGCTCTTGATGTTGGCACTGTTGGGAACCATGATTGTGTTCATACTTAATCTAAGCGGTAAGCAGCATCCGCTTTCGCCGAAAAGCGCCCGAGTCGATTGCCCTTTGTAGTGCCGACAAGTCGCTCTCAATCGGGCGTATGCTACACTCTGAACACGCCGTTTGGTGAGCGTTTCATGCTCATCAACAGGGTGTTGAAGTTGGGAGCACAGTTTGGTGCGTTTACCGAGTATCGTCATCCAA
Organism: Coprinopsis sp. MPI-PUGE-AT-0042; assembly: GCA_020736565.1. Lineage (NCBI taxonomy): Eukaryota > Fungi > Basidiomycota > Agaricomycetes > Agaricales > Psathyrellaceae > Coprinopsis > Coprinopsis sp. MPI-PUGE-AT-0042. The sequence continues at coordinate 394,924 of JAHBOF010000063.1, read as the reverse complement.
CCGAACTTCGTTCTGATCGAAGCGTCGCAGTGATGTTCCTGCTTGCTGCCTGGAGAGCGTGGAAAAGATTCCGAGAGTATAGGACACCGCTCATGAAGGTGATCTATACTGGGGGAGTCTACTACTATAGTGGCGTTGCCGGTAAGTGTGGTCATTCTCTTCACGTGGCGTTCCGAAAGCCAATCAGTGATACACTAGTGATGGCTGCGGTCGATATTGCTGCTCGGTACTACTCTACAGGGGTACGTTGTGCTTGCATTCCTTCAGTTTCATATACTCAACCTTTGCTCTAGGATCCTGCACGACTCAAGATCATTACCTAGTGCGTCGCGCTCTTATTTTACATCAAGAACCCTTGACTCACTACCAACCTTAGCCTTGGACGATTCGGCACACCCATACTCGCTAATCGACTCATCCTAGGGATGTACAGGCAGATCCACGTTGGACACACGCAAGGAAACCTGAACGTTGCGACTTCCATGTCAGGCCTCAAATTCTCACCTCCTCCCATTAAGCAGAAATCAGACCTCAAAGGCACCCGGACAAGCATGAGCAGCTATGCCACAAGTCGAACAAGAGATACCTGGGAGCTTCAGAGTGGGAAGAAAGACGAAGAATACGAAGTGGGCAGCCAAGCAAATTGTGGCACTACTGAGGAAGGCAGAAAGGGCCCTATAGCTTCTGACGGTCCAAGGCATCCTAGTGTATGGTTCGCCAAGTAGAGGTTGCCTTTGTCGATCCGTTCAATTCAATGGCTCATATCCCAGAATTGACTCCTTCGGATGCTTTGTGAGTACCCCAAGTTCGTGTGATTAGCCTTGGGAGATCTCAAAAACGAATCCGATTAGATCCCTGTGCGTTGCAGTTACCCCTTAATTGGAAATTCATAAGGTTAAGCGCTCAGCCCTACCCGAATCTATATTAAGTGCCGCATCCAACTCTGTCCAGCTGCATCGCGTTCTAGCGGCTGTGGGGCCACCAGCTAGATGCCATATAAGAAGTAGATAGAAGGGCGAATTTCAGTCACCGCCGCTGAATAGCCTTGCCCACGATGTACTCCCTTGCAGACACGTTTTACTTCTAGGCGCTCGTAATCGTTGCGTTGCTTCGCTCCACCTTTTCGACGCGAGGACAGAATGTCATTACTCTTCAATTACGAACCGCATACCCTCTACCTTCGGTATTGCCAAACGAGACATGTGCTGCGCATAATCAGAGCTGGAGAAGTGCTGCGCCCTTGCTAAGCAGTGTATGTTTCTACGTCTTGTGCTCCGCCGGGTTAAGAGGGTGCATTGCTGGTGCATTGCATCGGTCTTCATGTCAGCGAACAAGTCAGTCGTCGAACGAGGCAGTGGAAGGGGAGAATTCAGTGGTCTACAAATATATGATGTGGGATAGCACTAAATGAAACAGTTGCCCCATATCATTCGTCCAAATCTTGATAAATTGAGTCCGCTTACAAGAGTTGAAAGCATGCATGAAGGGTCAAGATCACTTTGGGCGCGGTGAGGGCTTGAAGCGTGTCACATCACATTTGCACGCAGGTCTGAGCATTTTGGCATAATCAGACCTGCGTGCAAATGGGTGTGGTTCACACCATCTCGTAAATTACATCGGATCACCATGATCACCTTCAGACGCCCTGAGCACTTCAAAAGGCGCAATGGCCGAAACGAGGCAACCATTGTACACCTCCACCTCCTTTGGCCCAATGCTCTCGGTTGTCCTCAGTATTTGCTGTCGAGTCCTCGCTGTTCTCGTGATCGCTGCTTATACAGTCCCGAATGCACTCTGTAAAGGAGATCTCGGTTCAGTTGGGCAGGCGCTTCAGACCGAGTCTTTGAAGCCCGCTTCAACTTTATCCTTCCGATTCGACCGTCGTCAAACGTGCTTCGAGGACGGGGCCATCTCTCCAACTTTTTGTCTCGGGTACTGCTGTCGCCAAGAGCTGGACGGTCGTATACTGTGCTGCTCTGGCGCTGAGTTTGGCTCTGGTATGGAAGGGATTTGCTGCGGTTCTCGACAGGGGTGCGTGGTTGGCTGTCGAGCCCCAAGTTGCCCTTCAAATTGAAATTCCTCCTAGATACTCTTGCCAGATCACGGCTTTTTCGCTACCCCCGTATTCCTGCTGCATTGTCTACGCCAACGGTCTCGATTGTGGGGGAGCGCAGCCTAGGTACGTCAATCACAAGTTTGTTGGGGATCTTTTGGCCTGAAATTTAGCCTCTCACTTTAGCCCCAGCATGCCCAGCACGGAGTCCACGACCTCACCAGACATATCATCGACGTCAGCCACTACCACTACCCCTCCAAGTTCTCGTCCTTCGGAAGCGTCAACATTTCATACAAATCCAATCGCAACTCCGACTGAGAAAGAGGCACAAAGCGAAGGTCTCTCACGAAGCGACAAGATTTCGATCGGCGTTGGGTTGGGGGTTGGGATTCCTGGTACTGTTGCAGCGTTTTACACGATTGCAAACTACTACAGGAGGCCCAGACGGTAGCATGGCCATTATATTCTTGTTGAAGTCACATTCGAGTTTGGAATGGTATACCAAGCCATACTGTAACGGAAATCCACTGGGCCCTTAAACTTCTTACTGAGTAACTTGTCCTCACATTTTTATACTCATTTGGCTGCCAGGTATTTGCGAACATGACATACATGTGTTAGGGCAGGCCGTCATTCGAGTTGTTGTATGCCAATAGATAATCAGAATCTGTTTTGTCGGAAAAATCCGAGATGCCTTACAATGCCGATAAGGCTTGATCAGATCGGATCACATTATAAGGCATTATCAGAATGATACGGAACATTGCCGAAGCCATTATAAGGACGGCATTATAAGGCGAGAGCGCCGTCGGCAGTCGGTGATACCCGGAAGCTGCGGTTGACAATGCCCTCTACATCCCTCATGCATGACTCTGTCCAGGAGCCTTCAGCTACGTGCGGGGGATGGCTATTCCAGACCCAACTTTTCGAGAGAGGACCGAATAAAATAACAGCGAGAGCTGAGCATGGGGGGAATGGTGCTTAAAACGATAATTGATGGGAATACAGTGGGCGCGACGGGCGATTTTGGTCACGCATTTTCGCCGTTCCAATGTGACGGCACCATCGTCATTACAACTTTGGGGGGTGCCTTACGAGGGGGGTTACAAGGGGCGCGGGAATCCTTATTAGGGGGCTTGCCTAATAAGGCACTTTTGATTTTGCCGACATTATCGCTCCAACTCTAGGGAAACGAATTTTGAGTTGGGCTAATCCTGCGAAAGTGAATTGAGCGGCCGTTTCAAAGTGTGAAGAACGCGAAGAACACGAAGTAGGCTTCAAGCAGACAGTGGTACCATTGAGGAAGGCGGACAAGGTCCTGCTTTTGCTGATTCAGATGGACCCGGACATCCTCTGACCTCGTGTGTAGTTCGCCAAGTACAGGTTGCCATTGTCGGTGTGGTTACTTCGATGATCAGAATTGAATCCTTCCGACTCTTCTTGAGTACATTAAGCTCATGTGATCGGCCGTGAGTGATCGTACATAATAACCAGAAGGTGATAAGGTTAAGCGCTCAGTTCCTGCGTAGTCCATATCAGGGGCCGCATCCAACTCTGTCTAGCTGGGCTGTATTTCGGTGGCGAGACGCTCTGGGACACTGGAGGAGTACCTTTTTTTTGAAGCAAATAAAAACGCTCGCTCATGTCGCCGCCACCGGACATGCTTGCCCCCGATGTACTCCCTCGCAGCTGGATTTCACTCTTGGCAGGTCCTCGTCATTGCTGTATTCTTGCTTCACTCTGCCGTTTGGGTGCTGGGACGGGGTGTCATGGCTGACACACTTCAAGCAGTATCCCCTCTATCTACAGCCTCCTCGATCACGCTCTTCGAATTGGATCGTCGCAACACGTGCAGGCGGGCCTCGTGTGAAGGGCACTGCAGCCAACGAGATGGAATGTGCTGCTCTGGTCCTGGTGTACAATCCGGGCTCAGAGACTGGTGCGATAATCAAGCAGAGTAGGTCTCAATTCCTTGTACCGCTCAGCGGGGTGGTCATGAAACAAGAGCCTGATGTATTTCAGGCGTGCCTGCCAGGATGTCGGAACCACAAACACGTTATGCCACTGTCCCATCACAGCCAGCAGCCCAGGCTGTATCCGAGGAGATCTTACATCCGAAAACCAGCCCTTATCTCGCACTTCAACATCTGGCTTGAATTCATCCGCCACTTCTGATTTTTCCGAGTCGTCTACTCTCCGACCTTCGCCTTCACAGACTCCCATACCCTTTGATACGCCGATCGGAACGCCAGACACAACGACTAACTCGCAAACGACGTCGTCTTCAACATCCATAACGTTTGAAACACCAATCCAGACGCCGGACGGCGGTACTCTTTCCATGACCTCTCCACGCCCAACATCCTTTGGCCAAGCAGGAAGAAAGAGAGGCCTTTCACGCGGCGAAGAGATTGCGATCGGAGTGAGCACCGGTGCTGGCCTTCCCATTCTCATCGCAGCGGGCTTCATGGTTGCAAGTCTTGTGAAGAAGCATAGGGCTCGCCAACGCACAAGCAGCTCTCCAATATCTCGAGCGAAGGTACCCTGATGTCGCTCGAGAGTAACCTGTACATATCATGAGAATCGGTCTTTCACTGTGTACCTATCCTTATGTTTTATCATGACGTTAATGTCGTTATAATGCTTCAATCCGTATGAAGACAAGGGCCTCTAGGCTTTGGCGACGAGAATTAAGCGCTCGCTTACGTAGCACTAATATCACACGCATTCATAGGGTTTCCTCCTGGCTTGCAAGAAGGGAGGTATGTGCAAAGCATCAGTGTATTTAGGGGTGGATACACGATAAAGAGTTCAGGGAAGCCAAAATCCGCCTGTTGACATACCTCAACACCGGTCCATTCGAGGATCTCTCGGAGATCTTGCTCGTGACCCGGGCCGAGCCGCATCGGTTGGCTGACTACGGGAGACTACCTGAGTCTACCTCTCAACAGGCGCCTAATTTTACAATCTACAAGCCGTTTTATGTGCTGGAAGATGCGAATACTGGCGTATCAAGTAGTCACGGATATTTTGACGCTTGGCAATGGGCCATGAGTGTGTTCGGAGCGACAATAAAGTGACTTTTTCTCCTTGCGTGCCTTGCGTTTTGTCTGCCAAAATATCATTCCCACGCTTGGGTTGCGTGCCAAGCAAGCGTGGGTTTGCATGGGCTTGCATGGAGTGCTTGCGAATACGGTTAAGTATCGGGAGACGGTATTTGGATATAGAAAGGCCTTCTGGCCAACGAGGACTCAACTTGTAATCTCAAATGCATCCCCATGAGTGCGGAATGCATTTACTTGAACCAACCTTTGGCCTGCCTCTGTTCCTTCATGTCTCGGCACCCAACCGGCATCTGTCACAGTCTTGTTTTTGAGGCCACAAGAACTCGCTATTTGGGCTATTTTCTTGCATAATCTTTACTGCCATTTCTGACGTCTCAGTAGAGAAAGATATCTGTGTGCAAGGCACTCCATTACTCGGTGATCATCACTGTGCAATGAGAGGTTGTGTTTACCTATCGTTTCTCGCAGCACGTCAGCGTATTTTGGGTGTAATTAGAGCCCTACAGGGGAGTTTAACTATCCAATCCGAGTGACACATTTTACTGAAGCAATTTACGCATCCTAGTCTATCTTGACCTGGTTCGTCGCGTTCATTCCACTCCCAGGGATTTCGGCTAGCTTTCGGCAGCTTTCGGCAGCGTTCGGCTGTATGCAAGCAGCGACAAACTTGCGTGGCTTGCATGGGTCACTTGTGGGCTTGCGTGGTAGGCGCCCAAGGGAAGAAATGTATCCACTTGTAAGAACACTCGTGTTCTGAAGAGCGCAAAAACGATAGACCCATATTCTGGAGCATGCGTGGGGCCGGCTTAGCAACGTCAAAAACATCTTGTTCTTCGAGGTGTCAGCAATCGAGGGAAGAGGAGCAGATCGCCAGACAATGGGTTGGGGAGCAGTACCTTTTGATACAAGGTGAACACTTTCCCGAGAGTATCCTTGGTGGGTGCTAACCGTCGCAAAAACATCGAGCGCGATCGAACGGTAGCAATTGAAAGATTCTTTGAGACTAATTCAGCTACCTTTTATCTCCAAAATGTATACACATGTATCTATGTTACTGCAGGTCCTCACCATTTGAACCGTCCCAGCTATTCATAACCCAGCCCGCCCACACGGCATTAGTGAGCTTTTCCATAAAGCTGCTTTATCACCCAAGCTAACTTGAGCAATGCAACGCAATAAAAGTCACTTTTGTGAGGGAAAAGCGACCCAAGCGAAGTGACAAAAGTCACTTTGGCAGTCACCGTGTGTTCGCAGAGGGAGCGAGCTGAGAGCGTTCTGGCTACATCATCAGTAAAGAGGGGCGGGAACTGAGCGGCCCGAGACCAATCCCACTCACTCCGAGTCTTGCTCTCGCTGTGAAATCTTTGGTCCTCTTCATATGCCAGTCCTCAGGTCACATTTACCAGGCACATTCTCCGAACCAGAAGCAACGCCGAGCCTCGCCAGGTGCCCTTGCAGCGTAGCCAACATCCTATCTCCTTCAAATATCATTTGTGTGAATCGGATCTCCAGCACTATCGTCCCTTCTACATCGGCTGCATGATCATCGGTGTCGCCTTCGTCTGGTATCTTTAAAGTGAGTGCTCGAGTCTTGGATGCCGGTGTAGAGATACAGTCGCTAATAGGCACTTTTGCTTCCTCGACGTTTACTTGTATCATTTACGAATACACCGCACTGAACGGATGACCGATGTTCCACCCCCAGCACACGCGCAATACGCAGGTCGGGGAAAGCTCTTCAAGTCGTGTGCGAAGCCCCGATCCCTCCAACCGCTAATTTCGACGAGGAGGCACAGTTAATGGATCCTGCGGCCATGTACTATAAAGGGCGGAAGAGGAGGTAAGTTTCGCTTGCTCTTTCCTCTCCCTATTGTCCCTTATTGATCTCGCTGACAGATGAGCCCGTCAACATGATATCCGTTGTCTACCAAGTCCGCCGTTGAGCAAGTCTCACCCATACGGGGTTTCCGTTTCCCCATGCCTCACGTTTGGAACAAGCTCGCTGAGAGCCACTTACTAGTCGTGATCGCCTCAGACTGGGGACGTTACCTCTTTCGCCGATTTGGCACCTGCCAGATTGCGTCCTCAGCCAATGCGAATTCAAACTTGAACTAATGCTTCCATTTCCAGAGTGGGTGAATGCTACACTAACTACCCAACATCTCCCCCGCTCGAGACCAGAAGCCCAAATATGACCCAAGCCGACTTCCTCTTCACCTCCTCCTCCTCACCTCCGCCAGGCACCTTCATCAACGAATAACGCTCTGCCTCCCTCATCCGGGGCATATCCGTCTCCAAGCCACTCTCCTGCCAACTACTCCATGCAATCCCTGTTGCCCCCGCACTACAGCCCTATGACAGAGGGTGGTACAAGGAATTCAAAGTGGCATGTGATAGGGTAATCTCCCGAAATAAGACACCGTATGAATGTCGGTATGTCTATTGTAGGGTAAAAACGAGAAAGGCTCTAGCGCTCATCCGAGTCTGAGAGATCTACCAGCTTAGTTGCGAGTGCTTCATTTTTCCTCTATTTATTTAGACATGGAACCGTGTGTCCGGTGCAGTGGGCATAAGTATTAACACTGGCAGGAAGCGAGAAAGTTTTAACAACATATATATGTTGTTATGGTGAATCTATCCATTCTGGTACAACTGTCTCAGGGAAAAGCAGAAGGAGGTCTACAATGTTGCTATGTCCATTACTGGAGGCATATGAAAGCGCCGTCTGGCCGTCTGTGTTGGACACCACATTGACGTTGATACCAGGAGCATCCAGGAGGATGGCCACAGCCTCGGTTTGGCCCATTTCCGCAGCGTACATGAGGGCCGTCCAGCCATCCTCGTCTACAGCGTTGGGGTTGATTCTTGGGTGCCCCAGGAGTAGTTTCATAATTTCGGTATGCCCCTCGAGCACGGCACACATAAGGGCCATCCCGCATTCTCCATGTTCTCCGCTGACGACGATACCAGGGACCTCCAGGAGCAGTTGTACAACTTGTGTGTGACCTCTACGCACGGCGTGCATGAGAGCTGTCCAGCTGTCCTCGTCTACAGTGTTGATGTTGATTCCTGGGAGCCCCAGAAGGAGCTTGACGATGTCGGTATGACCCTCGAAGACGGCACGTGTGAGGGCCGTCCATCCAAACGCATCTACCGCGTTGATATCGATCCCGGGAGCCTCAACCAGAAGACGCACGCATTCGTTCTGACCATCACTAGCAGCACGCATTAGTGCATTTGAACCAATGCACTCGCTAAGGTTCACATCGATGCCTGGCAGCGAGAGAAGAGCTTTGGCGCATGCAAGGTGGCCACGATAGATTGCCAGCATCAAGGGCGACCATTTCCAGATTTCCGTCTGAGCGTTGAGAGACTGCAATTGGAATCCTGGAGGAATGAGGTCTTCGAAGCCGTAAAACGCAGCGACATGCAGGGGCCCACCGAAGTCGAACATGGTCTGGTGCTCCAAAGGAAATGCAGTGCAGTTGAGCACTAGTTCAGTGACTGCCACCATGACAGATGCAGAATGGCGGCATTGAAGTGCATGGTGATCCCATGAACGATGGGCGTAGGTAAGGAATGTATCCTTACCACGCAGAGCCCTAAAGTCGCGATGTTCATCCCTGGTCCCAACTTCCAGCCTGTAATGCTGGAAGTCACCGTTGATGAGGGAGATGATACATACATGCGCGAGAATAGCATGTGGAATTGGATATAGGTCAAGGATCCGAGGTAGAATCGCGTCCCGAGTCGTATAATCTGGAATCCCAATCACTTTAAGACAGACTGCATTGTAGATAGAGCAGCAACGAGACTTACGAATCAAGTGAACAAGTCTCGTCTTTTCATCGACCGAGACCAAGCCACAGCAGACTGATAAGAGTAAAGCCTCAGGGACCACACGCTTCGGCTCAAACGTGTGAGTGTCTGGGGAGGTTGCAACAGCATGGCTTAGCGCGTCGATTGTCATCTCGGAATGAGCATGGGTTATCCAGAGAAGGATGAGCGTTGCGAGGTTTACATGCTTGGGTCCTTGGGCAAGGATTCGCTCCCAGGTCTTCCTGTAAATTGCCTCGATGTCAGAAGGAAATACATCCAGTGTTTCTTCCACATCGAGGGCATTGATGCAGTGTCGGAGGGCCTCCAGCTGAAGCTTTGCATGGAGGAACCTGAGGGGTGAGTCAGGATACAGACACTCGAGATGGGTATCAAGCCTTACATTCCACCGGACTTTCGATGAACTATCTCAATGATTCGTTCCCGGAGATCTGTGCCCTTCAGCAGCGCCATGACCTCTGGGCTCCGCTGAAGAAAGTCCTTGATGTGCAAGTCGATGTCGGATGGACTTGCAGCAATATTGAACACCTGAGCCGTAGGACACTGCTGTTGGAGGATTTCAAGTGGTCGAGATGTAATGAACAGTTTCGCGCCCAAAGATATAAGAAGCCTGAGCAAGATGGGGCGGTCCTCCGCCCGCATCTCGTCCAAGGCATCCAAGACCAAGAAGAGTATTTTGCCGCGCTTGACGAATTCGACCAGCGCAACCATTAGGTCTTCTTGAGTGGGCCTGGTCCTCTCTTGCTTGTGCTTTGCATAGAGGTCTTGAATAATGGGGAGCAAGTCGATGTGGCGCTCAACGAGCTGCCTAACCAGTGATTCCAGGACATCTCTGATAGTCAAGGGCTTGGTGTATCGCAGGTAGACATATGCAACGCAGATAATACCGCCTGACTTCTCCTCACGCCGCTCCAGGTAGCGGATGACAATAGATCTGCACATAGTGTGAGCGTTAGCATGGGCGTCTAGTTGGCTCGACTCACGCAAGGACGGTCTTCCCCGCTCCAGCTAACACTCCATATCAGCAAGACGCTCGGATTCGAACGATGCAACAACATACGGATACCAATCCCCCACAGTATTTTCCCTTTTTGGATCCAGAAGAGAAAAACTTCGCCCGTCGTGAACCAGATACAGGTTCCCTCAGTAGCTTTGGAAAGGGTGTCCAGTTGGATGTCTCTGAAATTGGGCAGCGATAAGGAGTTCAGGATATCCAATACGTCAACTGGGACGGCTGAGCGCCCATAGTAGTTGTGGATTGTGGTAGCTGTGCTACTGGATCCTGCGACGTTGAATGTGCCACCCAATATGCGAGCGCTGTGAACGCCAGATATCAGTGCGGATCCTGAGACGGTGGGGGAGCATTCCGAAGGAGGCCTAGCGAGTTCAACTTCCCATCTTCCTCTGTTGGTCTCTACATTCTGGCTGGGAGAGAGACTACGCTTGCGCTTACCATCCATGCAGAGCCCAGGCAGTGTCCAAACGTGGGGAAGGTGATCAAGAAACGAAGCGAACTTGAATGAATTTGCCGGAGACCTTTTAACAGCGATCTGATGACTTTGAATGCGATCATTGGAACTTTGGAAGCCATAGAACGGGCTCCTATTCATGTTCTTTTTGCAACCGTGCAGGTGCAAAAGACATGAAGATACTAGCAACGACCAGAGTGGGGATTACCAGTGCTCAAAAGCGCTCGAAACGAGGAACGACCCCAGCATGCTTCAGCCTGTAACGCGATTCGGGAAGCCTTACATGGCATATTGAAGATCTTAAGAAGTTGTAGTTGAATGATCTGTGATTTGAGGGTGACTCTGTCACGGTAGCAGGCCGTTGCAGCAGAATAGAAAGAGCTGGAAAGGAGAAGTATTCGCCCTGTCAGCTAGACTTGTAACCATTCCCTCGCACTCACAGCCTTCGTTGAGGGAACAATCACAGATCTAACGAGGTCCCTGGAGTGCGAGACGAGTCACTGGATGTCACCCATTAATAAAATCCAGTGAGCGATATGCGAATGCTTAACGACAACTCCGGACACTCTAGCATATTCGCAGATCCTATGGTTATTTGGAGGAGGCCGGTTCATGCGCCGGGCTTGGCGACGGGATCCCTGTGACGTTTTCGCAGCCAAACAACCACATTAATTCAGAAAAATGGCATACAGAAACCACCTTGCATGGCCTGCGCTCGTTGTTCTCGTCAGGCTTAGAATTCAAAAGCAGCATTGTCACTTTCTGGGTCCCTCCGAATAGACCGTGTTTGGTGGACGACGATCAGGGGCCTGAAGAAGATAAGCGCTGGCATGACATTGAAAGACAGGCAGCAGGCTTGGCCCGCGAACGATGCGATTTGGTACGAGTCAGCGTTCACAAACCCTGACCTCATTCTGCACTGTAGCAGGGCTTGCTCCCTGCTACCATCTATTTCCGAGTGGTTTCCCAGTGTCCTGGACATGGCTCTTGCCCATGTATCCGTAGCAGTCCCAACGTCCCTGATATTCGAAACTTCCTTGCTGCCCCTTCACCCCCGCCAGGCCATCCATACATGCCCTAGCCTTCACACTCCGTGTGACACCATATGTTGTCGCGCGTCTGACACCATATGTTGTCGCGCGTCTGACAACATGTGCTGTAGAAGCTCCCCGCTCTGTTGCGACGTTTTCAATGGGTACGTCGGAGCACTACTCTCAAGGATGATCGCTCATCACCAGGACCCGAAAGCTTCACCTGCCAGTTTTCTTCTCCGGCTTTCGATCTTGCGACCAATTTTTGCTGCACGCGTGGTGTGGACTGTGAAGACAGGAGCCCGACCCCAACGCCACAGCCAGCCACTTCTCCGAATACGAGCACAACCTCTGTCCCATCGACAGCCTCCTCGACCCCGGCGACATCCTCGTCGGAGTTGACTTCCATCGACTCGGAGAGCACGTCTCCTGAGGCAAGCTCAAGCACCCCTTCAACATCTTCCTCGCCCTCTTCCAGTACCTCGATTGCAAGCTCTTCTAAAAGTGACACGACATCCCTGCAGACATCAAGCTACTCAACAACACCCTTCACTACTAGTTCCTACAGCTCCCCTTCTTCAGTTAGCTCAGCTACCTTTCCTTCGTCGAGTTCTAGTGGTGAATCAAATTCGTCGAGCAAAGGCGAAGGTCTGTCAACTTCAGACAAGATTAGCATAGGGGTCGGAGTTCCTGCCGCCTTTGGGGCCTCGCTTGGTATTGCCAGATGTGCTTACTTGATGATCGATAGAAGGAGCATGAAGTTTTGGAAATGTGGTTCTGGAGAATAGAGGCATTGTATATATCCGAGACTCTATTGAATGATTTGTAGACAACGCTTCCTGCTGGGGTTGCTTGTACTTAGCACCATATCATTTCGTGTAACGGTAAGCGCCCACGATTTGAAACTCAGCATGTGTAGGCAGCGGTGATTTCCAGGCTTGGCTTTTGGTCCTGAACCTTCATGACCACTCCGAGGTTTCCCTGGATGTTCCAATCTTTCGCCACTATTCTATGTGGAATGCGGTGTTACTGGGCGCCTTTCTCTGTGTCTACACATCTTAGAATGCTTTTCGAGAATCCTTGTCGAAAAGATCTCAAGGACAAAGACTTCGAAACCCCACATCCACGCGCCTGCAGGGCCTCCAGCTCCTGCCTGCGACTCACAATACGCCGCTGACGATTGCTCTCACCTCAGGCATTGGTATTCAGTTTGTCACAGTTCTCGTTCGACCGTCTTCTTTTGTCACGGCCGCCGTGCTGGTGCGACTTCCTCTTCTGCATGGCGCTTCTTTGCCACGAGCAAAACTGTGAATTGTATGCCAGTTCTCCATACATACACCTGCCTTCCTATCGAGGTCGCGTCATCTGGCTCTGTTACTCGCGTTCCAGACGGCACCGCAGTAACGCAGCAAAAACTTCGGCTCTGCGCTAAGCGGAAGTCGCTCAGGTGTATGAAAACGGCAGTATGGATATTTTAACACTGACAAATTCCGTCACATGGTAAGCACTTGCTTCTGCGAAGTTCTTCATAAGGAAATTCGACATGCTTAACGATTTCTCTCAGCCCTTCCCCGCTTACGACAGTGGAACGGCGCAGGATCTCGCAGGCAAAAGTCCGGATGCAAAGCGTCTTCCGATTGATTGATCGACTCAGACAAGCCTATGAAGAGGCAAATATCGGCTAATTGGCGCTTTATTGACATTGTCCTGGGTTCGATATGACGCTGGCCCAGCAAACTCTACAGAACCAGCCTACTTCTACGAGGTAGAGCTTCTCGCGTGGCCAATCACGCCCAGGAACCTTTGCCTCCTTGTCTATTGCCGCATCCGAGTCTCGGATAATCCTTCAACAACAGAATTTTCATCATGCGCCCTCGTATAAAAGAGGCGGGCAAGTATCCTGACATTCAGCCGCCTCCCAGCTGCCTATCTCTCAAGGATGAAGTTCCAAGCTGCCGTTCTTGCCGCCGTCGTCAGTCTGGCTTCTGCCCACTGTATGTCAATATGATCATCGCACCCAAAACGAGGACTGACTGGGTATAGACACCTACCCTAGCTTGATTGCTAATGGGCAGACGGCCAGCCCCTGGCAATACGTTCGGAAAACGAACAATTTTAACAGCCGTAACCCTGTCACCGACGTCAAGAGCCAGGATTTCCGTTGCTACACCTCGGAGACCCGTGCTACTGCTCAAACCATGACCGTCAGCGCTGGCTCTCGCATTGGTCTTAACACCGATGGAAACGTCTACCACCCCTCTGTACGTTTAGTATTCGATCTAGTGTCGCATTGGTCTAACCACCCGGATGTTGTATAGACCACCAACATCTACATGGCCAAGGCACCATCAGGTGTCGACATCGCCAACTGGGATGGTAGCGGTCAGGTTTGGTTCAGGGTACACGAAGTCCCTGCTGTTACCAACGGTGGCTCCTCCATCTCGTTCCCATCCGATGGTGCGGGGCTCCTGGAAGCATCTGCGGTTACTCTGATTGCTGACACGATCTTCAGGCACCACGAAGATCGAATTCACCCTTCCCTCTTCGCTTCCCAACGGCCAGTACCTCGTCCGTGTCGAGAACATTGCTTTGCACGGCGCCGGCAGCTACGGCGGTGGTAAGTGAACTCTTCGTCTCTCATGACTACGAAGCTGAATTTCCCTTGCAGCCCAATTCTACATCAGCTGTGCTCAGATCAACGTCACCGGTGGTGGCAGCGGCAACCCTGGTACGTCAACTTGGTTCACTCCATCTCGCCTATGCCCTGATCACTTATTTGATCAACAGGTCCCTTGGTCTCTATTCCAGGAGTCTACACAGGCAACGAGCCCGGAATCTTGCTCAACATCTACTACCCTGTCCCCAGGACCTACACCATGCCCGGCCCTACCCTCTGGCGAGGATAGACGGCTGGTTCCTTCGATCGGTGGCAATGGTGGCCCTGATAAGTCGAGTTATAACATATTGTTTCCCACCTCCATATCATTGTGCTATCTAGTCTTTATCCATACAGTGTAGTACCATCATTTGATACAGTACCGTCATTTGATACAACGGGCACTGTCCCTCCCCCAAAGCTCCCCCAGGGCTGAGATTTTGCACAAATTGAGAAGTCATATACATCTACCTGTGCATCAAATTTGGTAGAAAACGAAGTGGAGATGGAGGAGGATTTAGCCTGACGACACCAGAAAACTCGGATTTTAGAGTTGTATCAACTTCTGTATTGTACACTGCATCTCAACAGCAAAGGTTTTTGTCAAATTAGTGACTTTGAATGTCAGAGGAGCGTAGATATCACATAATCCACATTAAATCAAGCTATTTGACCTAGAATTGGCTGTTCCAGCAACAGAATAGTGCCAGCTCCCTCGTCGCACCTGTGAATATCCCCCATCAACCGCGCCCACCTGGAGCCCCTCTTGTGCGACCTCAATGTCGACCAACGCAACACTCTACTCATCCTCTTGCCCCCTGTCGCAATTGAAAATGGCCCTAAAAGGAAGACTGATAGTTTTTGCATGTAAAATATTCTTATTCAATGTGGAAGAGCATGTGCCTTAGGGCCTTTTTACTCATGTTCCCACGGGTGTATCAAATGGCCGTTTTCGTGTGTTTTCGAGTGCCCAAAACTATCGGCGCTTTACATCCCCTATACCTTTCCCAATACCCTTGTAATTTTGTACATACTTCCTAGAAGACCTTTGGTAATACTTGAACCGGTTTTTGAAGCCATATGACCCCAACTGCGAATAAAAATCGCTCGCGTCAATCTTGTGTATCAAATGATGGTACTACACTGTATCTATTTTGAAAACATTGCAACCCCTTCCGCAAGGAGGGCGTAAGATAGACCGATGGCATCTACTGATGTGGTACGTCGCACAGTCTTCGGTGCTTCTATAGGTCACTCACATATCTCGGGGAACAGATAAGTACCCTCCACGAGCAAACGGGAAAGTACCAGCAGCCTCGCGGGTTAGCAGGGACAAATAGTGCCTACTGGACCGCCCCTTGTTGACCTCGAACGCTCAGCAATAGTAATATGGACGATTCGTGTCATTTGACGTCGAATCGTGCTTCTCGTCAAGCCGGAATGTATGGTCAACTCGGCAAAGTCGCAGGAGGCCAGACGCGCAAAATCCAAGCATAAACTTCGGAAAGGTCCTTCACAACGAATCCCTCTCAGAAGACCACTTCCATGTGTCTTGCGACCTCAGCCCATCACTGGGTAGGCATGTTCCGTTCGGCAGCGTTGACAGAGGACCCTATTGAACCGTCTATTTCCCCAGATAGGTCGTCATTGGACCACTGCAGTCGGCGCCATGGCGAATGCTTCAAACTCCTGAGCAGAAGATACAGGTCCAGGAACAGGCAAAGCGCCAACTCAAAGGTCTCGAAGAGCTTCAGATGATAGCTTGTTCGTCAACCGGCAGAGAGGAAGACCAGGACAACCAGCATCGCGCTAGTGCTATCGGAGGGTAACTGACATCCGGAGATTTTGTCGCCCCCGAATGTCAGGGACGATCTCACTGCACCCTTCAGCGTCAAGCGCTCCACAGCTGAGAAGCTTGTTGTGAAGGCCAGAAACGTCATGCTGAGGTAGCTGCATGCGAGACACGGAAAATCTGGAGGAACTATTCTTAGGACATCGCAACGGAGCAAAGGTACAAAAGGCGCGTCGATTCGAGGCATTTTCTGTATCCCTGACACACCAGGCAATCCCAAAGCAACCATGAAGCTCCAAGCCGCTATCCTCGCCTCCGTTGCTGCTGTGGCCTCGGCCCATTGTCAGTCACCACCGATCTACTTGACCCATGGTTTAGATACTAACTCTTCGTCACAGATACCTTCCCCGCCTTGGTGGCCAATGGCCAGACCACCGCTGCGTGGCAGTACGTTCGGAAAACGAACAATTTCAACAGCCGTGGCCCTGTCACCGATGTCAAGAGCCAGGATTTCCGTTGCTACAACTCGGAAACCGGTGCCACCGCTCAGACCATGACTGTCAGCGCTGGCTCCCGCATCGGTATTGCAACCGATGGCGCCGTCTCTCACCCCTCTGTGCGTAACGTCGTGGCCGCTATTAGTGCATGTACTGACCTGATACACCCTCGTAGACGACCAATGTCTACATGGCCAAGGCCCCATCAGGCGTTGACGTTGCCAGCTGGGACGGAAGTGGCCAGGTTTGGTTCAAAGTCCATGAGATCCCAGCCACCACAAACGGTGGCTCATCCATCTCATTCCCCTCAGATGGTGGGCTTTTTTGTGCATCACCTTAGCTTTGACGTTGGCTTACGAACCCGTCTTTTTAAGGTATGAAGGCGATTGAGTTCACCCTCCCCTCATCGCTCCCCAGCGGCCAGTACCTCGTCCGAGTGGAGAACATTGCTCTTCACTCGGCAAGCAGCTATGGCGGTGGTACGTCCTGTCCGGGTACCTCTCGATCTGAACGTCACGGCTAATGGCTCCCCCTAGCTCAATTTTACCTCAGCTGTGCACAGATCAATGTCACCGGTGGTGGCAGCGGCAGCCCAGGTATTACCATTCCCCACCTTTTCTGCTTATCTTCTGACGTTCCTTTTTAATTAGGCCCTTTGGTTGCTTTCCCTGGTGCTTACACCGGAAACGAGCCTGGAATCATGATCAACATCTACTACCCAATCCCTACCTCCTACACCATGCCTGGACCTTCGGTATGGCGAGGATAGACAGCTCGTTTGGTACTTGACGCGTGGTAGGAAGAATTAATGCATTTGTCAAATCATATTATTTATTTAGCCCCACCAATTTATTCAATTGAAATCTTCATACGTCTTGCACGCGTAAACCACTAGTAAAAAGTGGGACACCCATACTGGCGCTGTCACCCTTGATTACTACTCTTCGACGGACAGGAGAGGAAGCAGCTGTCTTTGTCTTTCTAGAATCTTAACAGGGATTTCAAGGTTTATCTTTGTCATGATGTAGGAGGCTGAGGGCCGAGATCCGTTGGGCGCTTATCAAGAGTGCTAGTGATGGCTGGTTTGGGTTGTGCGTTCAATAGTACTGGAACCCAGAACGGGGTTTCGCAGTTCCATTTACGGGTATTTTTCTTTCTTTTCTTTTTGCTTTATTAGGCACTTGCTTCTTTCAGCCGAGTGTCATGAAATCTTGAGAATGAGACCATTCTTTAACGGGATGTGCAGGCAAGAATTCCCGAGAACACCCACGGACGAACTTCTTGGTCAATGTGAGAGCCACTGAAGCAGCGCGTAGGATTTTTCTCCTTGAACGTACGCAATACATACCGAGTTGTCCCAGTTTATAATTCCGAGAAGCTGTTCCAAGATTGATATTCAACTCCCTTCTTGCCATGGTCTGCATCTCGCCCATGTAGTTGGTGAGCATTCTCGATCTCAGCATCAACCTCGGAAACCTTCCAACAAATCAGGCTCAGAAAATGGTTATGCTTCGCGGCGTCGGGTCGTCACATGCCAAGCAGCGTGTTCTCGACTCTCATTAGACGTTTGATTCCCCACTGTAGATATAGACCTCCGAGAAGTAGACACGCAGCAACAAAGGTAGAGTCAGGAATTTCTACGAAAAGGGTCAAACGTCTCGTTCAAGCACTCCAGAGGTCCAGGAACCCCAACCCCAACTGGCTTCTTATCTTCCGAGCTTGATGCTGAAGGAGCCCGCCCAACCCGTTCATAACTGCGAAGTGAGCTACAGAGGCAGGAAGCGCCATCCAAACGGTCTGCTGAGCTAGCGGCTATACGCAAAGCTCGGGGAATTCTTTGCAGGGGGAGGCGCAACACTGGCATGATCACATTTTAGCGAGAGTATAAAAGATGTGTGGAATTTGAGATAATTTCATTGTCTCAGACATCTCTCTCTCAGGCTCTAAAAAGCACCATGAAGCTCCAAGTTGCTCTCTTCGCTTCCCTCGCCGCTGTTGCTTCAGCACATTGTGAGAATTAGTCGAATATATCGGTGTTGTCAGAATAATGTTGATCACCCTTTACAGTCACCTTCCCTTCCTTGGTGGTCGATAGCGAGACCACCCCTGCCTGGAAGTATGTTCGAAAGACGAACAAAGCTGAAACTCGTGGTCCTATCTTCGATGTCAAGAGCGAGGAGTTCCGATGCGATGACGTGGCTGGTGATACTACCGAGACTCTGACTGTCAGTGTTGACTCCAGCTTCGGTATTGGAAGCGACACAGGCATCAACCACCCCTCTGTATGTGACTTTTGACTAGCTGCTCGTCGTAACAAAGCCTCGACTCACCTTACGCCCCTCTTAGGTGACGAATGTCTACATGGCCAAGGCCCCAGCAGGCGTCGACGTTGCTGAGTGGGACGGAAGTGGCGAAGTCTGGTTCAAGGTTCACGAGGTCCCGGCCATCGTGAACGATGGCTCCATCTCGTTCCCTTCCAATGGTGCCCCTTTCGTACTGCACTATATGTCCTGCCCCCGCTTACATTCTTCCTCAGGTCTGAAGAAGATCGAGTTCGACCTCCCCTCGTCGCTTCCCAGCGGCCAGTATCTCGTTCGAGTGGAGAATATTGCACTCCATAACGCAGGCGCCTTCGGTCAAGGTACGCGCTCGGCTCATGATTCCATGAACGTGAACACTCTAACAGATGATGGTTTCCAGCCCAATTCACCCTCAGCTGTGCCCAAATTGAAGTTACCGATGGCGGTAGCGGTACCCCAGGTATGTTCGACTGCCCTGTCTGCTGGTGGCCCTTATTTTCTGACCGCTTCTCTTTGTCTAGGCCCTCTTGTTGCGTTTCCCGGTGCTTACACCGGAAACGAATCTGGTATCTTGGTCAACATTTACAAGAACCCAATTGAGTCCTACACCATGCCCGGCCCAGAAGTCTGGCAGGGATAGAAAGATTCTCGAGAAGAAGCCGCTCTCAGTGCTTCGCGCAAGGTGTAGCCCGAATTGTACCTTGTCTGTTGCATAACGCTGCTGTATTTGTTAGTAATCAAGCAGATATCGGTTTTAGCTCTTTGACAGGCCACTAGTCATGCCGAAATGCAGGCTCCGGGCGCTAATATGCCTGGTAACAGTAGTATATTGCAAGCCGACGTTAGCCAGCGCCTTCACCGTGGCTTAGGCGCGTGTTCTCATTTGGGCGCTTATCAGGGATCCACACGATTCGTCTCCACTACTCTGATGCGATCAGGTATGTTGTTTGGCTTTCGCAAGCTTTCGCAGTTCCATCTTTCCCCCTGGCACTGATCTTCTTGAACGCCCATGTTCCAGCCCCCCGGGGTAATCCTGACTGCACGATAAGTGTGCGACAATCAAAGAACTGGACGGGAGAAGACAATACCTGATGGGATTTCGTGAGCGAGCACAGTCAAGATCAACCAAGGTCAAATTGTGCAAGTTCGGGAATGTTGACCACAGAAGGAGGTACCTGGATTTTCCCCATGTCTCATTGTACTACTGAGATGCCATCAAGCAAAGTGAGAGGAGGCTTCGCTATATATTCCCAGTTCTCACCCCGAGGTTACAGAGCTTGACCTCCCTCCTCACGTCCACACCCACATCGGGTCTTTGGGTCGAGTCGCAACGCCTTTGTGGCAGCTTTTTTTTCGGGAACGAGGCATGGCTTCTCCCAGCCTTCAAGGAACTATTGGAGCCACCCAGGTTGGGTCTATCTTCTCGGGTTTTCTCTTTGGAATAGAGACGCTTCAGACGCACATCTACTTCCAGACCTTCAAGGATGACCGGTGGGAACTCAAGTCCCTGGTACGTCCTGATTGCCAGTGATGACCAGTGGCCTATGGCCCTGCTAACGCCCAATGCTAATAGGTCTTAGGGCTATGGTGCGCGACGATATAAAGGGCCAAGCCTACAACTTACATCCAGCAGGATCCTCGAGCTGGCGCATACTTTTTGTGTCACAGCGGAAGTTTACAAAATTACAGTCATCTTCTATGGCCAACTATCTAGGACTTTCCCATTTCCTTACATTGGGGCCTCATCGCTACTAGGAGGTGTTATCGCATTCCTCGTACACGTACGGCCGATTCCTCTTTCGTTTCTTCTCTCGCTGACCCCTCCCCCAGGCATTCTTGACATACCGGTGCTATCGCGTGCTTCCAAAGCGCTAGAACTTGATCGAAGCTGCTTGTTTTGTGGCTGCGTTCGCTCGTTTCTTCGCAAGTCTTGTCCTCGGGGTCCAGGCCGCACAGGCTAGGGATTTGGTGGTTTATAGGCGCGACTGGGGCTGGTTGATTACCTCGCTGCTTGTCGTTGGCGCATTCATCGATATCTGCATCACGGTAGCAATGATTTACTATCTCACCTGCCGTCGAAAGCAGGTTTTTACCTTGTAAGCGTGATCAACCCATCCTCTGATAGCTATGATCTTGCTCATGAATACATACGCAGCACGGCTCATCTCATTGACTCTGTTGTCCACTATAGCATAGGCGAGATAACAGCGCTCCATTGATTCTCTATGATTAACTTTAACTCATATAGGTACTGGCTTACTTACTAGGTAAGCCGTTTGCTCCAGACGTATCCGATAATGCTAATATGCACGCCTATCCAGTATGGGCGCCATAACGATGATCATCGTCGTACGTCCCACCTTCTCTCATCAGTTTCATCCAGGTTGACTTCTTCCCTCCAGTATTATTGCCTACCGCATACTCGTACGTAATGGTCAGTGGGGGGAATTCGTGCAGTATGTCTTATCGTCGATTTAGTGGAATGGCTGGCTATTTAAACTTGCATGGCGAAACGTGCGTCCTTCGAAATTTAAATCCGATGAACCATTACTGAACCTTCCAAGTGTATTCCAATAGCCTGCTTGCGACGTGCGTTCTGTTCCTCCTGATGTAAACTCGCTCTAACCTTCTCGTAGCCTCAATAGCAGAAGTGGCATTCGGACTGGTCTCTCTCAAGGATCCTCTTCAATCGATCCATCACAATTTCGTGTAGGTGGACGGTCCCGTAATCCAGTCTCGATGGTTACTACTGTCGAGATGAAAACGACTGTGCACACCGTCCGGGACGAGCCTGAAAACCTGGTTTGTGGCTACCTCTGAACATCTTTTTACTGAGGTAAATCTAACTCGGCTCACAGGATAAATCATATGGACTTGGACCTGATCAGCGAAAGGATGATAATGGGATAGCGTATCATGCTGCACTCTGAACAGTCTATGCTGGTGAATTAAAAAATATTGCGTCATCGGGGGATATGATACCTATTCCGACCTATACTTGCATTGAGTGATGGTAGGGCAGCGTAAACGCTTAAGGGTCCATCGAGATAGCTTACATCCTGGGTTTTTGGTAGAACGGGGTGGATATTAATACAGTCAACAGTCAGGAATGGGGATGACGTCATGAACTGAATTCCGGAATCAACGGCAAAAATAACCACCTTGATCTTTGCCTGCGCAGTTCAGCGAGAGTCCAAAAGCACCCCCCGGGTAGGCCTTTCCTCCCTCCCATCACTGAGATGGCCAAGCCACGGCAGCCCGTGACCACAGAAGCGTTCCCTTCCACCATCACCATCCGACCCTACAAGGATGCGGATGAAAGCCGAGTCATTGCACTGTTCGTGGACCAGTCAAAGGAAGGCGTCCCAGGCGCCCCCATAAACGACGCTCTCCGAGACCATATCACCTCACCCCCTGCTCTCCTCACTTACGCCTCCACTGTCGTCGGTGTGGGCTTACTTTGGACGCGTTACGCTGGGACTATGGAATCCATGTTCCCTCTGGCCAAGCTTGCTTCGACCAAGATACCATTATTGCAGCGTGTAAAGGAAGCTGCTTTTCCAGTACTTGCAGCACTAGTGCCGCTTGTATCTTCGCTAAGGTTCTTTCTGCACAGAACGGTTCTGCGAAGTTCTTTCACTGGATACGTGACCATGTCTTTGGGGATGGACTTGAAGGACATCGGCGCCTATTACATGGGATTTGACCGCTCGGGGAGTCAAGGGCCACAGGAGATGAGCAACGAGGTTGCAATGTCGAGGGAGACTATCTTGTGGGTTGCTGAAGATATTGAACGAGGGCAACTGGTTGGCATCATCGGACTAGGTAAGCCTGTTTCAACCTTGGACTGATATCAATTCCCCTCACCACGAATGTAGATTCCAACCTCGACAAGAACCCACGCACAACCGAGCTACGCCGCATGGTTGTGGCTCTATCGCATCGACGAATGGGAATTGCTCACAAGCTCACCCAAACACTGGTGGACCACGTCAAGCGATTGAACGAAAGGCCAGGTGCAGACCACAACAAGTTCACCACCATCAAGCTCTCCACGACGTCGTTCCAGCTGAACGCCATGCACATGTATGGTAAACATGGGTGGAGGAAAACGGGAATAACGCTCTTCACCCAGAAACACCAGATGCTGGGGGGTTGGATCGCGCCGAGCTATACATTGGCAATTCAACAGATGGAGCTAGATTTGACCCGTTGAAAGCGGTGTTACAGCTCGTTATTCTCGGCTGGAGCAGTCGAGCGTTAGACGGGGTGGAGGAAAGGCTCATCGAGCCTTATATCCGTTGGTAGTCAGGTCATGTACGCGTGCTATATCATGTCCTCGAGTGTTTGTACATGGCTTCCGCGGAGTCTCTAGTAACACTTGTCCATTGGCGGTGCTTCCGTAGAGCGAGACCCTCGAAGCCGTTTAGCACTGCCGAGTGGCTTAGCCCTGGCAGGCTTCGAAAGGAGTCTGATCAAGCTGGTAAGCGTTGGCCTCTGACAACTAACTGGGAGCTCACATGCAACGGTATCGGTCTTGATGGACGTTCACACCGGAATGCACAGCGTGAAGCAATTTACGTGTGCACGAGCTTCAACTACAGGTTCCATCAGGCGTCAGGGCATAGGGTGGTGAATAAGAAGGGACAGTCCTGCTCACTTTCGGCACGGGCTTCGCTGGCGATGGGTACCGCTACAGCGGCAGTGGCGGACAGCGCAAGGGCAATAAGGACTTTGGTGAGCTGCGTGGTGTTAGCGGTAGTAGGGTTTGTGAGCCTGAAGGGTGAGACGATAGGAACAGATGAGGATCCTTTTTATACCACCCACCAGGCATTCGTCGGACATTCCAAACGCAATTTGTGCCTGAATGACATTGTCAATATGCAGAGAACTCGGTTGTAACTACTCATACCTGTTGAGATTTGATATCACAGCCAAGCCCTGCTCGTGGTCTGACGCAGACGATCAGTACCAGACGTGTGAGGACCTTTCATCAGCATGTGGTTGCAGCAGATGGTGTGTCGTTACATCTTGAGCAAGCCATCGATGACAGAAGAGGCATAGACAAGGCCAGCCACGTTCAAGAATACACTTAAGGCTGCGGCTGTAAGAGAGCCGACTTTCGGTTTGGCTTTTTTGACGAATGGCGTCCGGGACCATGGAATGAAATGGTGACGGCGTTGAGCGGACGCTGGTTCCGGGGCTTTGGCAGTGACACGTTGATCCGTCGCGTTCAAGAGTTTATCGCCGGGAATGGGGCGGGCTTGAAGCGGGCCATACAGTAAACTGCGATAGCTCGACAGAAGGTCAGATGGTTCCTGGCAGTTTTGGGCAATTCCTGCCGATGGGATGGTAGACTGGTCAAACGGTACTCACAGGATTCAGGGCAGGGCTTCAACGGTGATTATCTTCTGGGAGATGCTGTGACTTACGCTGTATTGTCAATGCCGAACTGTATGTGAGGATGGTTAGCGAAAGTTATCGCTGAAAGCAGGTGAGCATTCACGTACCATTTCACCACCTCATCGAGAGCGAAGTGGATGGAGCACGAGTCGTCGTGGCTAACTGACAAAGTCTGGTTTCTTTGACCCGGGAGCACACAGGTTGGCGACAAGAGGCTCCAAAGGTTAGCGCAGATATTGCCGTGAATGCAAATGAACGATGTGGGAGGCTCCATTAAGCCTGGCGATAGAAGTAGGAGGAATGTCCAACATTCGGTTGTATTCTGAGAAGGTGAGAGCGAAACATCGAAATCTAGGCATTCCTTGGTGTACTATACCCTAGTAATGAAGCGGTGACAGCTAAAAAGCCTAGAATCTGCAACGCGCGGAAGGTCGTATTCGTATTCCGCACTTTGTCAAGCTCCTGGTTGTAGTCTTCTTTTCTCCGTCGACTCCCTGAGAGTACGTCGCGATGGGCTTCACGAGTGAAAGGTTTGGCGCCTGCTGCTGGGTGCTGAGGCGTTGTCGAGGTCTCGGAATCTGACGGGGCTCTCCTGAAGCCACCAGTAGAACGTGCAGAGCAAGTGTAGGTCCCTTTCGCTGTCCGGGCGGTAAATTTGGTCTCCCAAGCATGTGTTGCCTTCGGGGTTCGCGTATGTGGCGCGTGAGGCGTATAGTGGTGTCCTCCGCCTCCTAGTGGCGGCCCTCGGGACATTAGACTCCGGTCATATGCTCGTCTGAAAGTTTGTAAGCGGTCAGATACAATGGGTACGGAGCAGAAGAACAGGCGCACCTATCCCGGTCATTGACAAGAACCTGATAAGCTGCGTTGAGCTTGGTGAAGACATCCCGGGACTTTGGGTCTTTCGACAAGTCAGGATGGTGTTCCTTGCTTAGCTAGAAGCAATAGAGTCCGTTAATGGTTTGAAACCATGCAATATTGATTGCTAAACCAACCCTGTAAAAGCTAGACTAGACGATACCAAATGAGCAAAACCATTGCAACACATTTCTCGCAGCTACAGACCTTTATTGTGGCCTTCGTGGCATCCTGTGGCACCCCGAGAGTCTGGTAGTGGCTTAATCTTCTTGGTGTGGTTGAGAATGAGCGTGCTGAGTGCTTGATTATCCTGCTGGATCTTGGTAAAGGCATCAGAACATGGTCGTAAGGACGGACCACTGATGACGCCCGTTTCCGAGTTGGGTCACATGCCTTCGATATCACGTGTCGTAGGAGATTGGCGCCCAGTGGGCGCTTACCGCATTCTCCAAGCTGCAGATGGTATCTAGTCACCCTGGAGAGTCCATTGGAGCAAGACGGCTCTTAGAGTCATTTTATCTATCCCTCACAGCAACTTCGTAGTCCGTATGTCTATTTGCACGGGCTGCGGCATTGGAGATATGGGGGATACCAACATCCCACTAAGTGAATCCAACGAAGGAGCTTCGATTCTCGCAAAGAAAAGCAGAGCATCGCATTTACCCGCTAAATAAGTACGCTTGGGATTGAATGAGAGCTCTCTTTGGCCTGGCATTCCTTTGCCACGTCGCACCTCAAGGCGAGGCCCAAGTAACTCCGGCGGGCGCCTAGTGCTTAGTACGACTAGCAGCTCCACAAAACGTAATCCCTTGAGGCATCTCTCGAAAAGTGGCTCGACTGTCGCTTAGGGCAATTTCAGAGGCACCGTTTCCATGAATTTCACCCCCACGAAGTAAGGCTATCGCAAAAAGTTATTGTCATTTCAACGTTCAGAAGTGTGCGTCCAAGCGTCGCGCAGAGGGAAGCTCCCCGTTGTTTTAGGAGCCGAATAAGCATCGCCGTCACTGTATGGCATTGCGCACATTACGAGACGCTAAATCAAATTGCAAACGCAAGTTTGACAGAATTTGTCACGTTTTAGGCTTGGAAACATTCATTTTCCTGCTTCTTTGTGGAAGATTTGGGCACCGCCCTATAGACCCTGCTGATACCGCACTATGGGGAGAGGGCCAGCTGCATATATAAGCGATACCCATTGGGTCGTAGTTTCCTCAGACTTGCCTGCTTTTCCAGCCTCATCCAAGCCAGCATCCAGCTACCAGCCACTCTTTAACACCAACCCTTACACTCTTTAATCTCTTGATCACCATGTTCGCTCGTCTCTCCGTCATCGCTCTCGTCGCCACTCTCTTCGCTGGAGTCATGGCCGCACCCACCGAGTACGAGTACGAATCCTGCAACGGTGGTGAAGTCCAGTGCTGCAACAGCGCCCAGACGAAAGAGTCTATGACATGGGAGCACAAGACCCTCATGAGCATCCTGAAGATCGACATCGGAGATGTCACCGGACTTGTCGGCGTTGGATGCTCTGGCGTCAACGTCGCCGGAATTGGCGGAGGTTCCAAGTGGTTGGTCCCTTTTTCTAGTATCCTCTCAGACATCAGCTAACGCTTATGGAACAGCACCCAGCAGAAGGTCTGCTGCTCAAACAACAACTTCAAGGGAGTGGTCGCCTTGGGCTGCACCCCCATCAACATCTCCCTCTAAATAGACCATAGACATTCACTACAGTATATACTCCTACTCCGTTACATAGATCATTCGAATATTACGCTCCATTCGATGTTCCATTTCTCACTTCTGATTGACTCGCAAGGAGAGGCTAATCTATCGTTCGCGCGGCGGTTCGCCTGAGGGACTCAGCCTGCGACTCGGACGAGGGCTGCACAAGAAGCTGAGCGAGGAACAGCACGACATTCAAATCGCTCTGGTTTACTGTTAAACCCAAAGAGATAGTCGGTCAATAATTGAGAGAATAAAGTAGACAGTATCGAAGC
Source organism: Coprinopsis sp. MPI-PUGE-AT-0042 (assembly GCA_020736565.1). Lineage (NCBI taxonomy): Eukaryota > Fungi > Basidiomycota > Agaricomycetes > Agaricales > Psathyrellaceae > Coprinopsis > Coprinopsis sp. MPI-PUGE-AT-0042. The sequence continues at coordinate 367,963 of JAHBOF010000063.1, read as the reverse complement.
TCACACAATGATGCTGCCGTCTGGCTCATATTTCAAAGGGATAGGGTTTCCAGTCTCGTCCTTCGCTGGTGAGACGCTAAACGCTGCCAGCAGGGAGGCGGCAAAAAGCCCGAGACTCTCCTGGCTGAGGTGCCTGCCTGGACAGATTCTGTCGAAAAGGAACGATCAGCTCACGTATAGGATAACGCTGTGAGTTTTAGTCACCGTCGACCAAAGCCAAATGCGCAAGAAGTAGGGTCTAAGATGTCTGAATTGATCTTGCCGTCTTTGAGGAACCTTTCAGGGCGGAATTCGTAGGGCTCTGGATAGATTTCGGGATTGCGAAAGATGGCCCTGAAATTCAGCAAGAGAAACGATCAGCGCAAGCATAATTTGGAAGTCTGAAAGGTCCAACCAGGCGTTTCCCATCACGATAGTGCCACGGGGAATGAAATAGTCGTTATAAACATCATCCTCGCTCGTAGCATGAGGTACGGCTAACGGATGATCATCGAAGCAGTTTGATAGACACTAAACACAACCTACCGAGAGGAGCAACGGGCCATAGACGGATCACTTCCCTGACAATAGCCTGTAGGTAAGGTAGACGTTCGTAATCGTCGAAAGCTGGGAGACGGTTCGGTCCGATAATAGAATCAATTTCGTCCTGGGCCCGTCGTTGGGCCTCTGGGTACATGGCCAGGGCAAGGATGAGACCAGACGCTGTGCCAATTGTCTATTCGCCCAAATACATTCAGATATATCGTCTGCAGCGATATAAACGAAACACACCGATTCTGCACCACCGATATAGGCGACAGTAGCGACATTCTGAGCAACTAGCTCTGCATCTCGGGTTTCAGGGCCATCGGTTGGTAGGCGATCTAGAAGGTGACCAACAAGACTCGGATATTCATCGTGCTTTCCGTCTTGCTGTACGGGAAGGTTAAGTTCGCCCGTTGTCACACGGAAAGTTGATGCTCCTACAATTCTTTGCTTCGCCTCCTCAAAGGGCTTGGCAGTTATTGCCTCGTTCACGTTCGCAAGCTCTTGGAAGGTTTCCTTCCAGCCCGTACCTGGAAACCATGAGGGCACATAGCGAAGGAGCGGGAGGGTGTTGACAAGGAAACGGCCAGGAACAACGGCTGCTGTAATTCCTCGAACCTGTTTGTCGGCCAGCATGGTTAAGTCCTTTATATACTCCTCGTCCTTTATGCCATAGGCTACATGCATGATGATATCGCCGAATAGCCTATACAGATAAGAGTGGTTGATCTTGAGAACTAGAAGAGCGAAAAGTGGAAAGTGGCTTACACCTGGGTATAGTCAAGAATGTTCCCGGGATCTTCCAACAGGCGCCGAAGGAACTTGGTCGTATGAAATTGGATTATAGGGCGGTACTGTGGAACTGCCTTCTGGTTCATCAGCTGATGGAATGTTCTCCGGTGAGTGCGCCAGGAGGGTCCGTAAGGCAAAAGCCCAAAATTCCAATCAGCTTTCGCCCTGGTTAAGTAGATGGTCGAGTTTCAGTAGATGAGCGTATACGGAGGGCGACACATACATCTTTATGGCGGGCAACTGGAGGCGGTCAGAATACTTGGAAGACCGTCGTTCCAGAAGGTCGTTGATAACAGGCAAGGAGCTGAGGACCAAGACGCTTGCCCCCGGAGCTGTCAGATAAAACATATCCCCTATAGCAAGTAGATGGTCAGTAGATTTTTAGTGGTAGGAGTGAATCGTCCCTACCGTACTCTCGCGCCAACTCGGTATATGTCACCCAGAGCGGACCTGGCTTTGCCATCTGGAACATGTTACCGAAGAAGGGAACTTTGGGAGGGCCAGAGGGAGGTGGCAAATTGCGAGGATTCCTCCTACGCCAGTCAAGTGCACTGTTGACGAGGTAGGCAAGCATGAGAGCACATATCATTGTGCCGCCCATTAGCCAACTGACAAAGTTCAATCTATCTTGCGCTTCCATTATGCAAAAGTATTCCAGAACTTGATACAATTAGCCAAAGTGCAAAGAGCTCGAGGTGATGGCGGCAGGCAGTGATCGAGCAGATGCAAGGAAGGGAAAACATGCTGGGTAGGAAACATGTATAAGACCACTCCATTGACCTGAATGCCGTGCCACTGCCGTGACTAGACCCAGTATTCCAAGCCTTTTTGGAAGTCTGATGCGTCCAGTATTGGAAGAAGCCACAGCTTGAATCGAAACTCTATCACTTCGCCGGCCGGTGTCATGTTACTAGAAGCCCTAGCGTGCGAGTACTTTTAAGCGTGGTTTCAGTAGTGCCACCGGTATGCTTCGGTAGTATTTGCCTTTGGCTAAGAGTTGACCAAAAATTTTATTCATTCTCCCCTGCAAGTCCAGGACGATTTCGAAGTTAGCTCCCAAGTCGACTTTGGGACAAATCTGAGGACCCATTGCCGTCGAATGCTAGGTTCTCATTCCCGCCAAAACATCGAAGTAGTTCAAGTTGTAGTATGATTATTTGACATGAAGAACGAAACGATGTTGATGGATGGGGAGGGAAGAGAAAGGTCACGAAGGGCTTATATGCTTTGCGCGTGGGTACGAGCAGGATATTTGAGTTACGCTCAGTTGAGACCTGTTTAAGATACTCGGTAAACATTTAACCTGCTTTGATATGTTCTTACGCAGACACCCGTTCTTGAAAAAGTATGAGCGCCACACTTGAGAGCGAAGCACTGATGTGGTTATTTAGGTTATGAATCAGTTACGCGTGGGGATCAGATCGAGGGACGAGATCGCAGGCAAAGCCTCTAAGTTGAAAGGTCGAGTTGAGGTATCAAACATAGGGTAAATGCGGAAGGGAATAACTACATACGCCTAAGCCCGCTGCCACAATCCGACAGTGCCTACACCCTATGTACCTCTCCATCTACAGTACACACTCGGCCGTCCTTCCTGACATGTATCCTTCGAGGAGTACCCTGTATTTGAGCTTCGAATCGTCGCTCCAAATCCTAGCTGGAGTGCATGGCCAATTGTTTCATTCCGCTTCGGCTTGAGAACCACTCGGCTTACACAGACGCGAGCTGGAGCCCGGTGTTAGCAGGGCAGAGTATGTAGCCGGGTTCGTTAAATACTAAACAAATCGGTCACTATCGGTATTCGTAAAGTGACATGGGCGATAGAGAACCCTTCAGAAACTTTCCCACCTCTTAAACAGAGTTCTTTTCTCACTCTATCCATAATCTCGACGTAAAACCATCACGATCCTTGCAAATTGGCACCCTGCTGCTCCTCTCTGACGATTGATGCATGAGCAGCCGAACGTGGAGTAATACGACATTCAAAACGCTCGGGCTTCCTGTTAAGCCCCAGACATAATCAGTCAATAACCGAGAGAAGGAGTGGAGAAAACCTCACAGGATTATGGTACCGTTTGGTTCATATTTCAGAGGGGTGGGACTGTCAGTCGCATCCTTGGCCGGTAAGACGTTGAACACTGCCAAAAGGGATGCAGCGAATAGCCCAAGGCTCTCTTGGCTGAGCCATCTGCCTGGACAGATTCTGCAGGAAACGGGTTCTCAGTGCTCAGCCGCGTAAGAGGATACAAGGGCCGCACTTACCGTCGACCAAAGCCAAACGCGTAGGAATTAGGATCCAGAACGTCTGGATCGATCTTGCCGTCCTTGAGGAACCTTTCAGGGCGGAACTCGTAGGGATCGGGATAGATTATAGGATCGCGAGAGATAGCCCTGAAGGTCAACGAAAGGAAGGGTTGGCTCAAGCAAATTTCGTCACTTTATGGGGCACACCAGCTATTCCCAAAGACAACCGTACCCCGAGGGATGAAATAGTCTTTGTAAACATCGTCTTCACTCGTGGTGTGAGGCAAAGCTGTGGTATATCAGGCAAAGCCGAGTGGCGAACGACATTGAAGACCACATACCAAGAGGTGCCACAGGCCACAGCCGGGCCACTTCTTTTACAAGCGCTTGGAGGTAAGGTAGGTGTGGAAAATCGTCGAAATCTGGGAGGCGGCTTGGTCCAACAACGGTGTCAATCTCACCCTGAGCGCGTCGTTGCGCATCTGGGTACATGGCAAGGGCTAGGATGAGACCAGACGCAGTACCAATGGTCTTGTTGTCCGGTGAAATCTATAAACTGGTGTTTCAAGTGGTATGAACGGAACGTACTGTGTCTGCACCCGCTAGAAATGGTGTATATCTCAGCTGCACTGGCAGGTAAAGAGCAGAACGTTGAAATGGATTACCCACCAATGTAGGCAATGGCCGCGACGTTCTGAATCACTTCTTGGTTTTGAGCTTCAGCGCCGTTGTTTACTGTGAGGCGATCGAGAAGGTGACCAACAATGCTCGGATACCCATCCTGTGTTCCTTCTTGCTGTACGCGACGGGTCAATCCACAAGACGTTACAAGGAAGGTCAAGGCTCCTACAATTCTTCGTTTCGCATCTTGGAAGGGCTTGATGCTTATTTGCTTATTTACCTCCGCGAGCTCTTGGAACATTTTCTTCCAGCCCGCACCCGGAAACCAAGATGGCACAAAGCGTAGGAAGGGGAGGGTATTGACGAGAAAACGACCAGGGACGAGCGCTGAAGCAATTCCTTGAATCTGCTTTTCAGCCAGTATGGTAAAATCCTTGATGTACTTCTCATCACGTATCCCATAGGCCATATGTAGGATGATCTGTCCGAACAGACTATTCGAGGTGGGAGGCGTTTAGCCTGGGGAGGGTGACGACTGGATTGCAGCTTACGTTTGGGTATCATCAAGAACATTCCCTGGGTCTTTTAAAAGGTGGCGAAGGAACTTGGTCGTATGAAGTCGAATAATGGGCCGATACTGTGAAACTGCCTTTTGGTTCATCTGTTGATGGAACGCTCGCCGATGAGCACGCCACGAGGGACCATAAGGAAATAGACCGAAGTTCCAGTCGGCCGTCGTCCTATCGAAGAGCCAGCCTTCAGCGGATGCACGTAAATCAATCAGAGAGCGACTCTTACATTGCTACAGCGGGTAATTGGAGACGGTCCGAATACTTGGAAGACCGTCGCTCCAGAAGGTCGTTGATAACAGGCAAGGAATTGAGGACCAAGACGCTTGCCCCCGGAGCTGTCAGATAAAACATATCCCCTATAGCAAGTAGATGAACAATATATTTTCAGTGGTAGGAGTGAATCGTGCCTACCGTAATCTCGCGCCAACTCGGTATATGTCACCCAGAGCGGACCTGGCTTTGCCATCTGGAACATGTTACCGAAGAATGGGACTTTGGGGGACCGGGAGGATGTGGTAGATTGCTAGGATTCCTCCTGCGCCGATCAAGTGCATTATTGACCAGGAAGACAAGCATGAGAGCCCATATCACTGTGCCGCTCATCTGCCAACTGATGAAGGCCGATCCGCCTTGCTTTTCCATTATCCAAGATCTTCCCTCAGGACTGGATGCGGCCAAGTAAAGTGCAAAGAGCTAGAGTTAATGAGAGGCGAGGGGGAGGCTATCGAGCGGACCTAGGGACAGCAAAATATGCTGAGGAACCATTGATAAGACTGCTCACTTGACCTGGATCCCGTGTGACTGCCGTGGCTAAACCCAGTTATTCTAGGACTTCCGGAAGATGTGCCTTTGTCTGATGCCACCGGTATTGAAAGAGATGAGCAAACAAGAAGCCACCTCCATCGAACTCTATCACTTCCCCGGAACGTATGAGATTGATTAGGGAAAGCGCATCTTCACAGAGCGCCGCTGTGACGTTGAAGGCGATGTCTATTTCTAAGAGCTCAGGTTTTTCGGGGTACATAGATAACATTGACAAGGCTCACATTAGAGATAAAAAGGCGACAAGCGTGCTTCCGTATACATCCCTGCGGTACAAAATCGAATTGCTTTCATTTGGGACTGTAGTAACGGTCCATGAGGGCCGCGCTCGTGCACACGCCCATCCTAAGGTTTAGATTCCGAATCTTCTGCGCGTGACAATCAGACGTGATACGGCAGCCAGAGTATTGAAAGTTCCTGGAAATAGCTCAGGCATCAGCAAGGATGTAAGCAAGGAAGATTTGAAGAAATTACCACATATGCAAACAATTTTGCCTCTGATTGGCGTCGTGCCTTCAAGTTCGGACGCTCGTCACCAGTCCAAGACGCTTACACTATATTTCTGTACCAAGGGTTAACTCAAAGAATCACTACCCGCACAGCAGAAGGCTACCCCAGCTGGCCTGGATCCTATGGCCCATCCGTGGCTAGTCCCAGTATGAACAAGCATCTCTGTCTGATGTCACCAGTGGCCAGGATTGAGAGAGATGAGCAAGAAGTTTGCGTGGAAACTCTATCGCTTTGTTGGCAGGCTGAACATTCGTTGATCAAAGAGTGCCTTGAATGAACCGAAGGTAACCTGCTGGCGTCGAGTACAATTGCCATTTCCATTTCCACGACCTCTGGCTCTGCAAAGCGCATACCGTTGAAAAGGAACCCATAAGAGAACGGGGTATGCGAATGAGTACGGAAAGTTCAACGTCGAGTTCAAGTCACCTTAAAAGAGCTTGGTTGGGATGGATGTAGCAAATAGTGAATCGGATGAGACACGCTAACAGGCGGCAGATGGACATGGGTCTTCACGGGTTGCAACAAGGTAATAGACGATCAGCCATTCAACACCTGAGATGAGCATCGGCTTTAGTCAAGAGCACAGAGCAGTCGAGGACCATTTCGACTTGTGCATAAGGATTTGAGGAGCTAGATAGGCGCAGGGAGAGTGATGTAGATTGGCTGAGGGATTTCAGCTTGAATCCGTTTCGATTCGGCCTTTGATCTCGGATCAGAATATTGTGAGGGCGCATCACGTCGGCACACTGGTGCCAGCCAAGGCACTGCACATGGTTCACCACGATCCCTATCCACCGAGCGCCCAGCGCATCCATTTCCGCTTGCATGTTCGTTCAGACCGGACCAGATATCTTCCAAGGTGCCTGTTGCTAGTCGGTCATCAGTCTCCACCGCCAGGTACGTTCAAGATTGCTATCCCATCACCCATAAGGGCATCCAACGGAATTCTGACACTAACCTCCGCGCGGCAGACATCATCCAGAAGCTCGATGGCTCCAATAGTTCTAAGAGTAGCTCATTAGAGGCACCTCTTTGCCGCTCGTTGCCGTGCTCTCACACGGCTTGACAGCTAATCTTGTCTCTGGTCGGACTTACATCGAGGAACATACCTTGGTGTCGCATGCTTCCATTGACAACAGAAGCCAGTGCACGTTGATCGCAAATCACGAGCGGGATCCATCATACAGAGTAGCCCTTTAAATAGCGCCAGAATGGTGCTTGATGGGTCCCCCGTTGATTCGAGTGGACCCCTCCCTAGCACTCGTTCTCCACGACCATCGGTGTCGAAATGGTCAGTATGCAAACGACATTCAAGGCCCAAGCCCTCCTGGCCTTTCTCTGGCTCAGCATTGGGCTAACTCTGGTCAATGCCGAACCTCGACCAAACCCCGCGCCAGTGGCGGTTGAGCGCCTTGTGTCTCGTCACTACCAGGAGAGACAAGAGCCCTCTCTTTTCGAGCGCACTGTAGGCTCTGTCACCAAGCGTTTCCAAAAGCGCAGCTCTGGTTACGCCAACGGAGGCGGACCTGGGAACACCGGCAAAGGCCTTCTCGGCTGGCTTCTAAACAAGCTCAACTACGAGATTTCCTTTTACCACATCAACGACGTTCATGCGTGAGTAGCCTCGCCAGTCGTACTCGTGGCTACAACTGACGTTCCTTTTTCAGGCATCTTGACGAATTCCGATCCAGTGGTTCTTCATGTACGGATCCTTCAAGAGGTACACCCAGATTTCTTTCGACCATTCTGAAACGTCTGACCAGTCCGCCTTTCAGGATGCGTGGGAGGTTATCCTCGAGTAAAAGCTGTTCTCGATAAGCAGAGACCTACAAAGAAGAATAGCCTTCTCTTGAACGCTGGAGACGAGTTCCAGGTGAGCGCCCTCGGTCAACCCTCCCATGGAACACACACTGATCCGCGCTGGCTCGGTTAGGGTACCCTCTTCTACACCCTCTACAAGGGGGAAGCCACCGCTTCGATCCTCAACAAGCTCGGCTTCGATGCCTTCACCCTTGGAAATCACGAGTTTGATGACGGCGACGACCTCTTGGCCAACTTCCTCGCAAACCTGACTATCCCCACCATCTCCTGCAACGTGAAAACCACCAACCAGAAGCTCGCCAAGCATCTGACGCCATTCAAGATCTGGCCCAAGCACCGTCTTGCCATCCTTGCAGTCACCACAGAAGCCACCAAGACCATCTCGAACCCCGGCGCAGGAACCACCTTTGAAGATCCCGTCGAGGCCGCGAAGCGTACGGTCAAGTACATCAAGCGTTACCATCCCCTCATCAACAAGATCGTTGCGCTTACCCACATCGGTTACGAGAACGATATCAAGCTCGCTCAGCAAACCACTGACATCAGCCTGATTGTCGGTGGTCACTCGCACACCCTCCTTGCCGACAACGCTACTGTGCCTGCTGCCAAAGGCCCATACCCTACCATCGTCGACAATGCTGCCGGCGAGGAGGTCTTCGTCGTCACCAGCTTCCGATGGGGCGAATACCTTGGGTACATCGACGTCGAATTCGACTGGAAGGGTCGTATCGTTCGCTACGAAGGCGCCCCCATCCACTTGAACAACTCTGTTGAGGCTACCAAAGCCGAGGATCCCACCCTCAAGGCTGAAGTCAAGAAGTGGGCAGAGGGATTCCTACCTTTCGGCAGGACCATCGTTGGTTTCACCGAGACCTTCCTCGAACAGTCGACATGCCAGACCCAGGAGTGCAACCTCGGGGACCTCATCGCAGACTCTCTCGCTGCTCTCTCGCCCAGCAACACGACCAGCCCAATCGGAAACCACACAGACCCCTCCACCGAAGGTACCTTTGGAGGTGCTATCATGAACGGTGGAGGTATCCGAGCCGCCATCGACGGACCCGGTAACGTCACCCTCCAACAGGTCCTCGAAACCTTCCCCTTTGGCAACGCCGCAACTGAGCTCACTTTCACCGGCCGCGAGCTCTGGCGCATCTTTGAGGGTATCGCCTCTGATGTCAACCTCGACAACCAGTCGCCCATCACCAGCTTTGTCCAAGTTTCCTCCAGCATCCGCTTGGTCATCGACAACTCGAAGCCTAGCGGTTCCAAACTCGTGTCACTCAGCGTCGCCAACGGTGAGGTCATTGGTGGTCCAGACGGAGAGAACAGCGAGAAGGTTTACACTATGGCTACTGTGGATTACCTCGCCGCTGGTGGCGATAGCTTCTGGGTACCTAGAACCTCGTTCAATACCCTTGCGACGCTCGACGAGATAATCGTCGCATATCTTAGGGCTGTCGAGAGGGTGAACGTCGTTCTCGATGGAAGGATCTCTTTTGCCTGAGCGCTCTGTCGCTTCTACTGCTCTGACATCGCGATCCCTGGTGCCTAGGGAGCCAGCTTGTACAGTTGCTATGGGACATGTCCTACTCACATGTCCAGATAATTATCAATAATTTATCTCGAACCCAATCTTGCCTCGATTCCCTTTAGAACGCACTCCACGTTATTGAAACCCGGCGAAAGAAATCAGTCAGACTAAGCCATGAGTACAGGTTTTCGTTCCCAAAAACCTTAAAACATCATGCCGCCTAATGTCTATCCTTGTCTTGATTTCGTAACCCAGGTCTGCTGCTGGACGCTGCGTGTCTGAACAGGGATATAATATTACGAGCACGCATCACGATCAACGCAAGACGCTAATGTACTGAAAGACGAAAGGTGGCAAGGGAGGACCTGATGTCCAAAGAAGGATCGGACCATCGACATAACAATTGAAAGGGGAATGGAAGGAAGACAGACTACGTCGGAGAACTGAGGGGGAACCAATTGTTGGCTACGAGAGATGAGGGTCACGGTGGTGTGATAGCAAGATGTGATATTCACTATCCAAACCAATCAGCTGTTATTCACACCACAAACAGGGAAGGGCTCACGGCAAAATACATATTGTTTGCAGCGTAGGCGGAGAGGGGGCGACCGTCAAATTCAGCCTTGAGCTTGGCGAAGAAGTCTTGCCCAGACTCGTTTCCGTCAGGGTTGGGGGCCATGGGCCGATTGGGCGGAAAGCGGTATTTGGCATACTCGCATGCCTTGTCTGCGTCTAAAATTGATCAGAAGGTTAGAGTCTGCAGGATACAAGGTGAGAGTTGCAGCTCACAGTAAACAGGAATTGGGATGGAGACCGATCGTGTGCAGCTGGCATATCCATGGCAGAGGGAGTAAGATAGTTCCTCCTGTTGATCAGTTCTAAGGGAAAGGTGAGTGAATGGACACAAAGACGTGTGCGTGCCAACATACGAGAAATTGTTCTCCTGGAACTGTCAGTTAGCATTAGGACTTGAAGGGTAAGAAAAGAGGACAAACATCATGAATGATGGAATAATGGGCTGGCCTGCTGGTACCAATGATGCCGCCGTGGCTTAGGAGATAGAAGTCGTTCTCAACAGGGTGGGTGATGTCAGTGTCGATGACGGTACCAGCCAGCACATTCCCGGACTTCCTGTCTTTGTCCTTGTCCTGCACCGCATTGAATCTGAAGAAAGGGTTAGACCGGGATATTTGGAGCAGCGTTGCGGCTCACCGAACGTGATGTCTTTTGCCAACAATATAGTAGGTGATCTTGACGACGGGGAATGCAGGATTTTCGGCTTTGAGCTCCCTAAACACCTCTTGAGGCAATGTGAGCAGAGTCGACCTCCAGGGTAATCCTCTCAAAGCTTACCTCTGATCTTTGTAATCTCTGCATATCAAGAATCAGATATTTGGCTTCCAACAGAAGATTTAGCCATTCGACACGCACCCTGGTCCTTTACTGCCTCAAACTGTGTTTCTGAGACGCCCGTCTACACAGTCAACGAAATATGAGTTGCCGCCACACATATTTTGATCATTGTAACTAACCGCGGAAGAAGATAAGCCTTATGGGCCAAACCTTGCGAAGTTGATAATGGTTTTTGAAGGCGTACTACGGCCGAAGGTTAGCCATTACTTGACATTGATAAAACCCGAAAAATCATCTGCGCACCTTGACCATGGGTCCGATATCCTCAATGATCTCCCTTCTGCCCGGCTGGACGCTATCGCGTGCGTTGTACTTCATGTGGTTGCGATCGATGCTCCACACCAACGCCGCGAAAGAGGGTGGCCCGTCGGGGCCAGGCGATGGGTGGGCAACATCAGCGCCTATTCGAGATAAACCTTTCAATAACGAGTCAAACTTAAGTTAAGAACAACTTGCCCATAACAATGGTGGGGCGTTGGAGGTCCGCCAGAGACGCGTCTTGCGATGGGTCGGGGATAAAGTTGATGCCGCCTAATTTCGCATTCATTCTACTGGGTATTAGCGCCTCGTTCTCGACATTACAGCGTAAGAAACACTTACTGGATCAAGACGTTGGCCCAGTACTGGGGTCGAGCTCCCCTGCACTTGAATGCCTTGACGCACTGGGTGGCGACGCCCGGCGGTCCATTTGCAGCTGCAGTCTGCATATGCCGTGAGATTTGAACACGAGAGAAGGTAAAGTCACATACCGTGAATGTCCCAAACCTATCGCGGATGAGAGATCCGTCAGAGATTGTAGAAAGACAAAAGCGCGACCACGGTACCATTTGACTTGGATCCTGAGCTGATCGCTACCATCCGGTATGATAACAAAGAGCATCTGGGGGCCAGTCTTGTTAGCCTTGGCGTACTCGACAACGGTTGTGCGCAGTTGCTATAATTAGAGCCGAGATAAGCCAAGGTCCGAGTCCAAACCCTCATACGAGACGACTTACTCCAAGTATATCTCCCCCACTGTTAGCTCGTTTGCGAGCAGGAGGGGCTTCAATAGTCATGCCTAGGGTTTTGCAGAAGAGTAAGCAAGTGCTGATCATTGAAATGGAGAAGAGAACATACCCAGCTTTTTAGCTTCGGCCATCAAGTCTCGAATACTGTCATTGTAGTTTGCATCCGTGAACTTTGGCTCAAAGATAATGGCAATCCAGTGCTTCAGCGGTCGGCATGGTTGATGGACGGTCTTATCGGCCCTCGAAGGAGGTCAGTACGCGCGGTACGAGGCGGATGCGATGGCTGTACGCACATATTCCATGAGCCATTGATGGGTGCCTACTCAACAATTGATCAGTCAGCCGATGCACTTGTTAGCTTGAAAGAATTGACTGACCGCGTTAGCAACCCTAGACCTTGCACCATGGAGGAGCTTGAGAGCATTAAGCCTCCTCGCCATTACCCTGAGCATGGAATTCTCTTCGATCTTCATTCCGAACGCCTTGACGTATTCGGACTGCGTATGTCCGAGCATCTAGATTTGGGATTGTAAATTGATCTCCAAGAATAGCAGTCACCGAACAAACCTTGACTCCATCGCGAATGGCTGCAAACCGGTCAGACGGTGTTAGTCGAGCAAAATCCACAAAGTTGTTGGTCTTGTGAGCTGGGATTTGCTTCTTGATGAGTTGATCGGGGGTGACGGTGCAAAGGACGAGAGGGACGAATGCCCGTTCGCCGATCTATGCCAAAGATTGTTCAGGACAAATGAGAAGACTTGACAAAGGCAATTCTTACCTGGGCGCAGATCACCTGTGGTGTTGAAACTTGATGGCCAAGGTCTTTGAAATAGGCTGCCACAGTGGTTGATTTACCATTCATATCAAAGCGTAAAGCGCTCGCTGCCTGCGAGGTCAGTCCGCGAACCGTCCGAGGCCTGTTGCCAGTTGTGGGTACGAGGACCTTGACGCCGGTGATGAACCTTTCGACAAGCCTCCGCCTGTCATCCCGATAGTTGGCATGACCAGGAGTGAAGAAGGTGGCGCCGGTGTTGTAAGGAACTTCCGCGACATCGATGCAAAGCTCCAGAAGGTTGCCAGTCCGGTACATCATGGCCGGTGGTAACATCAATGTTGAGGAAAGCCCTCTCGATGCCAGGCCTCAGGGATTGAAAGAGGCCGCGACGTAGCTCGATCCCGCCTCCAATAAGCTGGGAGCCCAGAGCTTTGATGAAGAAGGATTTCCCTCTTAGCGGAAACTTGAAACTAGGGTCCATCCGCAGAGCAATGTTGAGAGCCTGGAAGAGGACGGTAAGCATGGGTAACAGCGAGACTGAGGAAGACTTACAGTGACCCCTGTCAAGGATTCATTGGACCGATTCTGACCGCCGAAGATGAACTCTTCAAGGGACCTGCAAATCAAACATTACAAAGGGAAGGCGGTAGTGATAACAGGTAGGATTACTCCAAGTTGACTTCGCCGGCATGGGTCAGTTTAACTTCAAATGGGTCGGGTGGCTTGGTGGTATTCCTCGAAGGCATTGCCACGAAAATCTAGAAAAAAAGTTGAAAGACGATGCATCGCGCATGGGCTCAAGACCACGTACGGAGCCTGAAGGTTGCCCGCCCGCAAAGTTGAGCCTCTTGGGCGACACCAAGATGGCTCGCCCATCGTAGCCTGCCTTGGCGGTGAAGATGGTGGGGTTATCGTCCTGGACCTTTCTGAGAATACGGCCATTGAATTCTCGGGATGTCGTGCTTGGGATCAGGACAACTAAGAGACGTGAATCGGGTCACCAAAGATCACGGCGCGAGACGGTATCCCAGAATCAGACATACCATCGTATTGGTGAACCGTTTGGCTGTTGATCTCGACCGGAAACGCGTTAACCTCGATCTCGACCTTGACGCCAACTGTTGCGAATTTAGGGCGCTTTCTGCCCAACGGTTTTCATGCGGTCAGCTTTTCAGATTGAGGAGGACCACGATTAGTATTATCATCTCATGGTAGGAGACTGAAGCAGGAGACAAAGATGATAGTCATATTGCGTCTACTCACCCTGAGTCCAATGGACTATTGCAGACTGAGGTCTACCTCCACCACTAGGACCACCAGCACCGCCGCCTCGTGCAGGTCCAGAAGAGGCTTTACCGCCTCTTCCTGCACCCCCACGAGTCGACTTTGCTCCGGATTTGGGAGGCATATCTCAGTTGAACGATGGAGGGCGATAATAAACCCAGATCAAGCGGGGCGTTCAACCGTTTGACCTTGAGAACTTGACTCTGGCCTGAGCTTGTCTTTTATAGGTTCTGGGTTGAAAGGCGTGGGAGCCAGATTACTGCGCTGACCACATGAACAGTTCTTTTGATAGGGGTCGTGTGTTTGTTTGGATTTGATAAATGGGCGCGACTTCCGCCCTGAGGTTGGTTCTCTTCACTTCTGTGCACTCTTGAGCCGTTCATTTGTCTAGAAAAGAGACTCTGCAAGTTTTCTGGTCCCTCTCGCCCACTCGGCAACTGAGCCAATGGGGAGAAATATGAATAGGATCCAGAACAATCAAGCGCCCGATGACTGCGCATTCAAATATACTTCTACTCCGCGTTCTTCTTTTGATTCAATCGGGGCTTCTCAGCTGCGCAAGGCTTGGAATCACTGTGAATTGGGCTCCAGGATAATCGATCATGGACCTTCAGCAGGGTCACGGGGCAATGGAATCATGACGTACAACGCAATTCTTCTACTAATCAGCAGCAGTCTATTCACAGATGAGAACTTGAAGCCATTGCCTCTTTCCTGCAGGCATGAAAGAATGTTGCCTCCCGATACATACGGCAACTAGACTCAATTTCCCCTCTTCACATTGCACTTTGAACGACTCTATCCATAACCACATCTAGATACATGGTAAAGCTATTCCTCTCCAAAGTCCACATGCAATTAGGTTTTGTATATCTATCCCTTCATCTAATAAATCATTGCCATTCTACATGTACCCCAGCATTAGATTAAGCCATCATGAACCCTTTTGAAATGAAAGATGATTGTTTTGGGATGCGAGGTAGTATTACTAGGAGTAAGGAAGAAAGAGATCGGGACAGCGAAAGCAAATGCAATGCGATGAGAAGACGACACTGAGAGTGGAGGGCACATGGATCAACGAGGTTGCCAGGGTTTGCTCACGAGACTGAGAGCGCAGCAAGCTCCTTGCGAATCTCAGCCTCTCCCTCGATCTTCCTGATTTGAGTAGCCTCGAGGCGTTCACCCTTCTGCTGTTTCTCCTTGAGTTCGTCGATGGCCTTGAGCTAAGGAAGGAAAGGTCATCAGCATGAACACTATTTATTGGATGAACAAAACACGAACCTTCTTGTTGAGATTGCGAGCCTTCTTTGCAATCGCATCAAGAGCCGGGTCAACAACACCAGCCGTAGCAGGCGTCTCAGGTTCCGCAACAGGAGCAGGTGTGGGGACTTCAGCTGGACCGGGGTTACACTCCCTGGAGATCCGCCGCCTCCACCGTTCGCATTACCGTTCACTCCTCGGCCTTTACCCTTTCCACCCCTCGCCTGTCCATTCGCAGCGTTGACATCCACATTAGGCGGCTGCTGACCCTGACCCTCCTCCCCACCCTCGCGCTTTCCAGGCTTCTTTCTCCTCTTCTTATCGTCCCCAGCAGGCCCGCCAGAACCAGAACCAGGAGGTGGTGCACCAGGCACCGCCCTCCTCTGATCGCGTCCATACCCATTCTGTCCACCACCACCTCCAGTTCCGGAAGCAGACCCGTACCCTGGAGCACCAGGAACGTTCTGACCCTGCCTATACCGCGGCGGCGTAGCCGCTCCACTCCCAAACCCGCCATTCGTCGGGGCACCTCCTTCATCTTCGCGTTTGAATATGGAAGGGGTGGCCAAACCCCTCGCGCCAGGCGGACGGTAGGCACCAGCGGGTTTGGACGGCGTAGCTGCCTTCTTTCCAACATTGCTCTCATTGAAGAGTCTGACAGAGTCGGCGGGAGCAGGCGAACCTGGGATGGCGGCAGGGAAGTTGGGAACGCCGTCGACTGGTGCAGGACGCCATGAAGCTTGGTACATCTCTTCTGTCATTTGGATATGGACGAGGGTTCCTGTGCAGTGCCAGACCTTGATACCGTTGTCGACGCGGAGGCGCGGTGAGAGGGTGGCAGTGAGGAGGAAGCGTCCATCAGGTGACCATTCACAATGTGAGGTGTTGGGCGCGTCAATGGATGAGACCTTGGTGAGCGTACGCCTGTCGTATATGTCCATCTTGCCAGCAAGGTTGCCGAATCCGGCAAGAGCGATGAGTCGACCTTGAGGGTTGAAGGAGATGAAGTTGTAAGGGGCGGGTCCGAAGTCGTGAAGACTACGAACGCGCTGGTCGAACAGCATCGTCTTGGCCGGCATATCTAGGTAGAGTGAGTCGGAGTGTTCGAGAAATAGATGGAGGCAGCGTACATCCATATACGACGCCAAACTCTTTCGAGTTTGGGCTCCAGGCAAAGTCATGGATAGGACCTTCCTTGTCAAGAGTCACACGACAATCAAAGTTTCCGGCTGCGCTCAAGAGGTAAAGGCCAGTCTCTCCGTAGTAGCTCTTGTTCGAATTGTCGACCTCCGTCTGGGTGAGCAGCAGCACCTGGGTTCCCAACACGTTCCATTTGATCTGGGCGCGATCGGCCTTGAAGAACGTCTTCTGGCAAGTGGGGGGCTCCGTTGAGAGTGAGCAGGCCGTAGACCTTGATGCTCGCAGGTTGTCCCTTCTTCTCAGCGACGAACACGGCGACGGAAGGGTTGAGACCAGGACTCAGTGCCAGCGTCGTGGCCCCCTCGACCTTGAGCTTATCGATGATCCCCTTTGGACCCATTCAGATGGCCGGTAGACCTGAATCTCGGAGGAGACAAGCCGAACTGCGTGCGACTCGGAGACGGTGTATTGCACCTGCCATCCGTCGAAGGACTTCTGGGAGAAAGCGATGAGCTCTTCACCGGTGGACGCGGAGAAGACGCGCAAGTTTTTATGTTGGGTACCGTCCTCAAATTTGACGGGGCGCTCCCAGGTCGAGAGGTATGTGCCACGGGGAGAAAAGCTGATTTCGACAATGTTGGGCAATTGAAGTTCTTGGAGTAGTTGGGCTCCCTCGGCTTGGAAGATCCGCACTCTGAAAACGGAGTGAGCAATAGAACGAAGAACTGGGTGACAGCACTCACACATTGGGCAGTGCGTATCCGTATAGCCGTCCATCAGCACTGTAAGCGTAGGTTTTGGCTGCAGTGTCAGGGTTCTCGAAGCCTGCCACGGGCACATAGTCGGGTGAGCCTCCAACGAGACCTAGAGACTTTTGGGCGCGGACTGTAAATAGACATGTTAGCGGCGTTCGATTTGAAAATAGTCACAAAGCAAAAGAACAATGTCGATTGGAAACTGAGGACCCTTTGACCCCCAGGACATGCCAGAAAACACGCCCAAACCTGGACCCTCTGATGAGCACGTTGCTGGAGGCACACGAGCCATAACGCAGAGGCAATCGCCCTGCCAGATTCACCACGATGTTCCTCGACAACGATGATCGATGGCCTGGGGCTTTGCGAGCTATAGAGTTGCTCAACACTGCGCAATGAGCTGCTTCGCTTGCATCTACCACTTCCCAATCCTGCCGCCAAAATCCGATATAGCCCCGAGTCCATTCTCCTTCTCCTGAACGCAAGCAATGACACTCACAGGCGTATTGCTGAGAGACTTGAGCTGACATTCTGAGCTGGCTTCCTTGACGATATGTGCACTGGACTGGAGGACGGATTGAAGCAACCTAATGCTTCAAGAAAGAAAGAAGGCAAAGGGAAAAGGTAATGGAGAGTTAAGAAAATCCAAAAGTCAGATATTAATTGACGGCGGCTCGTGGTCGGTGTTTAGGGCAGGCTGAAGGGTTTTGCCAGTCTCGTGACGCGCATGGGATTTGCCGGTTCGATCCTGAGGCGGGCGCTTAGTTTCTGTCAGCAACCAGAATCCTCGTCGTGGCGGCGTAGAAGGTGAAATAAGGCTACTTGGGACAAGTTCAGCCAAAATTACTCGCAAGGGATTGGTCCTCACCAGCGAGAAATTTACGAGGGGCTTCAAGGATGCCTCGATAAGTGCCCGTCTCGATTGGACCTGGAAAGGCGTACCGATGAACTCACGACGACGCAGAGGTAGCCTATAGAGGACGATCAACACCTAGTACGTTTCAGAACAAGAAAAGTGCGAACAGGGTAGAGAGGAGAGTTTCAACAGCCACGAAGCCCCTAAAGGAAGAGTTAGAAAGCACTCTGAAGAACCTTAGATCCTGGCTCTATATCTCAACCTTTCTATGGGTGCACGGACCACGGAAGCCACGACTAAAAGGTACTGAGGTATGCAAGAAGCTACCGAAATTGGTAAAAGCTAACCTCGGCCTTCAAAACCGTCCCTGATGACAGCCTGAAGGCCTCGGCGCCATAGACGGTGCTTCTTTTTTAACTTTTTCTGCGAGACCCTGGAGGGTCTTTCAGCTAGAATGGCGGCCTCCAGTCATTTCTAAAGCGCAGCAGATAGATCAAACAAATCAAGATGTGGCGAAGCATCGAGGCACCTCTCGCTTGCGGAACCTGACCATAACATTAATTATGTGAACCTTGCGTATTGTTCTTAACGTCACATTTACCTTCCTTAAAGTACCGATCGGGGCGCTATGAGCCTATTCCGTCGGGTTCTCTCAAGGTTCTCTCAAAACCCGCGCTCCTGGGGCTCAGATCTCAGACCTCCCATCATGTACTGTACGTCGGCGCATGATGATCACAACGATTGAATTCCTGAATTCATCGCTCAAACAAACCTTGGGAACCTGTACACCGGGCCCGTCCTTACTTACGGCCACATGAGCGCTCGCCGCTCGGGTGAACCATGTCAGTTGTCGACGGATGTCATCCAGTGGGACGCCCGTCGCCACTGCATGTTGTGGGCTCAAGGCTTAGGCAAACGCCGCTACAACTTCGCAATCCGTGACGACAATCATGACAGGCCTGGAACGAACTCGAGGTCATAACAAGTTCATACTGGCGCTAACACCTACATAACCCTTCGGAATGGCATGGGCTACCTTGATTCCGCTCTCGTGTTGGACCCACCTCCACGTTTCTCTTTCTGCTTTAGAGCGCTGAGGGTCCGAGGGTGAATGATCGGCAAGTCACTCTCAAGGTCGACTCATGGGGTGAGTTTCTAGAGTTCAACGTGCCCTTGTCAACCGACAAACCAATCATTGTATGAACCCACAGCGCGAACTCTAGCTGGGAACACGGACTAGAAGTGAGCCAAGAGCATCTGGAACACTTGAAGGCCACACAAGTGGTTGGTTGGAACTTTGGTATGTGAAAGCATGATCCTCTCTTGGTGGGTGATTCACGTTTCCTGCAGCAGCGGCAGTGGCCTTTCTGGTCTACGATGTCCTTATTACATTCCCGGACGAGGTCAGAGACTTTCGCCCTGTTCGCCGGTAGAACGGCTCACACAAACCTCCTTCAAGGTCAGGCTCATTTGGCCGATCCCTTGGTCATTCACCAAGGTCGTGTTCTTCTTTATTCGCTACTTTCCGATAGTCATGCAAATGTTGGTGCCAAATCCTCGTGATCCCTCCTCCTCCATCACTCACATACAAGGCATCACCAGGTCTACACAATTCTACGGCGTGCCCCTCCTAGAGTACTCCCCAAGAGGCTGTTATATCTGGAATGTGTATCAAGCCCTCGGGGCCATTTTGGTGATGGGGGCAGTGGACTACATTTTAATCCTTCGAGGTACGCCAGGCTCATTTCTGTCAGGCCAAGGTCGATATTGATATCATTAACTTCAAGTGTTTGCGATGTATCCCCGGAACAAGGCAGTCCGATGGCTCAGTGTCATCCTGTACGCAGCAGAGATGAGCACCATGGCTATCGGGATTGGCCTATCGGTTCCTCAATTGGAGTTTGATAAACACTGCGTCGTATTCAAGACACCTATCATGACACTTATCTCAGCGTAAGTGCTCTCTACAGCCATCCGTTCGTTACCCTGATCGTTCGGCCCTTCAGTGGTTGTCCGATTGTCTATCAAGCCTTTCTCTTTGGCGTCACCTTGTGGAAGTTCATCGTCGCTGTGAAGGAAGGGTGGGGTCACGTACCATTAGTCGTGCTCTTGATTCGAGATGGCACATGGGCGTTTTTGCTTTTATTCTGTAGGATTACCTCCCCACTCTATGTGTCGTTTGTCTAACACCTGCGCCAGTGATTCTCTCAACTGAGGCCGCTCTCTTTGGATTTACCCCGGCGCTTATAGTGCTCTTATCTATGGGTAGGTCCGAAGTCTTACGAAGGTCCACCCAACCTGACGGCCCCTTAGGTGGTTAACCACCGCCTTCTCTGTATGCGTGAGTTGCAAAGCTTTACCTCTCAACTCTGGATTCTCACGCATCAACCTAATGTCCAGGGCTACCGCATCGTGCTGAACCTCCACAATGCTGCGGATCATCTGAACCAAGATTTGGGAACCAGGACGCGCGCGAACGCTGAGTTTACCTCCATTTATACTACTACTGCATCAGGCGACTGTACTTTGATAATGACCAAGACCAAGCGCACCTACGGGCCCTAGTAGGCGCCTCCCGCATATCTTAATCTCTCCTTCAAAATCGGCGCAACATTTGCTCCCAGTCCCAATTCTCAGACCTTCCGTAAATCGAAGCATGCTATTCACTGCGATTGAATTGCATCGCCAAAGGGGCAGCCCTGGGAGCCTGAACCAGTTACGGCCCCGTTCACGACCATATTAGTGCTAGGGAAAGTGTTACGTGCTTATTGGCGAATGGCACTCCCGATGGGCGGTTCGTCGCTCCTGAATGTTCCCATGTGCCCGCCATGTGCGCCTCAAGACTCAAGGTTCCGAGAAAACGCCCCTAGCCTAAATCCGTGAGACGATCTGTGAGTTCACAGGTGCTGGCACGTACATAATTCCACGGAATAGCAAGGCCAGCCCTGCCCCTACTCTCGCGCGCGTTCGACCCACCTCCAGGTTGTCCTTTCCACTTAAAACACTGGGGGTTCAGGGGCTGATACAGGACTTCCCGCGATTAACTGGTTCACTCATGGGGTGAGTCTCCAGGGCCCAACGTGCAATGCTCGATAACGTATATATTAAATGGTGGATGACTCTTAGCTTCGACGCGAACCTGGAGCTTCTGAGGGGTGCGCAAGTGGTTGGTTGGAAACTTTGGTATGTTGACAAAGACTATTTCTTTTAGCGACTAACGACTCCTACAGCGGCTGCGGTGGCTTTGCTAGTCTACGATGTCATCCTTACCTTCCCGGACGAGGTCAGTGTCCTGTTCCCTAAGCGCTTTCAGCGTGGCTCATTACAACCCTCTTCAAGGTCAGGCTTATATGGCCGATTCCTTGGTCATTCACCAAGGGTGTCTTCTTCTTTATCCGCTACTTTACGATAATCCTAGTGATGTACGTCGATTCACCACATTTCCAAATATTTTCTCCATGCTTATGGAACATATCGCCAGGTCCACGCAGTTCTATGGCGCGCCCCTACTCGAGTACTCCCCAAGAAGTTGCCACATCTGGAATGTGTACCAATGCATAGGAGCCATTCTGGTGTTCGGATCAGTCGACTACATCTTAGTCTTGCGAGGTACTTCGGGTTGGCCTCTAGGCGCAAAAATGCAAAGCTGATCTCTATAATTGCCAGTGTTTGCAATGTACCCTCGAAACAAGACTATCCGGTGGCTTAGTGCTGTCCTTTACGCCGCAGAGATGAGCCTAATGACTATTGGATTGGGCGTGTCTATCCCTCACTTAGGGTTCGACGAACACTGTGTCATAGTCAAGGCGCCTAGCACGACCCTTATCACAGCGTGAGTGTTCTCTCCAACCATAAGTTTAATTCGGTCCCCTAATCGTTGGATGTCCTCTGGGCGTTCAGTGGTTGCCAGATCGTCCTTCCAATCCTTTCTCTTTGTTGTTACCGTATGGAACTTCATCGGTGCGGTGAAGGAAGGATGGGGTAACATCCCGCTGGTTGTGCTATTGATTAGGGACGGTACCTGGGCGTTTTTGCTCTTGTTTGGTAGGATGTTCTTGAACTCTCACCCATAAAACAACTGACTTTTAATCCAGTAATGCTGATATCGGAGGCAGTACTCTTCGGCGTTTCCCCTGGCGGCTATACCAGCATCTTGTACGGGTAGGTTCCAAGTTTGATTTCTCTCCATCGCAAACATCTAAACTGACCTTGAATTCATAGATGGTTGCACACTGCCTTCTCGGTATGCGTGAGTTGCAAGGCTTCACCCTTCGACTTGCACACCTACTGAATTGTTTCCGGATGTTAAGGGCTACCGCATCCTTCTCAACCTTCACGATGCTTCGAGTCATACCGGTGATCTAGCGAAGATTTTTCCATGACGGGCGTCAATGGTGAATTTACCTCCATTTATACAACTACGTCTGGTGATCCTACACCAAGAACAGCCAAGGGCACCTTCGGGTCCTAAACTCGTCTACGTATCTATCTCAACACGACTCTCGGCGGTATCTTTTGTTGAGATAACCGCGCAGAGCGTACTCGTAGGCTCAATGACATTACATTCCGGAGGAAAGAACTAAGGAATACAGTGAACTAATTACTCCTTAAATACTGTAGCTACTTCCTAATTGTCGAAATAATACATAATACAAGAATGCGGGAATGATATCCACGGTTCCTCCGGCGAACAACGCGAAATTGCGTTTCCTAACATCTTTAAAGCCATTCGACTCGGAATTCGAGCGCAATCAACGAAACACGTTTTCATATTGAGGTATAGTTTATTTTGAGATTTGCGTGCTAAATCAAAGGACATGTCGTATTTTGCGAACAAGCCATAGTTATAAATGGCCCTGAAGCTACGACCCTCTTCTGTCTTTACTCCAGCCCTATATTATGGTCATGGTCTCCTCCTTATCGGGTCGGCGAATCACTCTTATTACATGCTTATCCCCTTGCTCTGTTTGTATCTATTTGTTTTTGCGCTTTTCCTCTTGAGCAGCGCTTTTTCCTGTCAGGAAAACTGTGCTGATTTTCATCTAATCACTAGAGAGCTTGAATCTCTTTCGCTGTGCAATTTTTTGAGCGCTCTTTCGTGTTCTCGCTGCCGTACTGCACAAGTCTTTCATGCATGCAAGGGCTTGGCGCGCTTCCTGTTTCGGTTCACGCGTTCACGCACGAAGGTGCTTGGACCACAGGGATCCGCCCAACAATAAGAGAGCTTCACCTCCAGCATAGAGCTCTCGGCTTAATTACCAGCCCCTGTTCTTGAAACGCGTCACAATCCGTATATCGTTTGTCGTCCCGCACTGACTTGATTTGTGGCGAAGTCAGTCACCCTGGCTTAGCAGCGGAACGACTTGCATTGTGCCGTCCAAGTCAATGCTTATCCTCATGTCGAATATTAAAAAGCAATTCGAGATCGGAATCGGCCGCCGTAGCGGAGCGAGGCGAGACTTGTTACCTATGAACGATTCGTCCTTCCCCACATCAATCATGACTTCGGTATTCGCGGCTGGTGACCATCTACTCGGAACTTGGGTGAGTCAGAACCACTTACAGAGCCTGGCCCTTTGCATATAAACTGAGACTCAAGAGCAAGTCAGGAAATTTCGAATCCCTCGTTGTCCTGACTGATGTCCCTCCCTATCCCCAGGGTCCAGGAACCTTCGAAAGTCGCTCCCCAGCCCAAAGCACCTCAGCAGCATACCAACTTCATCCGCGTCAGGCCGTACAAGGACTCAGATGGCGATGCTGCGAAACTCTTGTTCAGAGCAGGGCTGATTGAAGGACGTATGTACTCGAAGTTGTTAAACCTATTGAATCGTATCGCGAAGGTGCTGACCTTGTCTTTGTACAGCGACCTCCTCGCTCGCAGCAATCCTTCGCGGAAGCCTAAGAGGGCGAAACGCAACCCTTAATTACTTTACCCTCGTCCTCGGTGCACTTGCCAGTATTTTATCGCATCACTTCTACGTTCGACTAGGCGGCGCGATCCTCGCATGCCTCTCTCTAATCTTCTTTCTCGCCCACCGTATTGCTGCGAGGAGGGTAATGTGGAAGTACGGGGCCCAGGAACATGACGATCTCAATTCTATTTCAAAACACTACAAGATCTCACAGTCCCTGACTGGGGTACCTACCCTTCTCGGACCAGACGGTTTCTGGGTTGCTGAGCTGGTGGAGAATGGGAGCACAGAGGGCGAGGTTGTGGGGTGTGTGGGCCTCGGTAAGCCAGCCATATCTACCCAAACCTGAACGCGCCAATCAATTTCTCTGTACAGACACCTCTGTAGCCCGGGCACCAGGCTGGGCAGAGCTCCGACGAATGGCGGTCTCCCCGAAACTCCAGCGTCGTGGTATCGGGAAAGATGCTCCTCGAGACGGCGTTGGCCCATGCCAGATCTCATGTACACTCACTGCGATTTGGTTAAGCACTTCGATACATCAGAAGTCCGCTGTTGGGATTTACGAGAAGTTTGGCTGGAGGAATATGGGACCAACCATCTTAAAAATGGCACCTTTTTGGGTGGGACGCCGGTATTATGGATTGGAGGCTTGAGCTTGTCGGAGAGGAATCTGGGGTGGGGAACAAGGACTGGGAGAAAATGGAGTAAAAAACGATGTGGTCAGCATACCATTGACTTCCCTGGATGTGCACATACGGACCCAGACGTAGGAGAGCCAACACGATTCTGTGTCGATCCTCGTAAGACATGTTGGGATCAATCCGAGTCGTAGAGCGACGGTTTTTAATATATAGGCGGGACCACGGTCGTTAAAGTTCATATGCTCTCGACATATTCCGTATCCCTAGTAAATCTTGCGCTTTGGAAGTCAAGCGAAACCACTGAAACGAAACCGGAGTACGGTTCTTTCACGAGCTCTCTTCGGTTACTAAGTTTGGTACCTCCACCAATTTCAAGGCGTTCGACCGCGGCGCCGTGCAGTGCGCCAGATTCAAGGACCCATGATCACGAAGCCAAGGGTTTATTAGCAATACGATCTCTTTAGCTATCCTTGAAGCTACGGACATTTCTAACCCTGATTATTAAACCGATCCCAGCCCAATCTCATGCCCCGCAGAATCGTGTGGTGGCCTGGTCGGCAAACATGAACCTTTGGGCGCTTAGTTGAGCGCGATTGGTCCCATTTAATGCTTCCGTGGTGGCCATCTACCCGGAACTTACGTGTGAGTCAGACCCGGAAAACCTTTATAAGTCCCAGGTTCGCCGTTTAACGTCAACTAATTAGACAAGACCCCACACGTCTTTGATGTCCCTCCCTATCCCAAGGATCCGGGAACCTGCAAAGGCTTCCCCCCAGCCCAAAGCACCTCAGCATACCAATTTGATTCGCGTCAGGCCTTACAAGAACTCAGATGGGGACGCTGCAAAACTCTTGTTCAGAGCAGGGCTGATTGAGGGGCGTACGTGCTCAGCGACTAGCCTATTTGATCTTATCGCTAATATCCTGTTAATGAACTTTGAATAGCAACCTCTTTTGCTTGCGGGCTGTCCTCGAGGAAGCCTGAGAGACCGAAACGCCATCCTCAATTACTTCACTTTCCTCTTCGGCAACGCTTGCTAGTGTGTTATCGTATCACCTACACATTCGAATAAGCGGTGCGATCCTCGTATGCCTGTCTCTGATCTTCTTCTGGGCCCACCGCACTACTGCGAAGAGGGTAATGTGGAGACATGGGGTTTCGGGAGCATGCCGATCTACAAGCTATATCGAAACACTATAAGATTGCGGCAGAGCCCGGATGACTCCGAGGCTCCTTCCCTATCGGTCCAGATGGCTTCTGGGTCGCAGTACTTGTAGAGCACGGGAACGCAGAGGGTGAGGTTGTAGATGTGTAGCCTCGGTGAGGAAACTATGTCTGCCGAAGAAACGCGCACCCGTTTAACTTCTCTTTAACAGACACCTCTATAGCTAGGGCGCCAGGTTGCGCAGAGCTCCGACGGATGGGCGGTGCTCTCCCCGAAACTCCAACGTCGTGGTATCGAAGAGATGCTCCTGGAAGCATCTTTGAACCGCACGCCAGGTCTCATGGTATCACAGGCCATCTGGCTGAGTACTACGGCGCATCAAGAGTCATGCCGTTGGGATTTACGAGAAGTTTGGGCTGGGAAGAATATGGGACCCCACCACCATGATGAAAACTAGCACCTTTCTGGGTATATGCGGGGATTTATGGATTGAAGCTTGAGCTTGTTGGAGAGCACTCGGAGGTAGGGAACAAGGACTGGGAGAAAATGGCGTAAGAAAGCGGATCGGATGATTAGGGGGAACTCCCCATGGAGGTGCATATCGTCACCAAATGTATGAGAGCCAAAACCTAATTCTGCGCCAATCCCAAGATGTGTTGGGATCAATCCGAGTCGTGGAGCAATGGTCTTTCGATACACAAGTGGAATCACAAACGTCAAAGTTTCGTATGCTCTTAACACGATATCCAGTGTCCATGGTAAACCTTGCGCTTTCCAAGTTTAAGCGAAGCTCCGAAACCAACCCGAAACCAGTTTGCTTCGTGAGTCCTCCGCGGGTCATTACTTTGGCGGTCCGCCAACTTCAAAATGTTCGGCCGGGGCGCCGCACAGGTCTAACGCGCTAGTTCAAGGTCATATGAAGCGGATGTTATTGGCAATACGATAGTTTTAGTCGGCCAGGCCTTGAAGCTACGGTCATTTCTTACCCTTGTTATTGAATCGATCCCAGCCCTATCTCATACCCCGCGGAACTGTGTGGTCGCCCAGTCGGCGAAACGCGAACCCTTTGGGCGCTTATTGAGCACAATTATAGACCCATCAATGCTTCCGAATTCGTTTGTTGTGGCCATCTACCGGGAACTTACGCGTTAGTCGGACCTGGAAAACCTTTATAAGTCGCGCAGGCTCGCCGTTTAACATCAACCATTAGACAACATCCCACACGCCTTTGATGTCCCTCCTATCACCAGGATCCAGGAACCTCAAAGGCTTCCCCTCAGCCCAAAGTACCCCCAGCGGCATACCATTTGATTCGCGTCAGGCCTTACAAGGACTCAGACGGGGATGCTGCAAAACTGTTGTTCAGAGCGGGGCTGATTGAAGGACGTATGTGCTCGAAGTTGCTTGCTTGACCCTATCGCTAAGATCCTGTTATCGGCCTGTGGACAGCGACCTCTTCGCTCGCAGCCGTCCTTCTCGGAAGCCTGAGAGGACGAAACGCGATCCTTAATTACTTCACGTTCCTCCTCGGCGCGCTGCCGGCGTGTTATCGCATCACCTCTACATTCGAATCAGCGGCGCGATCCTCGCATGTCTGTCTCTGATCTTCTTCGTGGTCCACCGCACGACTGCGAAGAGGATAATTGTGGACGCACGGGGTTCGTGAGCATGCCGATCTACAAGCTATATCGAACCACTACAAGATTGCGCAGAGCCCCGACGGGACGCCTTCCCTTTTCGGTCCAGATGGCTTCTGGGTTGCAGTGCTCGTAGAGCACGAGAAAGGAGAGAGTGAGGTTGTTGGATGTGTAGGACTGGGTGAGAAAGCTATTTCTACCGAGGAAACTTGAATACGCACTCATCAACCTCTTTTTACAGACACCTCTATTGCTAGAGCGCCAGGTTGCGCAGAGCTCCGGCGGATGGCGGTCTCCCCGAAACTACAGCGCCGTGGTATCGGGAAGATGCTCCTGGAAGCAGCTTTGGCACACGCCCGTTCTCATGGTATCACAGCCATCTGGCTAAGCACGACAGCACATCAGAGGTCTGCTGTTGGCATTTACGAGAAGTTTGGCTGGAAGAATATGGGACCAACCATCTTGAAAATGGCACCTTTCTGGGTGGATGCGGCAATCATGGACTGGAAGCTTGAGCTGTCGGAGAGCACTCGGGGGTGGGGAACAAGGGCTGGGAGAAAATGGCGTAGGAAAGGGCATTAGATGATAAGAGATGACCGTCAACATGTCATTGACTTCTTCTTAAGTGCGCTGTACCTTTGTAGACGTGAGAGAGCAGGGCATTATCTGGTGCCAATCCACGAAAGAATTTGTGGGATCAATCCGAGTCGTAAAGCATGTGCGCAGCGAATGGCTTTCGAAACACAAGTGAATTAATGGGGGTGTAAAAGGTCGAATGTTCGTGATATGGTCATTGTCCATAAGACAGGAATATAGGACTACAATAGCTGGCGAGAACAACAATCGCAGCCAAGGACCCAAGCTGAAGAATTCCAGGCATCTTAGGCCCAAGCCCTGCATCCCGGCGGCGTCTGGCTCCGCCCGCAGCGCTCGATTCCGGCTCCTGATCGTCTGACTCGTCGACTGGGGTTGGCCGACGAGTAGTTTGAGGAGGAAGGAGCTGGAGGTTGTCTCTGGAACGTCTATTGGGTCTCCGTCAGTTGTCGGAAGGGTAAGGTTGGCAGGGTTGGTGACGGTAAGTATCTCCCTGACTTCGCCGGTTGTTGTCGCAAGAACAGTCGTTCCAACCGTGACACCCCCGTCCTCCAAGTTGTATACGGCTCTCTGGCGACAGACGATCTCGGCTTCTTCGACAGGGGTATCATCATCTACATCGTGCGTACAGACAATGGCCACGTCAATCTCTGCCCTGATACCATCAATAGTTGTGGTCGTATGGACTTCGTTGAAGACCTGTGAGGCGTCCGCCCGAAACGTGACTATTTTTTGACACTTTGGTGAGCGGCCGTGACACTATCGATTCTCAGAGCACTCACGGGTTTCAGTGGAGGGTGTCGGAAGAATGGCAGTTGTCACTCGACCCGAAGCCGTTGTAGGGACCACCGATACTGGTCGCACACCAACATAATATGTGGCTCCCTCAGGGTCTACGGCAACAGCAGAAGCTTTGATGTCTCCTGCCACCTTGCACGACATCATAGAGCACGTCGGATAATTTGGCCGGGAAGCCCTGTCCCTAGCGCTCGAAGGAGCAGCGAGACTCAAGTCCGTACAGGTGATTGTGCTCTGAGCAGTGGCTAGAGCAGCGCAGGAGGAGAAAGCGGCCAAGGTCGTGATCTTCTTGAGCATCGATGAAGACTGAGAAGGATGGTACCTTGAATGAGGGGGGTGAAGAGTTCAGCAACCCGGGACTACTCAACACACTTTTGTACCTCTGTCTATCCCCATAGGTGCGCAGAAGCCGCAATGTCAGGTGAGATCAGACAACGATTCAGACGCCATAGTCTGGGCAGGTACTGGACCAAGATCATAGTCAATAAGCAGAACATGGATACCCCATTTACAGCAATTTACCTAGAACTGGTGCGGCAGGTGCCCGGCAGGTAAAGACCCGCTTCATCAACGCAGTGTGGCCCTTGGCTTGCACAGCTTTCGGCGACTTGTTTATTGCCTTGGCCTGATTGTCGAGGTTGTGCCGATTATTATATCCAAGGAACGAACGTGCTCGTCAATATGGTGCCTGAATCTGCTTGTTGTGTTGCGCACCTTTGTCAAACCTTTCAACTTTGGCCAGAAAGAAAGTAGTTCCAGCATGGTTTAGGAGTACAAATAATACCAGTATCTATTATCTGCTTGGTACACCTTCGCTGAGGCGAATTCCAACAAAGCTCTACTGACGTCAGGATGCTAGTCAACCCCGGTCTATCAAATTGCCAAGCGGTTGCAAAGCCGGCAATTCACGCGCTGACGTACAACTCCCCGATGTTGCTGGGGCTTTTCATCTGAGGGTCTTCGACGCAAGGACTCAGCTCAAGTGATTACTGAGAAGAAGATTTGCATCGGGTCGTTGCCCAATCTTGGTCTGTCCGCCATCGCTAGTGCTGTGACTCCATGAGGCCCTACCGTCGACTATCGAGCTCACTTTGCGACCCCGAAAGGTTAATCACGGGCGGTCATGGAAGGGCTTCATGCTAACGGCTGTCATACCCTGACTGGCTGGGACTGAAATGTCACCACTTGACCTCCCAGCATTACTTATAATAGGTCTAGTCATTGGTCTCATGGTGCTCAGACTGCGTCTACCGCCATGTCCATCGACATTTTCCGTATGGTCAACTGGGAAGATAAACCCGCGTATGGGCTCGGTGCCCTTGCACTTGGCGTTCTTCTTGTATGGCAATCTTCGCGTCGCACTCAGCCAACCCCGCCAGGCCCCAGGAAGTTTCCTGTCGTAGGAAATATGCTTTCAATGCCATCAAAGCGCCAATGGGAAGTATTCCGCGACTGGAAGGCAGTATATGGTGGGTGACACTTTGACACTCAATCGATGAAACGAGCTGACACCTCCATATTGATCAGGAGATCTCGCCTACCTTGAAGGCTTTGGGCAGCGCATCTTGGCAGTCAACTCACTGCCTTTGGCACAGAAGCTACTAGTCAATCGCGCAGCGAACTACTCTGATAGAGGCTGGACACCTCTTGGTGATATGTAAGCCTATATTTATTCACTGTGCTGTGCCCTGACTGACCCATTCTAGTATTGGATTTGGATGGGCCTTCCATATGATGAACTACAGCACTCTATGGCGGGATCATCGACGGGCCTTCCATCAGCATTTGAACCAAACACAAATCCACCGTTACCACCCTATTATTGTTCAGGAGAACGCTCGCTTCATGCAGCGTCTGTTGCTCAAGAATGTGGGTTTCAAGGAAGACATGAAACTGTGAGCGTCACTCGACCTTTATGACGTACGACGGCATTGAACCCTTCTGTAGCTTCTTTGGTGCTTTGATCATGCGTGTGTCCTATGGCAGGGACGATCTCGAGTACAATAGGCAGCTGATAAAAGAAGGGCAAAAGTTTGGTGAAGACTGGATGGAGTACTCTCTGCCGGGTCGCTTGCTGGTTGGGACGTTTCCCAGTCTTCAGCACAGCACCTTCCCTCTTGGTTCCCCGGGACAGGTTGGAAGTCTATCGTTGAGGGAATTGACAAAGTCGTCGCGCCAAGACACCGCTCAAAGGCCTACACTTGAGCTGAAAGCTCGACTAGTGAGTGCTGCCTTTGTCTCAGAAGGGGAGCTCGGGGAGCTTTCAGCGATTATCGAAGGAGGGCCATCAATGGCGAGTATAATGTCGCTGAGCACGCTCCTCTCAGCACTCCCAAATGAAGACGACCCTGCATATCAGTATGAGGATGATGTCGCGAAAAAATGTTGCTGCTATCTCTTTCTAGGTACGCCTTTACAGCTGTTTGCACCGTCTCAGTTCTGACCTCGGCGTCCATTGGCTTAATAGCTGGGCTGATACTGTAAGCGCCCTTCCCTTCCATACCATGACCATGAGCTCACCGATGCTACCTTACCGTAGACTATCAGCTCCGCATATGGCCACTCATTCTAGGGTTGGCAATGCACCCCGAGTGCAACAGAGGGCGCAGAAAGAGCTGGACGATGTCGGTCGGAAACGAGCGGGTTCCTTCATTTGAAGATATCGACCGTCTTCCATACATCCAAGCTATCATCTTGGAAGTTACCGTTGGCACAACCGTTTCTTCCCTATGGTCCGTGTCGCGATACATTTTTTATTCGGCCGGCTCACTAGAGGTTATCATCCACAGGCGCACCCCATGTCTCAACAGACGACGACGTTCTCGATGGATACGAGCTTCCTGGTGGCACGATGATCATTGACGAACAAACTGGTGAGGCATCACCTCCACCGCAATCCAGTTTGACCTCACCTTTTACGTTGGCTTGCAGGGCCATCATGCATGACCCCCGAAGGTGTTTGATGACCCGATGTCATTCAAGCCGGAACGCTCTCTGAAGGTATGGTCCAAATTAACAAAGAGGTATTAGCCCCCAACGATGTCGCGTTTGGATACGGTCGTAGGTTCGTGGTCTCGCTATATCCTTCAAAGGCTTACTAAACTCATTTATACAAACCAGGATATGTCCAGGCCGCCATTTGAGCAATGCCTCTCTTACCTTGATGGCAGCATCTCTGCTTGCGTTTTTGACATCAAACCTTCGATTGGGGCAGATGGTAAGCCTGTACCCTTGAAGTACGACGTCAAGTCAGAGGCCAGCTTGTTCGCGTATGTGGCCAGCCCTTCTCCCTCGCGTCTCTGCATGTTGATGCCTCATCTATATCCAGCTTCCCTAAAGACTTCGACTGTGATATCGTACCTCGATCTGTTCGTCATGCGGAAGCGATTCGGAATCTAAACCTTTAGAAGTCGCACAATGTCTCAAGCACGGGCACCTATAATTTCACCAGGACCATGTGCTCGCACCAGAGTATAACATCGAGCTTCGAATAATCACTACAGTTGTAGTCATTCATTTCGACAATCCAGCTCGTACCCCGCCATTCTGCACATAAGCGCCTGCGCCCTGGCCGCCTGCACCAACTTACCGAAGCCTCGCCTCAATCTTACTGTCAACCGCTCCAGCCTCAAACCAAATATGACTCGGGTTGATCCAAAGTGGTTTCGCTCTGTTGAACTACTATGGGATGGCGCACCCATTTGGGGGTTGAGCGCCCAAACCAGATGTTCGACGCTATGCACCTGCGGGGCTAATCTCTTCGAAATGACCATCTCACAATCAACGTCAACGAGCCGCGCTCTGATTCGGATTCAATGGAACGCTGATAAATCTGAGTCACTCCTTGCTTGCTATCCCTTCAATACCAGCAGCGTCAGCGGATATCATTTACAGGTTCTTATCGTTGCGTTATGTCGCGCTATGCCAATTGAAGTCTTCTAATTCCATCGTCCTACCTTCTTGTCGGTGTGATAGGTTACTTCTGGCAATGTCGGGAACGTCACCTTCCATGCAGTGATCCTTGTCACGCTTCTCCCCGAGCTCTAGAAGGTGCGTTGATCATGATAGTTCCGAGTATGTACTTCTAAGAATGGGACCTTGACTTTCAGCTTCGGAATACGCTTGACGAGACCAAGTTAGTTTTAGGGATGCCCGCCCTCACCACAAACACTGTACACGACTACTTGTGGCTGATGCATACGTATCGAGATTGCCAAAGACATTGACGTCGGAGCAAGGGATGCGGTCGACCAACGTCTCATTCATGGATTCTGAAGACGAAGTGCTGTGGTAGATATCTTTTCTTCTTAGCTTCTTTTCACTTCATTGACAAATAACTGTTAGATTCTAGCTAGGAAGCAATCTTGTCGGCGTTTATCCGCAGTGGCATGGTTTCGCCTCCGCTACATATATATCCTTGATGAACTCAGGATCCTACCCAACACCCTTCCTGCCGCAATAGCCCGCGAACTCCTGCTTGACCGAGCCAATCTCGCATCATGGAAAGGCAAGATGACCCTACCTTCGTCAGTTGGCGAATGGGAGGCACAATGATATGTGCTCTCATGCTTGCCTTTGTCGTCAACGGCACTTGATCGGCGCAAGAGGAATCCTCTCAATCTGCCGCCTCCTCCTGGTCCTCCCAAAGTCCCATTCTTCGGTAACAAGTTCCAAATGTCAAAGCCAGGTCCGCTTGGGAGACATATACGGAGTGGGCTCGAGAGTATGGTAAGAAAGGTTCCACTCCTGCCATTCTATTGAACATCATCTTGCCATAGGGGATATGTTTTATTTGACCTCCCCGGGGAAAACGTCTTGGTCCTCAACTCATTGCCTGCCATCACTGAGCTTCCTGGAACGACGGTCTTCAAAGTACTCTGACCGCACCGTACTGCCCGCGATCGAGATGTATGAGCTATTCTGGCAGAGCTGTATCGTTTATTGAAGCCCAACTTTACCAGGGCTAAAGCGGATGGAACTTTGGCCTTTTCCCTTATGGTTCCTGGTGGCGCGCCCACCGGAGGGCGTTCCATCAGCAAATGAACCAACAGGCCGTTCCTCA
Organism: Coprinopsis sp. MPI-PUGE-AT-0042; assembly: GCA_020736565.1. Taxonomy (NCBI): domain Eukaryota; kingdom Fungi; phylum Basidiomycota; class Agaricomycetes; order Agaricales; family Psathyrellaceae; genus Coprinopsis; species Coprinopsis sp. MPI-PUGE-AT-0042. Next base: position 334,223 of record JAHBOF010000063.1, on the reverse strand, counting down.
CTATCGCCCTATAATCCAGCTTCACATGACAAAGTTCCTTTGCTCCCTGTCAAGAGCTCCAGAGAAGGGTCTCGATTATACCACACGTAAGCAAATTTCCTGTCCCTCCTTTCCTCATGCGAATGATACCCTCCAATAGACTATTCGGAGAATCATTATGCATTGGCGTATGGGATCAAGGATGAGCAATATCAAGATTTGACCGAACTGGCCGAAGCCCAAATTCAAGGCCTTACAAAAGCAATAGTCCCTGGTCGTTTCCTTGTTAACACTCTCCCTTTCCTACGCCATGTGCCCGATTGGTGTCCGGGTACGGGCTGGAAGAAATTCGTCAAACACCTTGCAGACATGAACGAGGAAATGACTGTCAAACCCTTTGAAGATGCGAAACGGAGGATTGTATGGGCTTGGATTCCTGTTTAACGAGACGTGGGCTACCTTTGCGTACAGAGAGAAGGGACACAGATGAATATCCGAGCATGGTTGGTCACCTCCTCGAGCGCCTGCCAAGCGATGGCCCTGAAGCTCGAGGCGAAGAGCTCGTTGCCCAGAATGTCACGACGGTTGCCTACGTTGGTGGCGCAGACACAGTGCGTTTCGTTCTATCGCTTGCAACGGCAAATTCTGAGCTTCGAACGGCTAGACTATTGGAACAGCATCTGGTCTCATCTAGCCCTGGCCATGCACCCAGATGTGCAGCGACGTGCTCAAGAGGAGATTGATACCACTATCGGACCGAACGTCTCCCAGATTTGACGATTACGAGCGTCTACCTACCTACAGGCTCTTGTCAAGGAAGTGGTCCGGATGTGGCCCGTTGCCCCTCTGGGTAGGTTATTTTTAATGCACGTTGAACTGCTTTTATCGACCTTTCCCAGCCGTACCTCATGCCGCGAGTGAGGATGATGTTTACAACGACTACTTTATCCCCGTGGTACTATCGTTATGCCGAATAGCTGGTGGGACTACCTTGCTTGCAAGATGGCCTTGAACTGACCTTTCTTTTCACCGACTCGCAGGGCCATCTTCCGCGATCCTGCAATCTATCCCGACCCCTACGAGTTCCGCCCGAAAGGTTCCTAAAGGACGGCAAGATCAATCCAGATATTTGGATCCAAATGCCTGCGCATTTGGCTTCGGTCGACGGTATGCAGCCCTGCTATCCTGTTCATCATTAACCAAGCACTCCTTCCTATAGAATCTGTCCGGCAGATGGCTTAGCCAAGAGAGTCTTTCCCTCTACTCTGCCTCCTCCTGGCACTGTTTACCGTCTCACCGGCCAAGGATGCGGCTGGGACCTATCCCATTGAAATATGAGCCGGATGGTACCATGGTTATGTGAGTCACTGCTGCGCTGTCTCGGTCGTTTATTGTCCTCTATGGCTGACTGACTGTCTCTCGCGGACGGTACAGCAAACCAAAACGGTTGAATGCCGCATTGTTCCACGCTCAGTTGCTCATGCGGCTCTCATCGCAAAAGAATGCTAGAAGGTGGATAGACAAAGGTAGTGGCGCGTCCCGTTGTATATTGATACGTTAGAGACGAAGAGCCTGTTTAGTCTGAGCAGTTAATGGAAGAAGCCTGTCACAACCGTCCCGTTTCAATGTCACTGGCATTCACAGGTAAACTACAGACTACAGAAAGGTCGAGTCATCCCAACGATGCATGAATACCGACCCCCACTCAATCCTCATCACCGTCTACATCCACCGCTGCAGCGCCTGCCCCACCAACCATCCACCTCAGGCTCACTCAATCCTTCAACCAATCCAAATCACCCTCCATGAACCGATCCAACTCTGCAATCCTCGCGTCCACGTCAAATTTGAGAGCTATACCCCCTCGCAACCTCGACTTTCCCTGTTGTCTTGCCTCCTCCAAGCCAGAGGGCTCGCTGAAAGGCTGGCTGAACCCATACCCGTACTGACTCGACGCCGGAACTTGTTCGGGCTAGGCTGGGACGACGACGTTGTGCCATACGCATGCGAGAGGAGTTTGGTAGCTGGTTGTGACGGGTTTCGACTCGCCGCTGGGAATTCATTGTCGGCGTCTTCATCGATGTGTCTCCATTGATGTTTGGTGCCGTTGACTTGGGTTGAAACGAACTGAGGATCAAATTCGATGCTCGTGTCAGGCGGTGGGAAGGTCGAAATGTCTGGGGTTGTTGCTGTCCTGGAAAGCCTAGGCCTGATCCATTGACGTACCCCTGTTCTTCCTCCAGCTCATCTTCCTCGTCCGAATCGCTATCGCTCCCAGCCAGACTACTCAAGCTCTTCAAAGGCGACTTGAGATCTACGTCCGACGACGCATACTCGATAGCGTACACACTTCTCGTCCCATCTTCGTCATCATCATCGTGTGTGTAGATGTCGATTTCGTTGAGGTTCGCAGAGACGTCCAAGGGGTGAGCGAGATCTTGCCGCCTAGAGAGTGGACAGAGGAGGTATCGGATTCGTGGTCTCGGAGTGGGATGAGGATGTCGACGTGGTCCGATTCTCCGTCTGCATCTGCGTCTCTGCCTCATCATTGTGTTCGTCGTCGGCATCGGCTGCTGGGTCATCGTCGAGCTGTTGGTCTTTCTCAAGGGCGTCGACAAGCTTGACTGCGTCTGTAGGCGAAAGACGGCGAGCAGGAGCAGGCGAGACGATCCTCATAGGGCGATCCTTGCGGCAACTCTCCATCACCACCACCTCCCCCGCACAGCTCGAATCCGAGGCGCTAGAGGTGTCGACGGTGGTTCCAAAGCCTGTTGTACTGGTGCACCTCCCTTGCCTTCCTGCCTGCCAGCAGCAGACCCACTTCCGCTACCCAAACCAGGGATCTGAGAAGGCCACGAAGTCTCCGCTGCGACTTGTACCACTGGCTCTTCATCCGCGTTCTGCTCTGCGGGTGGAGGTGTAACCTGAGGATCTTCACCTACTGCTGGAGACGACGAAAAGGGAGGTGTAAAGCCAGGCTGCTGTGGGGCACCAAAGACGTCGGCGATGAGCGCTATCGCAGCAGGTGCCAGAGCCGTCGTTGTCGGTACTACTGCTGCTACAACTGTCGTTTGTTGCAATACTACTGCATTCACGGGCTCAAGCAAGGCAGCAGTCGGCGTCGCAGGTGGTGGTGGTACTTCAGGCCATTCCAGGGATCGGAGGGTCGGAGATCGTCCACCACTTCCTCTTGTGAAACCGCCGCACCATTGGCCACAAGCAGCAGCAGCGTCTACGTCCTGAACCACGGGAGGTGTAATGACTGCCTCCTTTGCCCCCGCTCCAAACTTGGCAGCCTTTGCACTCCTCCGTCTCGCAATCCTCTCCTGTTTCGCCTGTTTGGCGCTCTCGAGCAAATCTACAAAACGGGATGTTTGAGGCGGAGGCTCGAAGTGGTCTCTTGTTGGTGTGACTGGAGCCGCATCAAGCGGAGGCTGGTTATCAGAGCCTTGAAGAGGCATTCGAGGGGTAGGAGGCCCGTATACACGCTGTTTGGATGGCGTCGTCGAAGGATTGTATATCGAATCCTGCGAAATCTGATTGGGGCTGTACGTCTTGATCCTTGTTCTCGTTATCGGCTGGTGCAGATGGCTGTTGTTGTAGGTACAACGAATCCACCTGTGCTTGTTCCAACATCGAGTTCGAGTTACATGTGGAGAAGTGTAGGGCATGAACGATCCCGATGTACGTCCAGTCGTCCATCCTCCGGAATCGGTGCGCGGCTTCTTGGATTGAGATTCGCCGTCTCCTTCTCCTGATGCGGTATGTCCCAATGAAGAACCGGCGGTATGCCCAGACACCCCATTCATTTCGTCCACCTTGCGTTTCGGCTTTCGAGAACGAGGAGTCGGACTCTCAGGTGTTCGATGATGCTGCAAACTGGAACCCAGCACCCAACCCAGGTATAGGCTCCATCGAGACATCTTTCAACGCTGCCAACGACGTGGGTTTGCTTGAGCCCAGTCCGGGTGGTAGACTTGATGACGACTGCGACTGAGAGTCCCGGTGAAAGTTTAGGACTCGAGAAGGCCCAGCAGCTCTCCTCCGCTGCGCTTCAGCTTCAGCTTGACGCGCCAACAAGACTTCAGCTGTCGGTCCAGGTTTGCGAGAGCCTGAGCGTGGTACGGGGAGTGGATGGAGTGGGGAGAGGTGTCGAGGTGATCAGTTGGGAGAAGCGGAAGGAGGGTTCGAGGGAGGGCAGTTGGAAGCCTGTGGATTGGAGCTATAGCCGTATGTGTAAGCGATTGAACGAGTGAAGCGAGGGTGAAAAGGAGGAAGGAAAGAGAGAGAGACGTACGAATTCTTCAGACGTATCACCAAGGTTCATCTGTCCGTTCGCAGCTGCTCTCCGTTCCTGCGTCGTAGGATTCGCGTAGCGTTTTCTTCCTAGCCTGTCTCTCGTCCTCTTTCTCTTTCTCCTTCTGCGCCTTCTCCTTTGCCCCTTCTCCTTCTCCCCTTTCCCTTCCTGTCCCTCTACCTCCTGCTGCCTCCCCTTGCCCTTCGCTCCCGGACTCCCAGCCCTACTCTCCCTCCCATCCCTATCCCCAGCCTCACTCCCCGCCCGACTACTACTATACCCACTCACATACCCCTCAAATGCCTTTTTCCGCGTCAACAACTCGCGTTTCCTCGAACTCGTCCGGCTAATCGCAGAGCCTGCCACACTGCCTGCATACGGCCTCCTCGAGACGCGAGACGTTTCAAGGTCTGCGAGGGAGACGCGTAGGTCTTGGATAATCTCGCCATTATTCGCCGTGTTCTGTCGAGAGACAGCCTGATTTCGTGGTTGGGGTTGTTGAATACGTTTAGGTTGTCGAGGTGGCGGGGGTTTGGATGACGAGCCAGCGATGGCGCTGCGTTTGGACATGGTGAAGCCAAGCGAACCCGAGTGCCGACGTGGATTTTAAAGGGTCGGGTCTGGACATCGACCGCGGTGGTCGTCAAATGTTTTGGCCCTGACGTGGTGACTCGAACACGGCCTCGTGCCGTCGGCGGTGGCGATTGTAGCCCTGTATCGCCTTCCTCTCCTCCCCCTCCTTCCACGTCCACCTCTTCGTCGTCGTCGTCAACCTCTGGCAAGTCATGCTCGAACTCGTCGAGAGGGTAACGGCGCGTCCTGGCTTCCCTGTACAACGCTCCGCTGCCATTTCTCGATTTTGACAACGCAGCTTGATCTCATCCTCGAATTTGTCTTCCCAGATCATCCATTGTTCTTCGGTTGAAGCGGTTGCACCAGCCTAGACCGCGCGAGTTGGTGCCTGTGGTTGGGTTGATGTTGAGGAGGTGGGTGAGGTCGTGGTTGGGTGGGTAAGATCACTTCTTCTCTTTCTCCTTCTCTTTTACTCCCCTGAGCTCCTTGGTCGTCGGCGGGAAGCAAAACACGTTCTCCGGAATCCATACCATTCGCACCAGCCCACCTCCCCTCTCTCCCAGAGGTGACACCTAACCGCACCAAATCGCTCACTCTCGCCCATTTGCCGTGTGAGGGATCATAATTGCAGTCTTTTAGCGCGTCGAGTATGGCTTTGCGGATACCCATGATTCTAGGGTTGTTCGCCACCTCCGGAGGGAGGTTTGGAAGCTCTTGTAGGATCTCATGAACGTCCTGGGTCTCGTGGTTGGTGAATTCGGGTCGAGGTGGAGAAGAGCCTTGAGACGAAGCGGGAATGTCGGGTATAGCGCCGGAAGAGAGTGCGACGTGCATCTTGGAGAGTTGGTCGAGTCGTTTGAGCGTTGCTTGGCTAAGCCCTGATGCGTCTTTTGCTTTCCCCTTTCCCTTTCCGTTGTTGGTATCGTGTGCTGCAGGATAGAATACGGGGGTATACAGAGTTTTGCTTGGTTGTGGCGGCTGTTTGTCAGCTGGAAGTTGAACGAGGGAGCCTTGCTTTGAGAGGAGAGGGCGGGAGGTTCTGGATTTTGAACGTGTACGGAGACGTGCAGGCTGTTTGGAAGGTCCTGCGATGGGTTGTTGCATGGTCGTGGGCATGATTGTCGTCTATGACGATTCAGCTCGTGGTCGAGGTGTAAGCTTATAGATACTTACATTTAGCTCTGGTATAATGGATGCTATTTTAGATTAAGCAATGCACTCTAAACTTCTCCGGTTTAGTTGTGGTTACAAACAATTTGACAAAGAACTCACATGTGTTCCTTATATTCTACACGATTCCTAAACCTCTCTTTTTTTCTTCGCAAGCGACAGGATCGAAGAGCCAGATAAATTTCCTGCTTATCCAGTCAGTCCTCGAAGGCAGAGCCAGAAATCCAGGATCAAGTCGCGGATACACTACTGTCGGATGTCGAGTCGACAATTTCACCGCTTCCAAGTGGGGTGTAACGTATCCTGTGGTGTCGTTGAGTCCTAAAAGTCCCTTTATTCCGAAATAAAGTCTTTCCAGTCAGAAACCGAAAGACCCAGAATGTCGACGTCGTGGTTGAGAGACAAGAACAGATCGCACCTGGTAAGCGTGCCGCGACGAACAGTTGGTCCGATTAGGTAATCTTCACACCGCCACATTGTTGGGCGCTTAACTGACTCGGGATGACTTTTGCGTTGATCATAAGTGACTTATGAGTAATTTCGTGTCATTTAAAGAGTTACATGGTAAGATCGAGCGTAAAATCCGTATTAAGTGGTCTTAAAAGACCTTGAGAGGCGTAAAACGCGTTCATGATCGACCTTTTTTCATTTGGATAGTAGTACAAAGTGTCATCTCAAGCCTTTCATTTCCCATGCACATGATAAACACGAGGCAAAAGGGCTGTGAGGTTGAACGGGAGAATTCGACACTATCCACTCCTGCAGTGATGTTCCTTTGTCGATAGCTGGATACCGAGTGGCAACGGTCAGGGCTGCGCATCCGGCTCAAGCATCGCGTCCTAGTACAATGCCACACCGTCCGTAACATCCGTAACATCCCTTCTACAACTCTTTTTGTTGTCGCCAAAGGCATCAAAGAGGGATCCTCGCTACACCTCTTTGGCTGTGTCGCCGCCATGTTCGAACGAGACAAAGAGAAGTCCGTTGGACTGTGGCAACACGCGCCGTGGCAGAAATATGCGGGTGATCGTATACATATAAAAGGGGGGAAAAATTCTCCCCAGAACCGCATCGAGTTCACTCTCTCTTCATCCTCCTTTCATCCTCTTGCACATCCTATCCCCCAACTAACACAATGCGCCACACAACCCTAATCCTCTCCCTCCTCTCCCTCCTACCTCTCATATCCGCCCACGGCCTCCTCGAACAAATCACCGTTGCCGGTAAACCCTACGCCGGCCCTCCATCCGGTGAATCAGGCAACACCCCTCCCTCCGTCATCCGTCAAATCCGTAACAACAGCCCAGTCGACGGCGGTGCTCAAGCTGTCAACAACAAGTTTATGAGTTGTGGAAATGACGCGAAACCTGGTGCTCTTGAGGCGGATGCGATGCCTGGGGATGTGGTCGAGTTCAAGTGGTCTAGCAGCGTACGTCTTATTTCTTAGGAGATATCGAGTGGCATACTGATAAAAATTGGATGATAGTGGCCTCACCTCGTGGGTCCGATGATAACCTATATGGCATCCTGCGGTCAAACCTGTACAACATTCGACTCCTCCCTCGCCTCCTGGTTCAAAATCGACCAAAAAGCATTCAAATCCTCCTCTTCTAGTGAATGGGTCCAAGGAGACATCCACGCAGGCCTCCCCGACACTATCCACCTCCCAAAAAAATCTCGCCCCAGGTTCCTACCTCATCCGCCACGAAATCATCGCATCGCACAACATCCCCGTCGAGTATTACCCCATGTGTGCGCAGCTCAAGATCGGGGGGAGTGGCACTGGTGTACCTGCTGCAGAGGAGTTGGTCAAGTTCCCGGGGGCGTATAGTGGTGCTGAAGGAGCGTTGAACAAGAATGGGTATCAGTATAGGAGGCAGGAGGGAGGGTTTGAGTTCCCGGGCCCGAAGATCTCGATTTTGGCTGGGGGTGAAGGTGGAGGGACTGTTCCTGCGCCTGTTCCTGCACCTGAGGCTCCTGCACCCAATGCACCTGAGCAACCATATGGCGGCGAGTCGGGCTCGTGCTCGACAAACTACAAGAGGAACATGGTTCGTCGCCGTTTTCCTATCGACGGAGCGCATGGGCACGCTGCGAAACGTTCTAGTCACTAGATACTCGACTTGAGTCGTGATGTGTATTCTAGCCAAGTTTCGTTCGGGATGGGATTCAGTAGGCTTGGCTGATCGTTCTTTCTTTCTTTTTCTTCATGTGTAGTGTATAGAGGTGTATGAGTGCAGTATGGTACCGTCAATTTATGAATACGTTTTACGTCATCTATACGAGGTTTACTAATAGGCGACAGGCAAATCTACTTGAACCTGAATATCTCAAATATACTTATAATTTCTCTTTTACCTGCTTAATACGCGTCGTGAGCAGCTTTAGAACTGTGTCAAGGCCCCGATCAACGCCCTGGTCATAACCAAGGTGAGGTTCTACAAGCCGAGTGTTGGCAAAGTCTATCAGCTTCACGACAAAGGGTATTGGCGGTTCTTCCTTCTCCTTGTCGTCTTCATCGTTCTTCTCGTCGGTTCCTTCCTCCTCATCATCAGCATCAAGCTCAGTGACTTCAGCTTGAGCGTGAACATCCTTCGCAAGCACCGCCTCCCCTTCTTCTTCTCCATCATCATCTCTGACCTTCTCATACTCCGCCGCATCGAACTCGTCGTAGCCCTCATCCTTGATATCACCACCCCTCTTCTCTAGGTAACGCCTGATCCCTACCTCTGCCTTGTTCCAGTCGGATTCGTACATGATCAGGAGACTACCCCCTACCATCCGGAGACTGGTGGCCTTCAGGGCTGCTTTGATTTGTACGATCTCGGAGCGGATGCCCAAGAGGATGGGGAGGAGCGTTTGAGCGGGTAGACCCATACGCGAACATTCCTCGTTGTCGTCTGGAACAGCAACAGGGAAGAACCGTGCAACTCCGTCTAGTAGATCGGATACCTTGATGGACATGCCATATGCTTTGGGAGTGGTGACTGCCAAACCGGCATGATTGTCGTAAACCTGGAACAAGTAATGTCATGTTTTTTAGTAATTGCTGCTGGAGATAGTATGCGTGAAGGCGACAGGAGGAGAGAGTTCCCGTACCTGGAACCCTGTCAGCCGAAAACCAGACTTCCAGCTGGTCGTAGAGCGAGCGGTCTCCTTCCTCCGCTGAATTTTGTCTGCAGGTTCTTCATGATCGTACAAGACTCGGCCAAGTTTACAATCGAGGACGTTAGGTTTCGAGAAACTGTATGATAGGTTCTTCATAACAAGCGACTATCAAAGCAAATAAAAGTTTATCAGCTTCTCCGTAACGCAGGATAAACCCCTCTACACGCACCACTGATCGAGTTCCGACTAATTGAATCCTCCTCACTCCCGACTGCTCACTCCCAGGCTCAAATTGACCCTCCAACCTGAACGTCCCCAAATACTCTGGTGTGTAATCCCTCAATTTGACGAGATTCGGGTAGGCCTTTTTCGTCGCCGCCTTCAGGGTTTCGTAGAATGCGAGCTCGCCAGGAGTAGCGGGTTTGATCAAGAGGGAACCATCCTCGGTGGTCATGACACCTGGATGACCTCTGACTTGGGAGCCAAGAGCTTCGATTACTGCTGGATTTTTTGGAGCGGGAGTCGAGTCGGATGACATTGCTTCTCCGGGGGGCAGAAAACAGAACGAATACAAAGACATGGACGAATACAGCGCTCATAAGTACTACGAATACTACATTCCTCCCTTCATATCAAGGCCTTTCGGCGCTAGCGAAGAGCAAGCGAAGCGAAGAGTTTTGAAGGTCGGGAGAAAGAAAGTGCATACCCACACGGTAACGGGGATTCGACTCGCTGTTGTATAGCGAGATAGGATCAAAATCGGGTCAAACACCCCAACAGGGAACTCTCACTGAGCGCCTATGTTTGAACTCCGATATGGGAGCCTGGGTCCCGTCTCGTTGGAAACAGCCAGCGAGAGGCAACTACCGTAGCACGTGGAAGGCAGATGCGAATGATTTCAATTCGAGTCTACTAGTAACTAGAGCGCTTGAAGAAGTTGACAGCCTTGCCGAGGCTGGACACGGAACACCATTCTGGGCAGTGCTTGAGGACGACTCGGCGTACACACATACGAGATACGCACGGCCGAAAAAGCTTCGCCGTTCGGTCGAATCTACCATATTCTTTACCTTTGTCCGGGAGTGCCTTGCGCCGCGTAGTTCTGTTTTCTTCCGGGACTTGGAATATGTACAACTGAAAGAATGACACCAACATGGGGAAAGGGAAGGAATTACAAGAGGCGGCTGCATAGCCCTGACAAAGATCCAGTCAAACCCTCTTTGTGAAAGCGAAATGATGAGTAGGCCTCAGGCTCCAGAACCAGCGCGCAATATCTCAGAGTAAGCATTCGAGTACGCGATCGAGCGAGACAGGGCGTGCTGGTTCACGAGCGTGGTTAGGCCTTTGCTTGGCTAAATCGACGTTTGTCGACGCCTCATACTTAGCAATGGTAAACAGGATGCCTTTATTGCTATATTGAGCGATTAAATTTTTACCTTGCAGCGGGTCCTTTTCACAAGAACACTATGCCAAAGAGAGAGCACCCTGTGAAACCATAAGGGAAGACTCGCGGGATTCACAGGTTTGGTCACTTTCCCTGAGAGATCCCACACCAGATTCAGTGATGGCTACATCATGTAAGGTAGATCAGATTCACGATTCACTAAGGTAGATCCCCGATCAACAAATGGTGGATTCGAGATCCCCGACAACACTTTAATGTAATAAATAGACTCACAGCACGATCCATTGCTGCAGACTAATGCCAGCCCATACGAACCACTCGTCTAAATCCATCTTCCTCATGAACAACTTGAACAAAGGACCTCACATTGAAGATCGCCCAGACCAGCATGAATCGCAATATCTGCAAGACGAAGAGGGACATCTGGGGCTGGGCAGCCGCCGCACTGCTACTATGTTTCACGGGTGCAACACTCTCGAGTTCAACGACTGCCAGTTCACTTTCTCTGGGGGACACTACAATCGCTCCGGTATGTCCTTCTCTCATTATTGTAGTATGGAGCTCAACCATTTTACACCAGACATGCACAACATTCTTTCACGGCCGTTGCAGGGCTCTCTACCACTCCCAGTTTCCTCGCCATCAGGAAGCGGCCATTATCGTGGCCTTGCGATCCTAGCTGTTTTTGCTTGTTTCTGTCTACTGGTGGTAGGATACTTGGTTGCTTAGTTTGGATGCGGTACTCTACTCCTCGAAGATCCTCCCTTCTACTCCTCAATACTGCTCCATCTTCCTGAGTAGAGACGGCCTCGAGCCGTCAAGATAGTGTTGGCTCATATGAGTCCTGTATTTTGGATAATTTCTTGCAACTTGTCACAGCTGAATATTTTGTAGGGGAGGTGGGCTGGCGTTTCCACCGAGCCCACCACTAAAGATCCACGTTCGGTGTGGAGGTGTGGAAGACAACAATATACACATTCAGACGTGCACTTTCGCTTTTTGACGTGATTTCTTTCGGATGCTGTGCACATCCCCAAATTGGGCCGGGGAGTTCTCTATACATTCTCTCTGTCATACTGGAAAGATGGGCTCAATTACCAACTCCGATAGAGAACAAAGCGGCTGATCATGCAAAAACCCGAGTGCGGTCTCTTGCTTCCTGACATGGTGACTTTGAAAATCGGTCCCTTGCAACTAAGCTGCACGTAGATCTGCTATTCGAGTTGGGAACATTAAGCGCCCAAGGTTCTTGGAGGTCCTGTGTGAACAGCGTCGTGAATCACAGGCGCACTACTTTACGGTAGGTTATGCGGTAGATTAATATGGCGATGCGCAGAAATCCCGTACGAACAGTGACCCACAAGGCAAAAATAAATATGCAAAAATAAAATAAAATGTACAGGACGAAATGCGTCAGGGGAAGGAGACTCGGGATGGTGGAGATACAGAAGGAGCTTCATGGAAGCATCTTCGAGGTACTAAGCGATCCAGTATCCCATAAGTATTAGAAGACAGACAGCAACGACAACCGTCGTCGCGACACGATGATGGATACTAGTAATTGACGGTGGGGTTGGTGCGGAAATTGGGAATGGCAGTAGCGGCCTCTAGTGGCACGTCTAGTCCCAGGGAGCGAGATGAGCACCAATGCATTCAAATAAAGGAGGCTAGTTGTAACACATACCAAATCGATGGTAATCTCTACCAGAGTAAATGAAATTGCAGTTGTTGAACTCGAGTGCCTCGCATCGGTGAAACATGGTACTGGTAGCACGCCGGCTCCGTAGCCGACGACGGTGCGAATCTGCGACGCGTGCATCTTTGGGGTCAACGCGATAGCCCAGAGGGTGATCTTCAGTAGAACGTTTGTCGTTCAAGTCGTTCATGAGAGTCAAACAGTGCAGCGTTCTTCACGTTGAACGCTCAGGAGTAGTAGGAGGATGGGCTATAATTTGCAGGGAGGGACCATCGTGCTGTGAGCTACTTATTTGTATTGCATCTGCCATGACCACTGTGAGTCCGGGAGTTCCGGGGGACGACAGTATTGTTGTCGTCTTAATGGGGACCGGCAACGCCCATGGTGGCTGTGGCCTCACGGCCGCGCGATCAAAGGCCAAAAAGCTGCGACAAAAGCTATTTCAGAGCAAATTGGCCGTCTCCAGCAACGTCCTCATTTATTTTTTGGTTTCTAGCAGCACAAATGGGAGTATTCGTGACAATAGAAGCTCTATATACCAAATTATCTATAGTATATTTGAGAGAGCGTGTTTATTTTCTTGAATAAAGTCGAAATGTGTCACTTGATCAAATTCTGATCACTTGAGGATGAATGCATGTTAAGCCCCGTATTTCAAGAACTTGGCCTCTCAGAGACACTCATTCAGTTCCTAACCCTTTTTCCAACTCTTAGAGACTTGCTTGACAGCTTTGATATACTTCCTGCCATTGCTACTGCGCTTGTATGCATATTTGGTGCTTCTGGTTACTGACGAGTGTATCTGGGAAGTTTTGGACCTCCCTGTGCCCCGATTTCTATGAGGTTTTCTGGAGATGAAACTAGGCGTTGGCTCCAACAACGCCTTAGGATTACTTTTTCAATATCTGTGTCGGAAGAGTGGATTCTAAAATGAAAATTGGCTTAAAAGTTCGAATTTGAGAAAAATAATCCAAAGACCCTTTCTATTCTGATTTTACACGATTTTACAAGTAGTTAACCTAATATTCCCTGGCCTGAGGGAGTAGAAACTTTGTGTCGCACATTTTGCCCTGATCTGTGCTTGTATGTGTTTGATCTTGAAGCCATGGCCTGGCGCGGCGTTGCCGGTCCCCACTCTTATTAAGAGTCTTAATCCTTCTTCCGGCGTGCCAGTGTTTGTCCATATTTGATTGAGAGGAGACTACGAGAGCGGTGACGCCCGTCGTTATCTTTTTCATCACAGAATCTGCACTTAGCGTTGAAAGCAATCATCTGGGCTAAACCTCTCCGTGAGCTCCAGCCACCCTGGGCCATGCCGTATGACAAAAATAGAAAAGCTTCCACCAGCTACTTCAATACTTCCGAATTTGGCAACTGGTGATTCGCTGCTCTCCTACATATGATACTGTAGGCCACGAACGCGAATCAATGCATCCCGCTGATTGGCAGTCCACTCTTGACACCCGTGAAATAAAGTGAAATAAAAGTCTAAGAGATCAACTCCTCATCGCTCATAGAGCTGCGGCAAGGAAATAGAACAGAAGACAAGGGTTGCACGTTGCGTTTGTCCTCAGATGTACAGATACGCGGGTACTGCATTACTTTGGGTGTCCGATCTGGCGCACTACAGTGGCTTGAATACCACTGACAGGAGTTTGTAAAGCGGACCCTTGAACTCCTAAATACTTTCCACGAGAGCGACATTCGAACGACAGAAATACCACGGCAGAAGTGAATGGATGACAAGCAGATCAACCTACGCATCTACCCATTGCGGGGTCTCGCCGGGAAGATCTGAATCAGCCCCATTTCCAAAATTATCGAGGATATGTCAGATCATCGAGGCTGACGTTTAGCCCCGGCACCCGGGTGTTTGTGTCTCTGGAGTCCCAGGCAAAAAGAGAGGGAATAAATGCACTTCGCACAGCCACTCCGCCCACTGGCAACTTCTTGGCAACTTCAACGTCTTGCACGTTTTCCTCTACCATCTACCGGCCTACGCTACACCTGCTCGACTGGCCTCAAGCTACCAACTCAAATGTCGTTTATCTAAACCGTCCTCGTCTCAGGAACGACCTTTAGATTGCGCCGAGGATGATGGATAGAAAGAGGGACACGGGAAGCGATAGGGAATGGCGAGGCGTTCAATTGAAGGACAAGGGCTATGCTAAGACTTGGAGAAATGAAATTTGAGAGGATCGGGATGGACGACGGAGACGAAACGAGCATCATTGACGCTGGGATGGGGAACGCGATACCGACAGGGACAGACGACGCTCCTTGTCCAAAGAATATGACGGTCCCCGAATCTCGTGCCCACTCTCCTGCTACAGCCAAGGATGAAGACAAGGAGCTGGAAGAAGGCCGGAAGAAGGCCGGGATAAGGAGGAAGGCGAGTGAGCATCGCAAGGTCATCTATTCTTCTCCACGCCCCTATGCTGATGGTCTAAACGATGCAGGATACCACTCGGCGCAAACCAGCTAAATCTTCACCACGCCTTCGGTCTCCCCTGCCTTCTTCGGCTGGGGGTACGAGACACCAGGGCGACCACTATTACAGAGAATGTTTACATCGGAGTGGCGCAGAGATTATAACCTTCGCAATAAGGATAAGGACAGCCGACGACATGCGTGCTGTTGTGCTTGATGACCGCAAACCAAAGAAGGTGAAGACGGTTGGGAAGGTGGTTGGTGCCACTGGGTACGTGTGGTTGCAAAATCCTTGATTCCAGATGTGGCCGATACGTTACGTCGGTTGTTGCGTTGTCTTCGATTAAAAAGAGGAAAGATCTGGCTGCACCTCCCACCTTCCTGCTTGTCCTCCTTCAAACCCAATACCACAACTGCATCATACAGCCCTCCTCCTCTTCCCATTCATAACCACCCACGCCTCCTGGAACAAGGTACCAGCTCAGGAAAGCCCAACGTTGGCCCTCCCACGCGCGAGCCAGGGAACACCCCTCTTTCCGTCGTTCGCCAAATTCAAAAACGGAGCGTGGTTTCGACGGCGGAGGGTAGGCGGCCTACAACAAGCGAATGACTTGTGAAACCAACGCGAAACCGCTTCTCTCGACGCGGATGCGATGCTGGGGGGTTTGGTCGAGTTCAAGTGGTCTAACAGTGTACGTGTTTTCCCTTTTCTTTGGAGCCATTGAGTAGGGATGCTAATGGCGTCTATCTGCAGTGGCCTCATCTCGTCGCCCCCACCTGCGCGATATTCGACTAGTCCCTCTCTTTTTTGGTTCAACATCGACCAAAAGGCATTGAGCCCCTTCCCTTCCCGGCTGATTGGGTCTGGGCAGACATCCACGCCGGTCTCCCAGCCACTATCAACCTCCCGCCGAACCTCACGCCCGCCACGAAACAATCGCGTCGCTCCATTCCCGTTGAATACTACCCTAAATGTGCTCAGCTCAAGGTTAGTGGAATGCGTAATGGAGTTCCGGGAGAGGAAGACTTGGTGAAGTACCCAGGCGTAAAGTGATGCTCAGGGAGCGTTGAGTAAGAATGGGAATCATTATTGGAGACAGGGAGGAGGCTCGAGGGGAATGGGGATTTGAGTGCCAAGGGTTTCGATTCCGGCTGATGGGGAAGGTGTTCGTGCGCCTGCTCCAGCTTTTGACGCTCCTCCCCCTCCAGTGGGTGAGCAGCCGTACGGTGGCGAGTCAAACCCGTGCTCGAAGAGCTACAAGAGGGCTACGGCTCGTCGTCGTTTTCCTCTTGACGGCGCGCACGGGCACGCTGCGAGGTACTCTGCCCACTAGAAGCTCAGCTTCAGTTGTGATATCTATTCTGGCCTAGCTTCATTCGGTTTGGTTTTGATGAGCTTGGCTGCTTGCTGCTTCTTTTCCTTTGCTTTGAGACGCCTAATAGTGGAGAGTCGGATGATTCTGGTACTATGGTCGTGTCCACTTATGAATATGTTTTATATCTTTCATAGAATATCTATTGCCAGTAGTTTGTATGTGAATTGAAAGCATCGAGATGGTGAACGCCAGTGAGCGTTTGGTTGTGAGTTGGAATCGATCGGTCAGCGGGGCTTGATCGCGAAATTAGGCGCCCATATCAATGGGCTTGGCTTGGCAGCCCACAGGGCAGTTCGGAGGTGTCATCTGAGCGAAGCTTTCGTGCGGCGATGCTGCGCATGCACCCGGCCCATACAGCGAGGTAAAAATAACTATGAAAAGCAAGTAAAGCGTCCGACAGACAAGTCTTGAGGGTGGACTTGGTACAATGAAAAAAATCATGAGAGATATCTTTGAGATACTAAGCGATACGGCCTGAGTATCCCATGACTAGTAGGTAGATGAATGCAGCAAGAAATGCCGCTATCACCACCCCGCGGTAATAGTCAGATCTTGCCACTGACGGCGGTGGAGTCAACGCGGAAACTGGGAGTGGTAGGTTGTAAAAAGATTGTGAGTCAACGTTGTGGATGTCTGGTATTGGGTCAAACACAGCATACTCAAGAACGGGGGGATGGGACACACCAGAACGACGATAATCTCTGCCAGGGTAAATGAAATTGCAGTTGTTGAATTTGAGTGCTTCACATTCGTGAAACATGGTACTCGTAGCGCGACGGCTTCGTTGGCGGGGACGGCGGGAATCTGCGACGCGTGCATCTTTGGATTCGATGCGGGAGTCCAAACCGTGATCTCCAGTGGAACGTTCATCGTTCAAGGTATTCATGAGAGTTAAACAGCACTGCGTTGAACGCTCAGGAGTAGTAGGGGGATGGGGTCTAATTTTCAGGGAGGGTGCTGTGAGTTCTATTTATCTCAGGTAGCAAGAGCTCAAGTTTTGATCGTAATGGTATTCTCAATATGATGCCGGCGATATTCTTCTAAAATGAGCAACATCCAATGTGTGTGTTCGTGAGTGTGGTTTCTAAGTGTTTGTTCAGGTTAGGGGGCAAGGCTTCTTTGTCATTGTGTCAGGACGTCCGCATATAGCAGAGTTGCCATTGGCTAGTTCTTATTGCGGTTTGGGTCGACTGCCCACAATAATAGCCAGGGAACGCACGACGTCGGCCACCATTGTCCGTTCAAAGTGTGCTGTGGTAGTTGGATGGGTGTTTTGTGGTACATTGGTCGAGATAGAGAACTTTCGTCGAGTCGGCATTGCGCGTTCAGCTCATTTCTATTTCCGTTTAGCCCTACCACTCAGCTTACAGGCACAGCTGCATGACTCCATCGGTCTATTCAACTCTCACTGACCCATCCCTCCACCGTCCATTCCAAGGTCTTGGCCAGGGCTCAGGCGAGGCTTTGCAAACTGGTTTGACATCCGCTGGTAGCCTCCTCGTCCTCGTGGCTCCAGCTTGGCAGTCCTCTTTTGTTTCGATCGCTACCAACTCAAACCCATCACACAGCCACTTCATTCCGCTTGGACATCTTGCTCGTTCGCCAAAATCGTCTCCATCCTCTTCTCAACGGGTCGCGAACTATGCGTTCACAGCACTCGGACAAGGCAGGCTTTCAGATGCTCGTTTGTAACAAGCGTTGTGGCTCCCTCATGCGGGCGCTGAGGATGATGGACGGGGGGAGGAAGAGCGATCTCTTCTGCTGCTGTCTAGTGGAGGGGTACAAGGATAGGGATAGATATTGAGAGAGGGACAGCGATTGATAAAGGTGAGGGGGTGATATAACCACAAGCTGAAATCCACTATGTTAAAGAAAGGCGGTGATGAATTGGATAGGTGAGTTGGGTCATCTGTTCCCTGTCCTCTTATGCTGACGAGTTACATGAGGAAGGATCTCACCCGCGGATGCACCACCTGCTGAACCCTCACTCCGCCTTCGCTCTCCTTCTCTTTGGCTAGAGGTACGTGGCAAAAGGAGGGGCGACCACCGCGGACTGGAGATAGAAACTGTAGGCATCGCGACAAGGCTACGGACAGCAGACGGAATGTTTACTTAATGCTACCTATTCAAAGGAGAAGGTTAATCGGGTTCAGAGGGTCAGCAAGGCCGTGGGTGCTACAGGGGCTCGTATCGCGTTACAGCCCTTGACTCGTGTTAAGGCTGAGAAGCTTCATAGGCTGTTGCGCCGGCTTTGGTTGAAAGAGGAGGAGGGATTTCGCTGTGGAAGTGCTTTGATCCTCACCTCTCATCCATCTTTACATCCTACTCCAAACCCAGGCCACCGCAATTTTAGACTTGTGACCATTCTCTCGCACGAGGGGGACCAGTCATAGGTCTACCGTGATGTGCCAAACCACCCGATCCCTACTCCCACTCCGAATACCGCCCACGGTACCCTCGAATGAATGGTCATTGCAATCAAGCCCTGTCATGGGGTTCCCTTGTCGAGTTTGGGCAACAGCCCTCGTTCGTCGATTCGTCAAATCTGCAACAACAGCCCACCGTCCGGTGGCGCCGCGAAGCGTGCTTCTCTCAAGCGTTTGCGATGCCGGGGGATGTGGTCGAGTTAATGGCCTTGAAATGTACGTTTCCGTCTTCTTCTACTCGTTGTGAGGATATGGGTTGATGAGGGTACAGTGGCCTCATCCCGTTGGTTCGATGATGAACTACATGGCCTCCTGCGGCCCGGCTGCACCTCTTTCACCTCCTAGTTCGAAATCAACCAAAAAGGTCCTCGAATCCCCTTTCCTCCTCCTCTGTTGATTGGGTAAAGGCATTCATCCATGCAAGTCTCCCCGATGCTACCTGCCTCCTGCCAAACCCGGTTCATCCACCAGCGTCGCCCAGCATTCCCTTCGAAAATGACCCTCGCTGAAATACATGGGTAGCATTATTGAGGCAGGTGAAGGGTCTGAGTTTCCCGAGCCGAAGATTTCGAGGCGCCTGCACCTCAGACACTCGCCCTGGCGACCGTACGGAGGCGAGCTAGGATCGTGCTCTGCGGGTTACGAGAGCCACGTTGTGCATCGTCGTCGTGCTCCTATTGTCGGTGTGCACGAGTGCGCTGCCAGGCGCTCCGGGCATTGGGAATTCAGCTTCGGTTGTGATATACATTCCGGCCAGGCTTGGTTCGGGTTTGCTGTTGGTATGCTCTAGCTGATCATTGTTGCTTCTTTTTTCAACTTCCCGTGTATCGTGTAGAGCGCTTATGGTAGTATCTCACTGTCCACTTATGAATATGTCTCATGTCTTTCATAGAAGGTCTATTGGTTTGTGTCCGAAGTGAAGGCATTTGGATGGGAAACGTCAGTGCGTTTAGGTAGGAATCGCCAGTCGCCAGTGCTTTTCGTTGGAGCTCGGATTGATTGGTTAGCAGGATTCAATTGCTTTTGGCGAAATTAGGCGCCCATAAAGAGGCTGGAGAATAGCGTGACAGGGGATAGCTGAACGTTCATGGGCCTGGCTTTAAGACATAGAGCGCCAAGGCTACGCTAAAGGATCATGTATATCAGTGGGGGAAGGTAAAGACAACCAGCAACAAGGGCCACTGTTGCCAGGCCGCGATAATGGTACGGTGTTGGAGCCAGCAGCGGTCCCGGTGCGGAAGCAGACTTTGTGTCAGTTCTGAATGAATTGTACATGTCAAAGCCTTGAGCTAGACGCCGGGAAATCTCCCCCGTTTTGCGGCTTAACCCCGCTCGGTCACTCTGTGCTTGGCAACATTAGGCGCCATGCCCTGCAGCAACCACGGTGCATTATCATGTAAGCAAAGCTTCGTGGTAATCTATGCGGCTTGAAATTAAAAGCCTTGAATGGGGTGTGGAATCCGGCACAGGTGGTTAGCATGACTAAAGAACTATGCAAGCATGTAAATGCACCGCAGGAGGTGAGGACCGTTGGGGATAGATTAAGGTACAGAGGGTAATTCACGAAAACATCTTTGAGGTCCTAAGCAATCCAGTATTTTACAATAATTATGAGAAGGCAGACAGCAAGAATTGCGGTTGTCGCGACGTGATAACGGTTGTGCATGGGCAGCGGGGCTGGTGCGGAAACTGGGAATAGCGGCGACGGCTTAGTGGGAACGTTGGGCACGTCTAGCATATATTGAAAAGCGCGATGAGCACAAAGCCAGATGAGGAGGAGTAGATAAGACATACCGGAATGATTGCAATCTCTTCCAGTGTAGGTGAAATTGCAGTTATTGAACTCGCACCCTTGATACATGGTAGAAGAGCGACGGCTCCTCATCTCAGGACCATGCTCTGCGGCGCGTGCATGTTTTGGTTTGCGAGAGTCAGGGCGACCTTCAACTCGCACCCTTGATACATGGTAGAAGTGCGACGGCTCCTTATGTCAGGACGGTGCCTCTGCGACGCGTGCGTGTTTTGGTTTGCGAGAGTCAGGGCGATCTTCAGTGGAGCGTTCATCGTTCAAGTTGTTCATGAGAGTCAAAGAGTGCTGCGTTCTTCAGGTTGCACACTCAGGAATAGTAAGGGGATGGGGTCTAAATTGCAGGGAGGGGTCATCCTGCAGTGAGTTCTATATATGTATTGCCTGTCTCTGGGCTTCTCTTTTTACGGCAGGCTGCCTCAGGCTTGAGGCTGAAGGAGCCGCCCTCTTGGCTTCGGCCGATCACATGCTAATGACATTGCCCCTTTGAATGTATCTGTGTGATGGCAGATACACACCTGTGGACAGAAGGGAATTCCACTTGCAGTGGTTGCTCCGTCAACTCACGCCATATGCAAGTTAAGCGGCCAATCCTTCCACTCACAAGTTGCCGAATTCACAAGCACTTCTGTAGGCCGTGAGCCTAAATTGGTGCTTCCATTCGCATGCGTTGTTCTCCGACCCTCTGCACATCCACTGGTCGCCAGTCTGCTCCTGGCACCCCGTGAAGCCTACCAAGAGATTAACCCTGTCGCACGTTGAGCGTCGGTGAGGAAACAAAACAGAAGACAAGCTTGCTCGCTTGATGATATCATGGCCTTTGTCGTTGCCTGTTGCGTTCATTCATGAATCGTAGCTGACCAATCGCATGCAGCGTACCAGGCAGGTGTGTCGGTCAATCCACCTATCTGACCAGCACGATGGCAGAATGGATTCCATGCAGATTTCCAAAATCAGAAACGGCCGATCGACCTTTACCTCTGATTTTGCCTCTCTGGCGTTTGGTATGGGCTTACTCGTTAATATTCAACCGCGTCGCGCCGAGGAAATAAATCTTGAGATTGACTGGGATTGAACACCCAGCGGCCCAGGTCCAAAGCCATCACACCGCCACTCCCACTAAACACTGTCACCTCCCATTGGTCACCCTCTTCTAATACTGCCTTGCACGTCTTCCTCGTGCGCCAACATCGTTTCAAATACTTTTCTCCACGGGCTACAAACTATCCATTCACAGCACTCCTTGACAGCATGGTGTCAGGTACTCGTCCTTAGCACGCCATGTCCCTTCCCCAACCGCCCGGCATTTAAACGGAAATAGCGAATGCCCTTTGGATTGCTCTGAAGATGGTCGATAAGAGGAGAAGAGGAACCAGGAACCGTCTCCCGAGGAGGGGTTTGTCTCTGTCGCAGGTGGAAAGGGTGACAGAGTCCGACGGAGGGATAAGGACGAGAACAGGGTAGGGATTGGCAAGGCTTTGGAAGCAGGGATGCTGGTCGAGGGGATCACGATCGACGACGAAGACGGGATGAGGGTCTCGATGGAGGGATGGCGAATGCTATGCCGACTAGGACAGCCGACTTTCCTCATACAAGGACCGTGACGATCCTCTATACCATGGGCTGAAATCTCTGGCTCACTTTTCTGCTACTGCGGATAGGGAGGAAGAGGAACTGGGGAAGGGCGAAGGGAAGGAGAAGGAGGAAGGCGCGTGAGTATCGTAAGGAGACACTAGGAGGACAATTACCACTATAGTGAACGGTCAGACGTACCAGACATGGGTAATACAGGCATCGCGACAAGGATAAGGGCAGATGACGAAGTGTTCGCTCTCGTGCTTGATAAGGGCTGGGAAGGCGGTCGGTGCTACTGGGGTGCGTATCGTCTCAAACCACTTGCTTCGGCTCGAAGCTAACATGTTACGTAGGTTGCTGTGCTGTCTTTCGTGAAAGGACGAGCGATCTGGCTGCTGAGCGGTGGCAACCTCAATCCCTCATCCTTCCTTACCTCCTACTCCAAACCCAGAGTACCACGATGCATCAAACCACTCGTCCCGCCCTCGAACACCTAACCATCGCAAGCAACGGCTGCCAAGGCCCTCCCTTGGCCAGTCAGGCAACATTTCTCATTCGGCATTTCATCGGATCCACAACGCCAGCCTACTTTCCAGTGGTGCCGCGAGACATACTTCCCCCAAGGCGCTTTCAATACCGGGTAATGTGTTCGAGTTCAAATATACTTGCAATGCACGTTTCCAAGTCTCTTTCCCATCGCTTCGAGGCTGACTCCTGCGGTTCCGGCTGCATATCATTCGACTCTCGCCCCCTCTCCTAGTTCGAAATTGGCCAGAAAGGTCATTGAATCCCCTTCCTCTTTCTCTGTTGAATGTGTCCAAGCTGACATCCACTAGGCGTCCCCTACACTATCCGCCTCCCGCCACACCTGCCTCGCCCACCTCCAAATTATTGCATCGCATAACATCCCCGTCGAGAACTACCCGATGCATACCCAACCCAGGGTTCGCAGGACGGGCAATGGGCGCCGAACGCGGACGAGCCCTTCACATTCTGAGGGTGTTTTGCTGTTGCGAGGGAGTGTTGGATTGTATGGATGCAGGTAGGAAACCCATGGGGCCGAAGTTCTCGGTTTTAACTGGTGGGGGGCGAGGAGCTGCTCCTGTTCCTGCTCTAGAGACTCCTGCGCCTCTTGCTCCCCAAGCACCAGATTGACCGTCTGGGGGCTAGTCAGGGTCATGCCCGACGAATTCGAAGAGGAACATGGCTCGTTGACGTGTTCCGATTGAGGGTGCACACAGGCACGCCGCGAAGTGTTCTGGCCAGGCTTCATTCGTGATAGGTTTTAGTAGGCTTGGCTGATCATTGTCTTTCGTCCTTTCTATGTATCGCGTAGATATGTAGGATTGAATTACTATTTGATTTACATGAATGTGCGCTATGTCTTCATTGGGGGATCTAACTACTCAAAGTTACTCGCGCTAGAGAAACACGAATGAGCGTTCAGTTGCGGGACAAGTAGGATTGGTCAGCAGGTTTGATTGGATGGCAATATTAGGCGCCCGTAATCCTGTACGAGCGGTCATCAGCTACGGGTGTGGAGGCTTTGGGGTAGGCTATGCAGTGATGCCGCGCAAATATTCGGTACAGAAGTCTGAAGGGTAGGAATGATAAATAAGCAATGCGAAAGACATGAGGCGCGAGGACAGAGGTGCAGAAACAGATTCATGAGTGCACCTACCTTTGATATATGGCCGCACTACTAACCGACGAAGTATCTCATCGCAAGCAGACAGAGACAGCCAGCAACAAGAACTGCTGCTGCGAGGCGGCGGCAATGGTTGGTTGATGATGGCACGTTCGTTGGCGCGGAAACAGGGAATGGTAGATGCTGCATCTGTGGCGGGTAAGCATTGTGCGTGTCTAGTGCCAGGAAATCATATGAGCACCCGGGCGTGATGGATAGGAACAGCGAATACCAGGAATTGAACAATTGTAGTCCCTGCCAGAGTATATGAAGTGGCAGTTATTGAATTGGAGGGCTTCACATCCTTGAAACATAGGAGCCGAAGGGCGGCGCCCCTTCAGCGCAACCTGACGATTTCCGACGTGCAGATGCCCCATACCATGACTACCGGGGTCACAGTCAATGGGAAGTTTGTTGATTGAGCCGCTCATGAAGATGATGGATGTGGAAGTGCGCTACCTTGCTGGACACTTAAGAGTGTGTCAGTGAGAGCAGGGGTTTGGTCTTCAGGAAGGGACAGTGCTATAAGCTCTTTTTATACGCTTCTTGGCTCCTCCCCTCCGGGTCCTTTCATTAGATCTGGACCTGCTGACTGATCTGCGTCACGGACCGTTACTTCGTGGACCACCAAAGTCTGCAAAAGTGATTTTTTCACAAACAGCTCGTTAGAATCGCCCAAATTTATGGGCACAGATCCAGATTTGCGAAAGCGTTCAAAAAAGCACATCTCAGAATATATTCCATACACTTTTGGGGGGGTAGACAAGTTTTTGGACCGGCATTTTCAGTGGACGTGAGGGGCCTGGGAATGCCAGGCCTCTTGCTTGGTGGTCATGTTGGTCGAAATATTCGATTCTTTTGCCATTTATTTCGTATTTATTAGCGCAATCCCCCCCAAAAAGTTGCGAGGCCAAGCAATGCACATTTGCTCCTCCTCGAGCTGACATGGTCACATGGGGTCAAAATATCCCTGCGAGGGAATGCATGGTTTGTTAGGGGTGCCCGCTCGCCTTTTAGACCGAGTTCAAGACCACTTCATCATACAAACACTGCGCGGTGAGGAACTTCCCCGAAAGACCTCCAGTCAAAATGATAGCGCGTCAGCCACAGAGATGATGCCAAGCGCGGATTAGATCTCAAAGTACCATCGAACTTGAGGTATCTATGTCGTCGCAGGTGACCGGTGACCTGTTGAAAAGAACTGGCTGGATCTGGACAATGAGCACCAATGAAAGATTATGTGGTGCCATCTGTGCGGTTTAATCTTGTTGATCTAGCATCCCACAAAGGAACGAGGCTATGCCCATTTTAGCCCGCAAACATGCCGACAAGGTATTGGCTCATGCCCTCGGGCGTGAGGCTCCCAACGTCTGAAAGGACGAGAGAAGTCAAATTAGGTCTGGCGAAGCTGTTGAATAACGGGCTGGGGACGAGAAAGGGTAAGGAATACCTGGTATAATCAACTGCTGGATTATTTTGCACAATTGTTTTCTGCATGATTCCTACGGGCGCTTGACCCCAATGTATGGCGGGGGAGGAGTTGGCATTATCTTCTGTCCTGCTGACTGAAGCGGAACGAGCAGACCGAACAGGAAGTGAAAATAAAAAGATGTTTGCGTTGTGGCTTGAAAGATTGTACTGCGATAGCGGGAAAAGGCGGTGGAATTTGTAATTGAAAGCGAGTGAGAATCGGCTGATTGGTGAAGACATGTCACACAGCAAGAAGACCTTCCAGTCAGCGCGTAGAACGTTTGTCAATAAGCGAAAATCATCAGTGCTTAGAGGACAGCGCGACTATTTGATCAGGAGTGGCAGCAAGCACCATGGCCCCTATGTGAGCATGGTGATCAAGTTAGGATGCACTGGCATTAGTAACTAAACAAAACGTCATCGTACGAAACCTGATTCTGGGACCAGCTCATGCCAGGTGGCATCAACCAACGCCAGGCAATACCAGGTATGACAGGCTGGCGATCATACGCCAGATCTCATCGTTGCCCAGATCCCGGCCCTGACCAGGTGAATACCAGGTTGGTTGGCCATATCAGGCATAAACCAGGTAGACATCAAGGTGGCCAGACCGTTGTCAGGTTGACGGTTAATGCCAGTCTGGCAACACTGGCCATGCAATGCCAGGCTATACCATGCTAGCACCAGTTAGGTACCCTATCTCACTGTCGGATGCCTGGCACTACTCAGCTCGAACCCATGTAGTTGTCGGCAACGAATTGCAATTAGCATCAGTACAGTATAGTAGGTTATGATATACACAAACGGCAAGCGACATAATGTTACGAATAATGATAAGGTGCAATTGAGACATACAGGAAAGCGGTGTGCGACACGAGAGCAAACACGGTACAGAGCATGAGAGCCAGAGGGCGAAAGCGACGGTAAGAGCATTCAGAGAGAGCGATTGTAACAGCCGAGCCTTGATGCAAGTGATTTGGAGCGAGAGACAAGAACGAAAGCCTGACGAGAAGACTATGCTCGTGTCGTGTCAGATAGAGACCTGATGCGACCACAAGACAGCAAACGCAAGAACTCACGATTCCGAAACCAATTCAGAGAGACTTGCGAGACCCACTGCGCGTTTTCGCAGTCGGGGTACCAGGAGTTGATATAGCAGCTTGTGACCGTCCATGGCGAGTCGTAATCGGAGTAGTGCGAGGAAGCTGCTGTCCAACAGCTCGAGTGCGAGAGTTTTCGTCGCCCTCGGGGAATAGCTCGTGGGCAAGGGATTGGGAGCGGTGCGAACGAGTCTCTGCTTCCTCGTCGTCGTCACTGTCGTTGTCACCATCAGGTGGGCCTTTGGGCTCGTCAGTATCGTCGTCGGTTGCAGGCGGACCTCGGGTGTCATCCTCATCCTCAACCTCGTCCTCGACACCTTGAGCTGTAGCTTGACGGCTGCTGCCTTCCTCAGCGGCCGCAGCTTCCTCGACGTCGTCATCTATATCGCTGTAAGACACAAATACAAATGAAAGGATAGCATATACATACCTGGTTCAAGGCTCTTCAACAACTCGTTGGCAGCAGCGACGGGATCGACCTTTGGGGGTTGAATACGGCGCTTCTTGCCCTTCTTCGCGTTGTAGCGAATATAGGGAACAGCGCTATAGGTAGTGAGCAAAGAAATGAGAAACCGTTGTCGTTACCACTCACGCTTGGATGAAGTCCATCGTCTCCTTCGCCCAGCGGTTTTCAGCAGAAAGGAGGGTCTTCGTCCATCTATACAGGGCCTGCAGGTCAATGTCATCACATACGACGTTAGCAGTAAATGATTCTGCAGATGAGAGCCCGAAAAGTGTCTCAACCGATCCATAAGTGGCGTCCACGGCGCATATATGCATCAGGACTTACCATGGCAACAGCATATGCGTAGTCGCTCACTTCTGGAACCGAGCGACCAGCCATCGACCCTTTGGACTCTTTACCACCCTTGGGTTTGTCTTCCCAAGCAGTCGAAGCTCCTGTCATGATGGCGCGAAGGCACTAGCCAATGTCAGTGCAGCCATCGCGGAAGCAGATGATGACCTACACGAAGAACAATCTCGCCACGGAAAAGACCATCCAAGATTGATTTTTTCTTGTCGTATTTGCGTGCGAAAGGGTACAGGAATGCAGGTGGATTGTTGAGGTCCTGCTTAATCTTGCCATCCTGAATGTCGGCAAGCACACCCCTGCATATGGGTATCAGAAAGAAAACGGAGCTGCTCAAAGGAAAACGCTTACACGGAATCGGATTTCCAGCGCGCCTGAAGATCCAAGGGAAGCAGAAGACCGCCAAAATGAGGGTGCTTAAGTCCACGCTTTGCCTTGGGGTCCGTGGCGACGAGTGCCGGTTTGATGGGACTTTTGCGGCTCTTGAGGCACCAATCGAGGATGCCAAACTTGGTGGTCTTGACGTCGTTGGCCTTGTTCTGCTCCAGCTCATCGCTGAGCTGCACCGACGAGTAAGATGCCGTGATCAGAGAAGAAAGTCGTGTACTTACCTGGCGACACAGCGTCTCATAAGCACCAGGATCCTTCTTGCTTATCATAACCACCAGCTCGTGCATGTGCTCGACCCTTTCCGTGATAAGGTCATAGTAGCCCGACTCGATTTCCGTGAATCTACCGAACGAAAATGAGCAAACCCCAGTCAATGAAACAAGGCGATCTGGACATACTCCTCAGACAATGTGGGCTCTTCGTGTGAATAGCATTCGACGGCGCCATCAAGAACACTTCGAATATCGAGGAACAAATCGATGGTCATGAGGGAGTAACGAACACCATGATAAATCGCCTCAAGTATCCTAGCGTCTTTTCAGCAAAGGCGGTCTACATATTTGCAGCGGAAGACTTACGGATGAGGTACTTCGTTGCTCCCAGCTTGGTGCAGCGACTTGATCACGCAGCGCCTCGCCAAAGCGAAGTCTTTGTCCTGGCGGGAAGGAATAACTGAGGACGAGTATTCCCATTCTTCCTGACGCTGGCGCTTCCGTTTGGGAGCCATAGGCAAGCAAAGGGGATGGTAATGGTTGGTGGAAGAGATGCGATTCTCCTGCGCGACGCGTCAAAGGCAAATTAAGCGGAGCTTGAAATACCTGATCACGCGGAAGCCCCTATCGGTCACTGGCCAAAGGAACTGGCGGGCTAACGCCGCAGCCGTGTGTTGCTCTCGCTCTCAATGTTCAAGTGCCCAACCTGTAGTGCTCGTTTCGACAACCGAAAAGCCCTTTCCAACCATACCCGACGCCCTAATAAATGTAAGCCAAGAGCTGGGGCTGAAACTGCAGCTGAAGTCGATCGAGGCGAGGGACCGAGTCGAGGGGTCAAACGGCGTGGAGGAGATGTGGAAGATGAAGGTAGACCTGGTCCTTTCTCAACTCTGACTCCTGCGGGGTTTCCTGATACTTTTCAGAATCTCGAACTCGTGTTCGATCTGACAATCCGTTGAATCAGATCCCCCTGCCAGGAGGACCGGATCTGTTTGTTCAGCCTGATGATCAGCCGACTCAAGATGATATGCAAATGCAGGTTGATGTGCGTTTTCTCTTGTTGATAAGTTGTCCAATATTTAATCTTTCTTACAGGACGAGGACACATCTGAGGCTGAGATCAACATCCCCGAGACGGACTCAGAGCCTGCAATCACCGTCCCAACTCTTCGCCGAATAAAACACCTTGCAAATCCTCATATACCCTCTGCCCCACTTTTAGTCGAAGATCATCACGAGGAAGATATATTTCTGGCTAGTGGCCATAAAGCCTTCCGAACGCGTCCCAACGAGTGGGGTATCTACCGGATCTACCCTTTTGGACGGCCAACCTACGCTCCTGACCTGGGAACCCCAGTTGTTTCCAACTTGCGGGTGGATACAGCTCTTCCATATGCCCCTTTCGACAATATGACTACCCACCGCCTGATCAACTGGCATATGGCTCCAACATCCGGTGTCAATCGACTGCAGGCGCTTGTCAAGGATGTCATAAACCAACCCGACTTTGATCCACATGACCTTGAAGGCTTTAACGCAGCCAAGGAGCTCTCGAAGCTCGATACCTTTGATCCTGAGACCTGTGGTCTTCCCGAACCTGCCTCGTGGATAAAGACCTCTGTTGAGGTTCCTGTGCCAGGGACTCGAAGAAAAAACCACTCCGAGGCTGCAGCCCCCACATTCACCGTTGAGAATGTCTGGTACCGCCCACTTTTGCAAATCATCATTGGGGCATTCACTGAGCCTGGATCTGAGGCCTTTCACATATTTCCATTCCAAGAGTTCTGGAGGCCAAACCCCGACGAACCACCTCAGCGACTCCTCTCTGAGATATTCGACTCAGACCGCTTCACCGAGGAGTACGAGCGTGTCCTCAAGGCTGCTCGTGCTCAGGGCTACACAGGCGAAATTGTTGTTGCTGCACTGATGCTGTGGTCCGACTCGACGCAGATTACCCGCTTCAGCAGCATGTCACTCTGGCCAGTGTACCTCTATTTTGCAAATCTTTCAAAGTACGAGCATGTTCGCTCTCTTGCATTCGCGGCTCACCATCTGGCATACATTCCAAAGGTTTGTTCTTATATCTATGTTGACTATGTCACTTACTAACTGTGTCACATATTTCAGCTCTCAAAATTGTTCGAAGAGTTCTACTTTGACACATTTGGAGTCAAACCCACTGATGATGTCCTCCGCTTTGTGAGGAGGGAGGTGGTACATGCCATTTACTTGCTGATTCTCGATGCAGAATTCATGCATGCCTACGTGTATGGCCACGAGATGACCTTCTGGGATGGTGTTGTTCGCTTACTCTTCCCTTGATTCTTCTCACATTCCATGGACTATCCTGAAAAGTATGTGAACCTGTTTTTCAAGTGCTCATCACTGATGGATTTAAACAAACAGAATTCTACTTGCTTGTATCAAGTATTTGGGTGCATGCCCCTGCCCAAAGTGCCTTGTTCGCAAGTCCAAGATCCCTCTTATTGGTCAGGACAATGATATGTTGTTCCGAGAGAAGAATCCACGAACAGCAACAGAGCAATACCATGAGTCAGTGGAGGAGGCTCGGAAGGAGATTTTCGAGAATGGAATTGTGGTCAACAGTAAAAAACTGGAGGACATCTTGGAGAACTCACAAGTTCCAGTGCGGGTACGTTTATAGCATACTCTTCAGTATTTCTAAGCTGATTTACAATGCAGAATGCATTTTATGCTCGTTTGGGCAAGCATGGTTTTGACCCATTCACTCTCATTGTACCCGATCCACTCCATGAATTCCAGCTTGGAGTTTGGCGAAATGTCTTCCACCATATCATACGCATCTTGTATGCTCATGATGCCGAAAGGGTAGGAGTGATGGATAAGCGGTATGCATAACTGAGATCTATCTAATATTTAGCTGACATGACATGAATAGGTATCGTCAGATGCCAACATTTGGAAAGGACACCATTCGAAGATTTCCTGAGGCTGTATCAGGAATGACTAGGTTGGCGGGTCGTGATTTTGAGAATCTTCTTCAGGTGAGAATATATTGCAGATCACCGTACGCTAGTCTCTCATTTCATCGCATTCAGTGCGCACTTCCTGTCTTTGAGGGATTGCTCCCTTCACCACATGATGGAAACATTCGCAAACTGCTGTTTGAGCTTGCAACGTGGTATAGCCTTGTCAAACTCCGCATGCATACCAGCCGCACTCTCCTTGAGCTTCGTGCTGCTACAAAGAGGCTCGGCAAGGCTCTCCGAACCTTTGTGGTCAAAACTTGTCTGAAGTTTGATACGAAGGACCTTCCCAAAGAGGTGGAAGCCAAAGGGCGCAGGAGGGCCAAGGCAAATGCAGCAGCAAAGGACCCAAACAGCAAAGGAAAAGGGAAGCAAAGGGAAGCACCTGCCGACGAATATACCCGGAAGTTTAACCTAGCAACGTACAAGACACATGCACTTGGTCACCACTATGAATCTGCCTGCAGTATAGGACCATCGGATAATGTTGACACTGAAGTGGTAAGTCTATCGGTTTGGGCCTGAAGCAATGACTGATACTTTCAGGGTGAACGAGAGCACAAGGAAGTCAAGAGCATCTTTTTCCCTGATGCATCGAAATCAGACTTCACGGCTGGGATTGGAAAGCACTACTTGCGGCATCGCACACTGCACCTCCTCGCTCGTGCAAGGGATCCACCACCAAAAGTACCTCCTGGGCTTGATGCACCGTACAAGATGTCAAACGACACCAGTGTCCGACTGAACATCTTGACATGGGTCCGAGAACACAGTGGTGATCCAGCTCTCAAGGTAAGTTCACTTCCATCAGAGGAAAGTGCCACACTCAGCAGCACATTCTAGGGCTGGACATCACAGCTTCAAGCACATCTACTGGGCCGCATCTTGGGCCGAAAGTATGATGGCGACGAGGATGGAAATTTCAGCCCCGAAGAACTCCAACGGGTTGTATTCATCAACGATACAATTTACCAGCATCAGCGAATACAGATAAACTATACCACGTACGATTGCAGGCGTGCCCAAGAGACCCTCAGCATGGTTCGTGACACAGAGGAGGCTGGCCCCAGCAGCGAGAAGCGCCCATTCATCCTTCTGCAAGCCCATGAACCTCCGCCAAAGCCTGGAGACCCCGATCCACACCCATACTGGTACGCTGAGGTGGTTGGCATATTCCACGCGAATGTCATGTACAACGACCCCGATTCGTTCAAAACTGAGACTCAAGTGATGGACTTCCTGTGGATCCGCTGGCTAGGACCCCGGCGGAACTACCCCGCTGGATGGACTGCAAAGAAGCTCCATCGGGTTGCCTATGTGACCCCTCGAGAGTCCTCCCCAATGTTTGGGTTCCTCGACCCCGCAAATGTCATCCGCGCTGTTAACCTGATGCCCGTCGACAAGTACGGACGCTCATCGTGCAGACTTCCACCTTCCGTCGGGCGCCCAAACTCCCAGGATGATCTGGATTGGAACTATTA
This sequence comes from Coprinopsis sp. MPI-PUGE-AT-0042, assembly GCA_020736565.1. Taxonomy (NCBI): domain Eukaryota; kingdom Fungi; phylum Basidiomycota; class Agaricomycetes; order Agaricales; family Psathyrellaceae; genus Coprinopsis; species Coprinopsis sp. MPI-PUGE-AT-0042. The sequence continues at coordinate 302,222 of JAHBOF010000063.1, read as the reverse complement.
TGATGTTGGAATGTAGGTTATCAGCTTGCATGAATTGAACGCACCAACTGAGCTCTCACCTCCAGCTTTGCTGACCGAGACCATTTCATGCGCTTTCGGGGTGGAGGCGTTGGACACGAATCGACGCGGGAGGCAACAAACAAATGCCTCAAGGACCGCGATGCTACTGATCTCGAATTCGAGCTTGACGTGGAGGAAGGCGACGACGTGGAGGTTCTAGAGCGGCTTCTGCAGAATGTGGCCAACCCCGAGGACATGGACGAAGAGGAGCTGGAAGATTTTTTGGAGGACGAGGGTATTGATCTTCGTGTTTTGACAGGGGTCGAAGGGGACGATTCGGACGAAGACGAAGCTGTTGATGACGATCAGGATATGGATCGTGGAGATGCTGATTATTAGAAATAAAAGATCTTACCTTGGCCTGTGGCCCTGCATTGAGTGGTTGCACCAGTAGAAAGTAAGAGACGCCGGGGCCCAGCACTGTCAAAGCTCGAGGATATGGGCCATGGTGAACAGGAGCCTCAATGGGCGCTGGGAAGCGCCAGCGAAGCAGTATTGATGTCATCACATGAAGTCCGGGAAACGCCGATGGCTGGCCATCGAGGGGCAGGAGGATATAGTGTTGGCCATACAGGTAGCTAGATGGTAGGGTTATGGGCAAAATGATGAATATCTGACTGCTGTTCTGACTTGTCTTACCAGACTGGATATGTAATGCCAGGTCAACGGAAAGTTGGAAGGCAGAAGGCCAGATCAAGGCCAGATTGATGGTGCATTGTCAGCTCACTATCAGATTGGCACGCAGCAGGCCAAGCCCAAATCAGGATGGCTTTCGGATGACTTCTCGGCGTCAGATAGATAGACCAGATCCAGGACTCGGGTTTCCTACGATGGTGGTGGCAGTCTCAGGATGGGCAACGTAATCAAGCACAGAGACTTGTAATAGATAAATGGCTATGCAAGGCAGGAAATGTGGTAGGGAAGGAGACTAGAGGATGGACGGAGATACAGAAGGAGATTCATGGAAGCATCTTTGAGGTACTAAGCGATCCAGTATCTTACCAGAATTAAAAGGCCAACAGAAACGATAGCCATTGCCGCGATGTGATAATGGTTAGTTATCGGCAGCAGGGTTGGTGTGGAAATAGGAAGTGGCAGCAGCAGCTCTGGTGGTAGGTCTGCTCATGGGGAGCGAGATGAGCACCAATGCATGGTAATAAATGGGAGGAGTAGGAACACATACCACAACGATGGTAATCTCTACCAGAGTAAATGAAGTTGCAGTTTTTGAACTCAAGTGCTTCACATTCATACTAGTAGCGCGACGGCTCTGTGGCTGAAGACGGTGCAAGTCTGCAACGCGTGCATCTTGGAGTTCAGTGTGATAGTCCAAAGGGTGATCTTCAGTGGAATGTTCATCGTTGACGTTGTTCATGAGATTCAAACAGTGCTGCGCTGCTCACGTTGAACGCTCAGGAGTAGTAGGGGTATGGGGCACTAATTTCCACGGAGGAACCACGGTGCTGTTAGTTCTACGTATTTGTATTGTGCCTTCCTGTCCGAGCCGCCCATCCTATCACGACAGCACCATATTCCTCCATCACTGTCCTTCGTCCCTATCCTTCCTCCATCACTATCCATTCGGCATTCCTCCATCAAAACGCCCGTCCTCCCTCAAAATCCATCTCCTTTCCCCCTTCAGCCTCCCTGAGGTTTCCCGAAGGTGGAGATTGGCTGAGGGCTCCACGTGGTTGCCGCTCATGTCGTGTGCAACTTTAAGTTAGGAAGTCAGCTCCAATCACAAGTTGCCAAATTCGCCAGCGCTTCTGTCCTCCTGCATGGAATACTGTAGGCCACAAACTTGAATTAGTGCTTCCATTCACATGCGATCGTTCTCCGACCCTCTGCACATCCACTACTGTACCTAACCGTATGGTGGCGACGCACTCTCGAGCGTTACGATTTTTAAACCCACAAAATTATCCACGATCTAGGCGACGGCTACCCTTTGACCAGAGCTGGGACAACATACCAGTTGGACAGAATATGGCATGTGGCCAGTCTGTCTCGACACTACCAAGCAGAAAGTGGCGACTTTTGTGATGCTGCTTGGTGTCTACATAGGTGAAAGAAAATCGAATGTTTTTGTAATGCAAAAAAATTGCCGATGATGCCGCCGTTATGCGTTACGTTGGCATAATAGGCGACGATTTTTGGCCCCCCCCCCCCGTTGCGCATTACCTCGCCACCATACAGTTAGGTACAACAATCGCCAGTCTGCTCCTGTACCCCACGAAGCCTAAGAGATCAATCCCCATCGCCCATCGGGCTGCGTCGAGGAAATAGAACAGAAGACAAGCGTGCTTGCTTGGTGATGTCATGATCCTTAGTGTTGACCGTTGCGTTATGAATCGCAGCTGGCAGATGCGCATGCAACGTAAAAGGCAGGTATATCGGTCAATCCACCTTGGCCAGGCAGAATGGATTCCATGCCGAGTTCCTAAGTCAGGAACAGCCAATTGACCTTTAATCGCTGATGTTTCCATTTCTGACGTTTATCTTCTGCGTTTCTTCGCGAATACATACTCGATGAGTCGACAGCGCTGTGCAGAGGAAATAAACCTTGGGGTCCGACGTGGTGGATTGGACAAACCCATCACACAGCCACTCCCACTGAGCATCACCCCTGGCAGCATCGCCCTCGTCCAATACCACCTCGCACGTCTTCCTCGTGCGCCAACATTGTCTCCAATCCTTTTCTCGACCATCTAAACAAAAAAGCCATTCCTAATACCCATGGATAGCAGGGCGTCCTTAGCACGCCATGTCCCCCAACCGCCCGGCATTTAAACGTAAATGGGGAATGGACCTTTGGATTGCTCTGAGGATGTTCGATAAGAGGAGAAGAGGAACCGGGAAACGTCTCCCGAGGGGGAGTTTGTCTCTGCCACTGGTGGAAAGGGTGACAGACTCCGACGGAGTGATAACGACGAGAACAGGGATTAGGATTGGCGAGACGCTGCAAGCAGGGATGTTGGTCGGCGGCCTCACGACCGACGACGAAGACGGGATGAAGATCTCGATGGAGGGATGGGGAATGCTATACCAACTAGGACAGCCGACCTTCCCCGTACAAGGACCGTGACGATCTGCGGTACCATGGGCTGAAATCTCTAGCTCACTTTTCTGCTACTGTGGATAGGGAGGAAGAGGAGCTGGGAAAGGGCGAAGAGAAGGAGAAGGACAAGGGCCAGTGAGTATCGTAAGGGACGTCTATCCCCGCCTGTCCTCTTATGCTGACACTGCACATGGTGAAGGATATCACCCGCGGATCCGTCACCCACTCAGTCCTTCCCCCATTGTCGCCCTCCCCTTCTTCTGGAGATACATCGCGACAAGGATAAGGTCAACCGACGACAATTTTACGTTGGTGCTACCGAGGTGTGTATCGTCTTGAAGCCTCTTATTCGGATCGATGCTAATACGTTACATAGGCTGTTGTATCGGCTTTAATTACAAGGAGGAGGTATTTCGCTGCAGAACTGCATCGATTTCAACCTCTCATCCTGCTGCGTATCCTACTTCGAACCTGAAATCCCCACATGCGCAAACAGCCCACCTCTTCTTCCCGCGCCTCATATCCGCCTACGACCTCCTTGAACGGACCACCCCATCACAGGTGGACTCTATCCTGGCCCTCCCTTAAGCGATTCAGGCAACATCCCTCCCTCTGTCATTCGTCAAATCCACAACAACAGCCTGGCGGAGCGCAGGCGATTGCTTATGAGTTGTGAAGATGATGCGAGGCCCAGTGCTCTTGAGGCGGACGCAATGCCTGGGGATTTGGCCTAGCTCAGTGGTGGAGCAGTGTATGTTATGTACCACCTTTTCTCGCTGGACGTCCGCTGACGAGTGGTCAGAGTGGTCTCACGCCGTTGCTTGGATAAACTAGATAACATTCAATCCCCCCTTCGCCTCCTGGTTCGAAGTCGATCAAAATGCCTTCGAATCCCGTTCGTCCTCCTTGGTTGATTGGGTCCAAGTATCCATCCACATGGGCCTCCCCGGTGCAATCCGCACACCGCTAAACATTAACCCGCCTTATCCACCACTCAATCGTTGCGTTGCATAACACACCATCGAAAACTACCCTATGCCCAACCCAACGTCATGGGACGGGCAGTGGGTGCCAAACGTGGATGAGCCTTCAAGTCCTGAGGGCGTATAGTCCATGTGCGGGAGCGTTGAATACGAATAGATTTCATTATCGGAGGCAGGGAGGAGGTGAAGGGCTGGAGTTCCCTAAGCCGAAGATTTCAAAGCGCCCTGCACCAGCAGTCGTGCTGACGCGAGTCAGGATCATGCTTGGCGAGTGACAAGAGGCACATCGTGCGTCGTCGTGTTCCTTTTGACGATGTGCATGAGTGCTGCGAGGCGCTCTAGCCAGTGGGAATTCTGCTTCGGTTGTGATCTATGTCCTGGACAGGTTTAGTTCGGGTTGTTCTTGGTAAGCCTTAAGCTTGACTGATCAATGTTGCGTCTATTCAACTTCCCATGTATTGTGTAGAGCGCTTATGACTATGTCTCATTTCTTTTATAGATGGTCTATTGGTTTGTATCTGAAGTGAAGGCATTTAGATGGGAAACGTCAGTGCGTTTGGTTGGAGGTGGTATTGATTAGTTAGTCAGCGGGATTTGATTGCTTTGGAAATTAGGCGCCCATAGCGAGGCTCGAGGATAGCGGGACAGAGGATAGTGGGACACTTATGGGCCTGCCTTCGGGATATAGAGCGCCAATATCACACTAAAGGATCATGTACCTCAACGGGGGCAGGTAGAGACAACCAGGAAGAAGAGCCACTATTGCCAGAGCGCGAGAGTGGTACGGTCTTGGAGCCAGCAGCGGTGCCAGTGCGGAAGTGGCAGACTCTGCGTCGGGTCTGAATGACTTCTGTACACGCCAAAGCCTCGAGACCTGCCAGCGGCCTAAATAAACCGATTTGAAACCAGACGTTGATGGCGGGCAATTCCCTCCTTTTGTGGCTTAGCTCCGCTCGGTCACTCTGTCGTTGGCAACATTAGGCGCCCATCTTCGGAGACCCTGTGCGAGCATGGTAATCAGCCACGGGTGCATTATCATGTAAGCGAGGCTTCGTGGTAATCTATGCTGCCATGGGGTACGGAAATCCAGCCGGGAATTTAGGCATAAATAAAGAACTATGCAAAGCAGTGAATGCGCAGTGGAAGATGAGAGGGGGGGATAGATCATGAGGGTACAGGAGGCAATTCATGAAAGCATCTTTGAGGTACTAAGCGATCCAGTATCGTATACTAATTATTAGAAGGCAGACAGCAAGAACAGCCGTTGTCGTGACGCGATAACGATTACGCATCGACGGCGGGGTTGGTGCGGAAACTGGGAATAACGGCGGCTTAGGGGTGACGTTGGATACGTCTCGCATGTATTGAAAAGCGAGATGAGCACAAAGCAAGATGAGGGGAAGTAAATAAGACATACCGGAATGATTGCAATCTCTTCCAGTGTAGGTGAAATTGCAGTTGTTGAACTCGCACCCTTGATACATGGTAGAAGAGCGACGGCTCCTCATCTCAGGGCCATGCTCCGCGGCGCGTGCATGTTTTGGTTTGCGAGAGTCAGGGCGACCTTCATTGGAACGCTCCTCGTTCGAGTTGTTCATGAGAGTCAAGGAGTGCTGCGTTCTTCACGTTGCACACTCTGGAATAGTGGGGGGATGGGGTCTGATTTTCAGGGAGGGATCATCGTCCTGTGAGCTCTACATATTTGTATTGAACCTTCAAGACCGAGTGGGGCTGAATTGAATCGACAATGAAAACGCCATGAAACATCGATATCCCTTGCACCAAAATAGCCCCCTGCAAACCCTGGCGCCAAAATTGGCTTCAACATATCAGCTTCTGTCCCCCCTTCACGTCTGAAAGTCTTCCCCCCCTTCACATCCAAAAGTCTTTCCATCCTTCACACCCGCAAGTCTTCCCCTCCTTCACGTCTGAAAACCTTCTTTCCCCCTTCACATCCCTTTTAGGCTGATATTGCCGCCGAAAACCCCACCTGAAATACATCTTGCGACGTGGGGTGGTGGGATCTCCGCTTGGAGGTCAGTGGTTGCTGCATCATCTGTTCTCCTGCCTCGGATACCGCAGGCCATCACCTGAACCAGCGCTTCCATTCGCATGCGATTGTATTCCCGACCCTCTGCACATCCATTGGTCGCCAATCTGCTCTTGGCATCCCGTAAAGCCCAAGATATCAACCCGTCGTCCATTGATCATGAGCTGCGAACAGAAGACAAGCTTGGTTCCTTACTGATGTCATGGTCTTTGGCTTTGTCACTGCGTTCATTCATAGATCGTAGCTTGCCGATGCGCACACAAAGTAGCAGGTAGGTGTGTAGATCCACCTATTTCAAGTTGCCCATGGGTTCCATCCTGATTTCCTGAGTCAGAGGAAGCCGATTGGCTTTTATTTGCTGATCTCTCTCCCTCTCTCTCTCTGCCATTTATTACTGGTAACAGGATGCCTTTGGTCTGTTATCATGTGAAGGGCAGGGTGAATACTCGGCTGCGATGCGCAGACGGAATAAACCTGGAGGTCGACGGAGATCGAACACAACTTGAACCAAAACCCATCACACAGCCACTCCCACCGAGCATCATGATCACCGTCTTCCAATACCACCTAGCACGTCCTCTTCTTGTTCCAACCTCGTCTCAAATCCTTTTGTCGGCCGGCGACAAAATAGCCATTCCTAACACGCATGGATGGCAGGGTGTCAGTTACTCGTCGTTAGCACGCCATATCCCTTCCCCAACCGCCCGGTATTACCTTTAGATTGCTCTGAGGATGGTCGATAAGAGGAGAGGAGGAACCGGGAAGCGTCTCCCGAGGAGACGTTTCTCTCTTTTGCTGGTGGAAAGGGCGACAAGGTCCGACGGAGTGATAAGGACAAAGACATGAACAGGGATTGGCGGGACGCTGCAAGAAGGGATACTGGCTGGCAGCTTCATGATCAACGGCGAAGAGGGGACAAGGGACTCGATGGAGGGATAGTGAACGTGATACCGACTGGCGTAGGCGACGGTCCTCGGACACTGCTCCATAAGCTAAAGTCTCGGACTCACCCTCCTGCTAGTGCGAAAAGGGAGGAAGAGGAACGGGAAGAGGGCGAGGAGAAGGAGAAGGAGGAAGGCCAGCGAGTATCGTAAGGCCCTCCATTCTTCTGTGTGTTACTGTACTGATGTTTTGTACTATTGAAGGATATCGCCGTCGGGAGCACCCCCTGTTGGATCTCCACCACGTGGCTGCTCTTCCCCTCCTCCTCGACGCACGAGACACAGGAAGGACAACTACCACCATAGAGAAAGCTCAGAGCAGAGTAGGGGCAGGCATCGCGACAAGGACAAGGACAACTGACGACATGTTTACTGATGCGCTCAATGACACCAGGCCGAAGGCGAAGGCGAAGAGGTTCAAGAGGGGTAGGAAGACGATTGGTGCCACTGAGGGAGGTGTGTATCGCCTCAAAACCTTTTTGAATTGAGGCTGATACGTTACATAGGTTTTTGCATCGGCTTTGAGACAAGGAGGAGGGGTTTCATTCGCTGCAGAACTGCATCGATTTCAATCTCATCCTCTGGCGCATTCTACTTCGAAGCTAAATCCTCACATGTCCAAACACCTCGTCTCTTCTTGCATCTCATATCCGTCCACGGCATCCTCGAACGAACCAACGCATCGCAGGCTGACCCCACGCTGACCCTCTCCCACTGTCATTCGTCAAATTCACAACCACTGCCTGATGGTGCGCAGGCGTATGCGGAAACGATGCGAGGCCTGATGCTCTCGAGGCGGACGCAATACCTGGGGTTGTAAACCAGTTCAACTCGTGTAGCAGTGTGTGTCATTTCCCACCTTTGCGCTCTAGATGTGCGCTGACGAGTGGTCACAGTGGTCTCACCTCGTTGGTCGGATAACCAACGCAACTTTCGATTCCCCCTTCGCCTCCTGGTTCGAAGTCGATCAAAAGACCTTCGTATCCCGTTCCTCCTCGGTTGATCGGATCCAAGTATACATGCACGTAGGCCTCCCCGATACAATCCGCCCCTCGCGAAACACACCTCATCCACCACCAAATTATCGCGTCGCAGAGCATCCCCGTCGAAACCTACCCTATGCATGCCCAACCCAACGTCATGGGACGGGCAGTGGGTGCCAACAAGGGTAAACCCTCCAAGTTCTGGGGGTGTTTAGTTGGTGTGAGGGAGCGTTGAATACGATTGGATATTACCGGAGGCAGGGAGGAGGTGAAGGGCTTTAGTGCCTCGCGCCGAAGATTTCGAGGCGCCCTGCACCCTAGCAACCGTACCGAGGCAAGTCAGGATCACGCTCAACGAGTGACAAGAGGCACATTGAGCGTCGTCGTGCTCCTGTTGGCGGTGTGCATGGGCGCGCTGCGAGTCGCTACGGGGAAGTCTACTTCGATTTTGATATCTGTTGTGGCTAAGCTTACTTTAGTTTCACTGTTGGTAGGCTTTAGCTGATCGTTGGCTCTCCTTTTTCAACTTAATGTGTATTGTGTACCAGTGTATGTATGATTATGGTAGTTGCATGGTAGCATGGCACTGTCCGCTTTTGGATTTGTTTCATTCCTCTCAGAGAAGCAGGCTATTGGTTTGTATTCGAAGTGAAGGTGTTTAGATGGGCAACGGCAATGAGCATTCAGTTGTCCCATAACGTTCAGAGACCCAGATGAGAGGGTCGGGATAGATCATGGAGGTACAGAACGCGATTCATGGAACATCTCTGAGTTACTAAGTGATCCAGTACGCCATAATGAGTAGAAGACAGATAGCAAGGAGAGCCGTTGTCGCAACGCGATAATGGTTAACCATTGACGAAGGAGTTGGTGTGGAAACTGGGAATAGTGGCGGCGGCTTCTGGTGAATGTTCTGTGCGTCTAGTAGGAGTATTGGGGGGCAGGATGAGCACAAAGGCATGAGCGTATATGGGAGTAGTAGTAACACATACCAGAACGATAGTAATGTTCACCAGTGCAGGTGAAGTGGCAGTTGTTGAATTCGAGTGCTTCGCATTCGCGAAACATAATAGTGGTATGGCTGGTCTTCAGCTTAGGACGACGCTCCTCAGCGCGTACATGGTTTGATGCACGACGTCGAGGGCGATCCCCAGCAGGAGGGCCGCCGTCCAGATTGCTCATATGAACGATGGATGTGGAATCGCGCTGTATTTTCAAATGCTCAAGAGCGGCAGGGAGTGACATGAAGGGATCTTGCTGTGAGTTCTCGTATGTCGCCTCTCGGCTAGTCTTTCTAGGGAAGGCGGTTAATACTGGGCTGAAGGGTCCAGAATCTGATCTGTCTTTATATAGGAGCGAGAAGCCGCGATATCCAACTCCGCGACTCCTAACATTGGCGTCGAATAACCTTCCTGGGATGGTTACCACGTCTGCGTTTGCCCGAAGCACCCTCTTTGACATATATTAATGGCACCCTTGTCAGGTGTCTGCGTTCCATCAGATTTTCCCAAGGATGTTTTTAGATACTATGAACAGCTCAGCTGTACTTAGTTCCTGATTTTTCCCCATCCTGCTAGCAGCTTACGCTCTATCTCTCTGAGGCTTTTCCAAACGCAGGGAGTAAGGAACGCACAGATCCTCCGGATTTCTCTGAATTATTGCGATGCAGAGCGATCGAAAGTTGCCTCTCCTTACCAAATAGATTTACATTGGGCGGCAAGATCTTCACCTCGTGGCCCTTCGTCATGATGAGCCGAGTGGTATGTGGTGATGAGATCGCCGGATGGGCCTTGTCCCCGAGTTGAGCGAGGGCTTAACTGGAGCTGGCTGGGTCAAGGCGAAACTTGGGCGAGACAGGGCACATCCTCCTGAGGCCGAAAGCCCACACTGGCAGGACCGGGAGTTGACATATCACGCACTGATGGCGAGGGTTTTTGCTCGCAGTGCTCAGTTTACCAACAATGTTGATGAGATCGGAGACCACGCTCCGTTTGTGGAAAATGGCAAGCTTCAAGGCTTCGAAATCTGTTTTAGGTCACTCCTAATGCATAGTAATGGGATTGATCAGCCTTCTTCAAACATGCACAAAAAAGGTGTTCTACGAGACCAGTCGGACAATCCGAGTCGTGTATTCTAAATGGATGGGGCTTACAGGAGCTTCATTCACTATTCACAGGGTCAGGCGCTCATGACCTCCGGAAAACCTGTGCGAGCAGGTTCATAAGCCACGGGTGCAATAGCATGTTTGTGGTAGGTCGTGCGGCGATTCTGCGCATATACCCCGCCAGGAAATCATGGGAGCAGCTTGAGGGGACTAAGTGATTAAGTATACCATCACCAGCAGGCAGAGCAAGGCGCCAAGAATAGCGGCTATCATGACACCACGGTAATGGCTGGGTCCTGCCAATGACGGCGGCGGAGCCAAAGCGGATACAGGGGGAGGTAGGTTGTGCAGTGGGTGTTGATGCAGATTATGCACGTCCCGTATTGGTTCAAACACATATTCCTGGGGAAAGAAGGATGGGACCTACCAGAATGATTGCAATCTCTACCAGCGTAGATGACCTTGCAGCCGATGAACTCGACTGCTTCACATTTGTGAAACATAACACTGGTAGCGCGACGGCTGCGTAGCTGAGGACGGCCCTCTCTGACGCGCGGCTGTCTCTTGTCCTCAGTAGGAGCTTGCTCGTCACTCAAGTTGTTCATGAGGGTCAAATGGTGTTGCGTTGGTGGATAAGACCAGAACATCAGCAAAAAAGTACGGTTCAGACCAGCCAATGCCAGCGTTGGTCTGACTCACCTGCATAAGTCGGGGCTTCCCTGACAGGCGAGTCAGGCCAGCAAACACTTTTAGTCACGAACACTCACCAGTCAGGTGAACCTCGTCGGACAGGTGAGCTCAGACCAATGCTGGCGAGGCTCAGATCGACGCTGGCAACACTCAGATCAGTCTATCACCGGCCAATACCTCATCTCACTTGCAGACCAGTGTTATTAGCGTAAAATCAATATATTGAACTACTAATATACATGTAGTAGTACGGAGAGCACTAACAAGAGTAGGGTGCGTCGTGATATGGTACCACCTGCTCAGGTCTTCGATGCTCGACGTCGGGCCGCCACCACCAATAAGCCTAAATACATTCGAGAGGAGGCTTAGAAGGCGGATGAGAAGATTCACGCACGGTCCTCCTTGAAAATCTACCCCTGTGGAATGCCCAGTCCCAATCCCTACATCCTCCCTCAGGCTACGATATCGACAAAACAGATATCGCCTAGCGTGGATTGGTCCTAGAAGATTAAAATGAACGTTTTGAAGGTTTTCACCCATGGCGAGAACAGATCTCACCCCCAAAAGCGGCCAGGGGCGCAGTGGCGAGTCTGGCTCGTGCGTGATGAGGAAGCAGCGCGACACATCGAGGAAGTCCATCTCGCCATCGCCACTGCTGTCGTTGTCGTTGTCGTTGCCAGCGTCGACGTCGCCAGCGGGTTCAAATTTCAAAGTGGGAGTTGGATGGAGGGATGGTGGCGGTAGAGAGTCAAGAGACATGGGTTGTTAAGTTCCAAGTCCCTCGCGAAGAGACGCGCGTCGGAGTTTAAACATCCTGGCGTTTGCCGAGCGCCTCAAAGACTGTGGCAACTGAGCCACGATGTAGCGCTATGAAAGTCGCCAATTCTCGGGACTTTGAAATTTTAAGTCTTTAGATACTTTTTAGACTTAATTTTTGACGCTTATTACCATGCTAGTAGATCCCTTGCTCCTCGGTCAGATTAGCGTCAGATCTGACCTCGTCGGTCAGGTTACGGTCAGGTTTGAGGATGCCACTCTGATATCAATCAAGTCTGGCGAGATCAGGCAGGTAAAAAAAGAGCTGCTGTAGACCTGACTGCTGCTCAGCGCTCTGTGAGCAACCTGTTCGGTCTCACCCCCCTCTGACAATCAACAGTCTGATATCTACTTCCCAGCCACTATCCTTTCAGACCCGCCTCTACATACCTCTCGCCAGTCAGGTTAGGGATGTCCGGACATTATCTGCTCAGGTGAGCCTGGTCTGAACCCTGCTTTTTTGCTGATGAAGGAGGTGGGGTTCTAGTGGACAGTAAGCGGGTTTCCCCTGATTCAGAGTTCTTTTATATAGTAGTTTATTCTACGACCAGTGTGTTGTGGGATTCTTGAGTGGCATTGCACTGTTCAACCTGTCACCAACAAAATGCGTGTTCGAGGGACGGCGATCCCTTGCATGTCTCTTTTGGGCAGGAGCACTGGTGCTATCGCTGAGCCGGGACACACATCCAATCAATGTCGCTGTCGCAGCCATCGGGAATGCATCTCTGATTCTTAGCCGTCCACGAAAACGATACCGAAGGCATTTGGCGAGTCTTATGTTCACCAGAGGAGCTCTTATTGGACGCTCTGAGTATATTATCATTGCGTCATTCGAGTCCTCCTAAGCCGAACCTAGCACGTATCGAATCATGGAAAGCTGAAAGCATCGGGCAGTCGCTCGTTGCCCTCCGATAGAGGATACAACAGATGCATGTGAGCGGCACTTGCCGACATTATTGACAAGGCATTCGAGGTCCAATAGCCAGCTGCCGCTTTTGTTGATCTTGGACTGGCCCCAGCTGATCCATTGACCAGATATATGTACTATAATGGCTGTCAGGGGATATACATCTGGTACGTAGGCCGTTCCCTCTTCTATTTGGAGGTGACAACCTGCCCGTGGAATCCGGAAGCTAGGGCGCAGGTCGAGCGATGTGATTTGCTTTATCCGTTGATATGTGTCCCTTAGGAGGTTATCCGTGGCGGGGAGAGCGCTATATCATTGACGCGGTGACCCAGAACTAAAGCTTCACAGAGTGACTGCGCGCCCAGCCAATTCAAATGTCAAACCCCATCTTGAATTGGCTGGGCGCGCAGAACTCGAGGATCGAACGCCGGACCGAAAGCAATCACACAGCCACTCCTGTGCAGCTCCTCGTTCCGATCTGGAAGTCTTCCTACCACCCCATCACCAGCTCTGTCTACGCTCTTCTCCAACGCTATCGGTCCACACGTTCCCTCCATGCTATACACATAGACGGTAGCTTTTTGGTTGCTCGTTCGTAACACGCTATGTCTGCTTCCCCAAATCCCCCAGATCTAAACGAGAATGTGGTTTACCCTAAGGCACAGTGAGAGGAGAAGAGGGAGTGGGGGTGTCGCCTGAAGAGAGGCTTATCTCCTCCGCTGGTTGAAAGGGTGACAAGGTCCGACGGAGGGATAGGGACAGGGACAGGGATCGGTGAGACGTTGCAAGGATGGATGCTGGTTGGCAGCATCATGACGACAACGACGGGATGAGGGTCTCGATGGAGAGACGGTGAACGCGATGCCGACCGGGACAGACGACAGTCCTCGTACAAGGACTATGCCAATCCGTGGTATTATAAACTGAAATCTCGAACCCAGTCTCCTGCTCCTGCGAGAAATGAGGAAGAGAAACTGGAAGAGGGCAATGAGAAGGAGGAGAACTGGTGAGTATCGTAAGGTCCTCTCTTTCTGTCTGTTCTCCCATGCTGACGTCATGCACGATGAAGGATATCACTCGCGGATGCACCATCCACTGAGCTATTTCCCCACTGTCACTCTCCTCTTCTTCCAGCTGGAGATACGAAACAGGAAGGGCAGCTACCGCAACAAGAAATAGTCAGATCAGAGTAGAGACAGGCATTGCGATGAGGATGAGAATAACGACCTGACTGATACGCTTAATCACACCAGGCCGAAGGCGAAGGCGGGTAGAGGTGTGTATCGTCTCGAAACCCTCTATTCAAATCGACGCTAATAGGTTAAATAGGTTGTTGTATCGGTTTTGATTACAAAGAGGGGGGATTTCGCTGCAGACTTGAATCGATTTCAATCTCACATCGTCCGGTGTACCCACTTCGAACCTCAGATCCCCACATGCGCAAACAACTCGCCTCTTCTTCACGCGCCTCATCTCCGCCCATGGCCATCTCGAACAAACCACCACATCGCAGGTTGACCCTACGCTGGCGCTCTCCCACCACCATTCGTCAAATCCACATCAACAGCCTGGTGGTGCGCAGGCGAGTGTGTATGGGTTGTGAAAATGATGCTAGGCGTGATGCTCTTGAGGCGGATGCAATGCCTGGGGATTTGGCCCAGCTTAAGTGGTGAAGCAGTGTATGCTATTTCGCCCTTTTACTCGCTGGACGTGCGCCGACGCGTGGTCCCAGTGGTCTCATTACGTTGGTCGGATAACCTGCACAACATTCGATTCTCCCTTCACCTCCTGGTTCGAAGTCGATTAAACGGCCTTCGAATCCCGTTCGTCCTCCTCGGTTGATCGGGTTCAAGTATTCATGCACATAGGCCTCCCCGATATAATCCGTTCCCCGCCAAACACACCTCATCCACCACCAAATTGTGGCGTCATATAACACCCCGTCGAACACTACCCTATGCATGCCCGACCCAAGGTCATGGGACCAGCAGTAGGTGCCAAACGCGGATGGGCCCTTCAAGTTCTGAGGGTGTATGATCGGTGCGAGGGAGCGTTGAATAAGAATGGGTATGAGCCCCGGAGACATGGAGGACGTTAAGGGCTTGAAAGCCTCAAGACAAAGATTTCTAGGTGCCCTGCACCCGAGCAAGTGTACCGATGCGAGTCAGGATCTTTCTCGACGAGTTACAATAGGCACGTTGAGCACCGTGTTGACGATGTGCATGGGAATGCTGCGGATCGTTCTGCCCAGTTGCGGTTCAGCCTGAGATGTTATTGATAGGTTTGTTCAGGTCACTTTATTGTATGGCTAAATCGTTCTCCGACTCCTCCTACATCAGTAAACCTGCGGATCACTTTTCCCACTTGCCCAAGTGGAAAAAGTGCCAAAAAGGGCCTAAAAGTGGCGAAAAGTGCCAAAGATGGAAAGTCCGAAAGACAGGTACCCTTTTCGAGAAAGTGATACCAACATATTGTACAGGAGAAATAATAAGAAGCGGCGAAGGTGCCGAAAGGTGCCGAAAAGTCCTTGGCTGGGACGGTGAAGCACCCTCCCCTTTCAGAATGTTCAACTAGGCACAGCACAGAGCTCTTGATGCAAGCCTATTTATTAAACATAGAGCAAGGATGAGGATTCTAGAGGCCTCCTGCAGGCCAGTGGCTACCTTAGGGACGCTGTCCAAGCAAAGTTGCAGAACCCATTCACTCGAGTCTTTCATTCGTACATTTACATCGATGACCAATTTAGTGGTAGTTTGAATATGGTATATACGAATATAGACACCCTACATGACGTTCAGCAATCTTTAACAGCCAGAACGAGACTCAGGGACTACGAAAAACCCTCTTCTAGCAAGAGCACATCTCCCCTTTCTCCACTTTCCACTTGCCGACTTGCCGGAAGTGAGAAAGTCGGAAAAGGCCGAAAGTGATCGGTAGAAATACTGATGTATGTATTGTGTAGAGGTATATGAATATATTCTAGTAGCATGTCATCGTCTTGACTGCGATTGTGTCCTAATGGTGGCCCATATTTGAACGGGGGAACGCTGATGAGTGGGGGCCAGTGATTTGTCATCAGCGGGTTTTGATTGCTGTTGGCGAAATTAGGCGCCCAGGACGGGGTTCGAGGTTCGAGGCTCATCATAGGAACAACTTTGACATGTGGAGGGACATGACCATGCTCAAAAGAAGAATACAGAGAAAGGCAGCAGGAAGAGTCCCTGCTGCAAAGCCACGATAATAGTTGGGTGATGACGGAGTTGGTGCGGAAACTGAGGATGGCGGATTTAACTGCGCTGGCTCTGAGTGAGTGTTGTGTATGTCTGATATCATAGATGGTATGAGCACCAAAGCATAGTTTCACGGAGTATCTCTCACCAGAGCGATTATAATCTCCGTCAGAGTAGGTGAATGTGCAGTTATTGAACTCGCACCGTTGAAACATAGTCTTGGTGCTGCGGGGGCTCAGCTTAGGGCGTCGCTCTGTAGTGTGCAGATCTTTTGATCCACGACGCTCAGGGTGAGCTGGAAGAGGAAGTTCGTTGGTTGAGTTGCTCATGGGGACAGCGATTGTGGGTGAAATTGCGCTGTGTTGTCGGATTCTCTTGAGAGATGGGGTTCTGTATGCACTGAGGGACGGTGGAGGGTTTCTTTTTATATTGCTTCGCGTCTTCCGTTTCTGCTCGAACTGGCTTGTGAGAGAGCGGGAAACCACCCGATGGATCTCTGCGTCCAAATCCGGTAAGTCGACCTCGGTCGACTCTGACTACGCTATCCCTTGTGATGTCCGGAAAAGGCAGAGGTCTGGGGTCATTAATGCTTCATTGTTGCCTCGAGGGTCAGGAACTGACCAATGGCACATACGACCCGATCTAATGATAGCCACACTTAAAGTGGATCTGCGACAACGGCCAGAAAACGTGGCTGCGTTGTCTCGTACCCATCCGTTTATGGAAATCGCTTGTGCCAAGCCGCGTCGACAAGCTCGCTCTGATTCCCACCAACGTCTGAACTTCCTTTTACGGCGGGGTACGAGACAAGTGGCTGCGGCAACCCACTGGTCGCCGTTATCGAAGTGGAGCGGAAATAAGCGCCCATCAGCCCCGATAGATACCATCCTCGCCGCTCTGACAATATGGTCCTCTTGGCGTAGCCTTCGAAAAGACTCGCTACCACAGGCGGACCTACTCTATATTGCATCATTCTGTGGTTGCCGCCCTTTGGTAAACCAACGGCGCCTGCTCCCTGACGAGTGTTGCATTGGATCAACATTTCGGTTTCCGGGATACGGAACGGACTTATTTGTGCTTTCAATACACTCTCAGTGCACAATTCTTACCTTTGTTGCGAAGTGGCGCCCAAGAAAACACAAGTTCGCCGTGATGATGGTGCAGAGGTGCACGCCTTGTAGCCCTGTGCACCAAAGGAACATGGATGGCCGGAATATTGAATACTGCTGTATTCCGTCTTTGAAATATAACCTAGTGGTGTATACATCGCTTCGGGTTCATGTGTCGAATTATCGACGGTTGATGTGCCATCTTTCTTACCACTGCTCGCCGCACCCGAATAAAGACACTACTGTGCCATCACAAATTATAGCAATTTGTCACGTCACGCTCCCCCATGGTATGGTTAAATCCAGAATTGTCACGTCACAAAATGGCCAAATGGTTACGAGGATGGGCAAAGAAAAATCGCTATTTTCTCGCTATTTTCCGAGAATTAAAGCTCAAAGTGGGTTCTAAGTGTCAAGACACGCCTAATCGAAACCGTTTTTAGATGAAGGCGCGAAGGCACCCGAAGTCTCCTTATCAGTGAAGCCAGGCTCTCTTTGCTTGGACAAAGGGTGCATATAGGTTATACAAATAATATTTTTGGCGCCTTGTGGATGGTTGAACAAGCCTTGCATGAAATATCATTCGAAGGTACTACTGAACACTGTCTTCTCAAGTGCTCGAATGCCTGGCCCCTACGCAAATGGTTACTGTCACGCCGAGAACCTGGCCAATGGTTGTGACAAAACTAAATGGTTCTGTCACACCTGGACCCCCAATGGTTATAATTTGCGAGGGCACAGTACATGTGGGACCCCCCTGAATCTGGCACCAAGGTCACTGGCATCAGCCAGACATCCCACATGTAAAGGCACTTTTGGCGGGGATGAGATCAGAGATGGGATGTATGTTGCCCAGAATCATGAGATCAACCCCACGTCAGATGTACCTAAATAGAAACCTTCATTCAGGCTTGCAATCACATATTTGCTAAAATGTGAGTACCCGCAAGCAGTTGTTAGCTTAGTCTCGGTTTTCCCAGCCTCTCCCCTTCGGGACGACCTTCTAAATCAGGACTTCACGCAGTGGTTTAGAAGGTCGTCCCGAAAGGGAGAGGCTGGGAAAACCGAGACTATTGTTAGCTGCTTCACGTGGATGTCTGCTCCCCTGCATCGGATGCGGTGGAGGACTCACATCCCATTCCCGTCTGATCCTCTATTCACCCAGTGATTCTGTGACGCATCCCCCTGGGCCTTGACATCCTGTGAAATATGTAAGTAGGTTCGTGGCCGAGGAGATCATCCCTGTTGCTCATTAAGCTAACATAGGAGACAGAAGAGACAGAAATATAACATACATCGTTTCCGGTGTTTCCGCTGCGCCTACCTTCGAGTCATACTCAGCTGCACAGATGATTCTTTTGGGCGTCCGATATGGTGCCCTGCAGACGCTTAAGTGCCGGTACCAGTTGTCGCATGAACCCCCATTGCACTTTCGTTCGATTCTATGATTACCAGTGAGAGTAGGCCTGGTCCCTCAATCCTAAGCCGGCGTACCTCAGACTGCTCGTCAGCCTTTATACCCTGATTGTGGTGCCTCTGGAGCCTGTTCTATAAAGGAATGATCTAGCTTCTTACTACTGTAGAGACATGGAGGGTGGTGGTGAATACTTTACTGGGCTACACAGAGGGAATAAACTTGCGCTTCTCCGAAGAATCGAACTCACCATCACACAGCCACTCCCACCCAACGTCGCCTCTGCCATGCTCTCATTCCAATGCCACCTTGCACGTCTTCCTCAGGCGCCAACACCAACACCGCCTCCATCCTCTGTCCACTTTCCCATGTACCGATGGTCTACTGTTCACGATTCTACCACCCGCAGATGCCAAGGCTCCGGTGTAATTCCTTATTCCCTGCCCTACCACCACGCGTTTAAATGAAAACGCGTCCGAAACTTTGACTTACGTTGAGAATGGACGATGAGAGGAGAAGAGGAAGCGGGAGGTTTTGCTCGTGGGGAGCTAGGACCAAGGGAGAGATCGGCGAGACGTTCATTTGAAAGCGCAGGATCTCAACGGAGGGATGGTGAACGTGATGCTGAATGGGACAGACGACGCTCGTGGAAGACTATCACGATCTGCGTCATCACGAGATGTAATCTCGGACTTACTCTACTGCTAGAGCCAAGAAGGATGAAGACGAGGAACTAGAAGCAGGCAAGCGAGCATCGTAAGGTCCTCTATTCTTCTCCATATTCCTATGCTGATGGTATACATTATACAGGATCTCACTCGGGATGCACTAGCTGGATCCCCACCACTCCGTCGCTCTCCCCTTCTCCTTCGTCTGGCGATAGGAGCCACATAGACAGACAATCAGTACCATACTGAATGGTCAGATTGGGGCTGCGACAGAGATTACAGGCATCGCAACACGGATAAGGACAGCCGGCGAAACACTTCCTGTTGTGCTTGGTGACCCCAAGCTAAAGGAGAAGGTGAAGAGGTTAGGAAAGCGGTTGGTGTTACTTGGGTGGGTATTGTCTCTTAATCCTTAATTGAAGTCGAGGCTGATATGTTGCCTAGGTTGCTGCACCATCTTTGATTACACGGATTTGCTGCAGAGCGGCATCAACCACAGTGCAATCCAACTTCAAACCCCGAATGTGTCTCGTGACCCTCCTCCCGTTCGCATCTGCCCACGGCCTCTTTGGATCAAGATACCCTTGCAGCCAAGCCCTACGTCCGCCCTCAGGCGATTTAGGCTACGCCCCTCCCTGAGTCCCTCCATCAAATCCAAAATACTAGCGCGCTCGACGGCATCATACAGGAGGTCAACAACAAGTCCATTGGTTTTGAAACCGACACGAAATCTGCTTCTCTCGAGGCGCATGCAATGCCTGTGTACTTGGCCGAGTTCAAATGATCTAGCATCGTATGCGCTTTCTGCCCCTTCATGCTTCGACTCGTTGTCCTGATATCTCGATTCCTCACAGTGCACTCGTCTCTTCTGTTCGGTGATAACCTACTTTCTGGGGCCCCATCGAATCCTCCCTCACGTTCTGGTTCAATTGATACAAGCGCCTTCATACGCCCTCCTCCTCCTCGGTTGGTTGGTTCCAAGCAGACACCTACGTCGGCCTCCCCAGCCATGATCAGCCTCACACCAGGCACCAACCTCATCCGTTATGAAACAATCGCATCGCACAACGTCCCCATTGAATATGACACATGCGTGCGCAACTCAAAATCGAAGGAACGGGCAACGGTGTGCCAAGTGCAGAGGTTGTCGAAGTTTCCCGGGCGTCGAGCGGAAGCGAGGGAGGAGCGTTGAATGGGAAAGCGGAGCTCCTTGGGCCAAAGGACTCGCTTTCTGCCTCACGAGGGCGAGGATGGTGGTCCTGCGCCTCATCCTACATCCTCTGCTCCCGAACCACCTGAGCAGCCGAATGGAGTCGTGCTCGACGAATTACGAGAGGAGCGCTATTCGTCGTTGTGTCCTTATTAACACGTATGGGCACGCAGAGAAAAACTTGGTTGTTAGATCAGCAACATGCGCGTTTCCATCATCCAAGCAAAGTTTTTTGGTACATAAGTTATAATGCAGCGATGCGCAGACGGCCAACGCAAGCACACACAGGGTAGATACAAATGAATAAACAGAGCGTCTGGGGGACGACCCGGTCCGAGGTAGAGGACGAAATAGACACCAAGGTTCTTTTGAGTACCTTCGAGATTCGTATATGTGAACTGCCGCATCTACATTAGGTGATCCAGTATCTCATAACTGGCAGATACAGACAGCCGGCAATGAAAACCGCTGTCACGACACCCAAGGACGGAAGGCCACAATCACGGTTGGATGTTGATGGCAGTGGTCCGGGGATCAGTATGAAGACTGGACGTGAATGCATGTTGGGTACTACGTCTAGGAATATAAAATGTTGTGAGTATCACAGCGAGATGAATGTGTATGAGCAGTACATACCGAGGCGATTGCAATCTCTACCAGCATAGGAAAAATGACAGTTGTTGAACTCGCACTGTTGATATGTAGTAGAGGTGCGACGGCTCTTCATCCCAGGACGTGGCCCTACAACGTGGGGACTTCTTGATTTGTGACAGTTAGGACAGTCTCCAGTGGAATGTTTGTCGTTGGGAGCGTTCATGAGGATTGAACAGTGCCAATGTTGCTTACTCAAGATTAGCAGGGGATGGGGGCCTAATTTGCAGGAGGTAATGTGCTATAAGCTCTACTTAATTATGTCACAATCCCCAAAGTATGCGGGCGATCCTGAGATCTGAGATCTTGCAGGGAAACCCACGCTGTCTGATTCGGTGATGCGAACTCTGGAGCAGGTACTTACGATTTCCGACGGCACGGCAAGCGGTGGGGGAAGGGAGAGATGAGCGTTAGTGAGGTCCTGAGGGCTTGTATACAGTGCTAATATGGATAGAAGTGGACAGAGTGCTGCATGCTGCTCGCGCGTTGACAGAACGAAGCTTTCATTTAGATTACATTGTCCGAGTTTCTACACGCCGAGCCTCAGCTTGTCTTTCGTTGCATGAGAGGATGAATCGTGCAGCATTGCCCATGACACGTTATCATACTGCGAGAAGATTCTCCCAGGCCACTCCCTATGAATTCAGTGGCTCGGCGCGCCTATTCTGCTCATACCGTCTGCGCCAAACTGCCGCCAGAGTCAGGTCACAGCCGTGGCCAGTCTCGGCGAGCCGCAGGTCCTGGTAACCCAGGAACTACAACGACTTGTGCAATATATAGAGCGGCAGAACTCTCAACTACATCTTTGGCAGACATCCTCTCAGCCATTTTCACTTGTTGAACGTATACACTTTCCTTTGAGCGCCAGAGCTGCCATCACGTAGTTGAATGTCCCTTGTGAGCAAGACCGTGACGGTTCAACCCAGATAACATTTATTTTTAGATCTGCCTCCTGTTCAATACCTCGTTCGGGTTTAGTGCAGTATTTCGGATTTGGTCGAACCTCCAGAATATCAAATTTTTATCGTTCAAAACGTAGCAATAGAAGCTAGCGAGGCTTACCGGGAACCATCAAAGCCCAAAGCTCGTAATAAAACGTGGAGCGATGGCTGATAGAGAAAGGTTGAGACCAGAGAAAGAACCAGAGCAATGGCAAGCGGGAGCATGACAGGTGGAAGGAGAATCAAAGGTTTAGCGCCCACGTGGTGGCTGATAGAAAAAGATCAAGAAAGCTACAACCAGAGCAATGGTAAGCGGGAGCACGACAGGCAGAAGGACAATTAAAGATTTGACGCCGCATGATGTTTGTGGGAGCGGGAAGCGCCCGGCTTTTGAATACTACTGGGCACGAAATGGCTGAACCGTGATCTTTGACTAAATCCTGCCATGCTTCAAAAATCTGTTTTGGGAGCTCGGGTCAATCCATCGATGACGCGCACAGGACTCGGTACGTAGTACGCCTACAGAAATCCGAGAGCACTGGCTCGCATAAAGTTGTCTCTGCGCCTGGGCTTCTCGGCTGCTACTAGATAGAGAAGAAGTGCGAAAGGCTCCAGGAAAAAGATGCAGTACCTGTGTGCCACTGGTGTGAATCCATGCCACGCATGTGCGTTGACTCTGAAGGCCCAGCGAAAACTTGGCGGGCGCCTATTGCTGTTCGTTCGGTAGGCCTTCAGAGCACGACGTGCTCCCGAAAATCTAATTTAGTGTTGAGAGGGGATAGTGCTGGGCTTGAGCGGCTCGCCAGAGTACTTTAGCATAGAGACGGGAAAGAGTACATCCAAAAGCTGATGGTCTCGTATGTGTCGCATTGATCAGCGAGACGATATACCACATCTAGGATATAGGGAGTATGTCCCGTGCTATAAAAAATTTAGGACATAGCATTGGAACCGCATCTCGGGCATGTATGGAAGGAGAGATAATAAGATGCATGCAAGCTTGTGGCAAATATTTCTCGGAATCGTATTGAGAACGATGGTACGGCGTTCCCGCGAATGTAAATGGAATGTATGGGGTCGAGAGAATCTCCAAGCACGATGCGAGCACGAGGGATGGAGGCGAGTATTTTATAGCGTGGCTAGTACTGAAGGAAATATTAATAGGAGAGAATGCGGAGGAGCGCGAACAGGGGAGGATTTGATTCTAGATTCTATATGCAGCAGCGAGGGCTGGCAGGTCTGCGGGCTGGTGTGCTGCGGGTTTACAAAAGCTATCAGCTATCAAATATTATGAAGATAACTGATCCCCCCCCCCCCCAATCTCAATAGAGAAGAGAAACACGCGCACAATGCCTTTCTTAGTGGTATCATGACTTCTATACTTGTTCGTCTCCTCTTAAAATTCATTTCGAGGGATTATATCTGGTGGGTAAGCACCTTGGAGGTACGGTAGATGGAAGTATCACTGAGTGAACATTCGATTACGCCACGTAGAGGAAATAAACTTGCGCTTGTTTGAAGATCAAGAATTGAACTCAACATCACACAGCCACTTCCTCCCAACGCCAAGTCTGCCGCCTCACGCTTTCCTCATGCACCAACACCATCTCCGTCCGCTTCTCAGTCGGCTACAGACTATCCATTCATAACACACAGAAAGAGCACGGCTACGCCAGTCACTCTTGCGTAGAAAGCCATGTTGCTTCTCCAACTACCCCGCATTTGATCAGAGATGATGAAATAACATCTGGATTACGCCGAGGATGGACGCTGAGAGGATAAGAGGGAGCGGAATGTGTTGCCTGAGGGGTCGTTTGTCTCTTGCGTTGGCGGAAAGGGTGAGGCTCGAGGGAGGGATAAGGACATGGGCATGGACATGGAATGGCGAGAGGTTGTAGGAAGGGATACCGATCGGTACCTTCATGATCATCGACGAAGATGGGTCTCGATGGAGGTATGGTGAACGCGATGGCGACTAGGACAGCCGACGATCCTCGTACAAGGACCATGAAGATCCGCAGGACCACGAGTTGAAATCTCAGACTCACCCTGCTACTGCGAAAAAGAAGGAAGTGGAAGTGGAAGAGGGCGAACAGAGGGAGGAAGGCCAGTGAATATCGTAAGTTCCTCCATCCTTCTGAACGTTCCTGTACTTATGTTTTATACTATCGAAGGATATCGCCGTCGGGAGCGCACCTGTTGAATCTCCACCACGCCGCCGTTCTTTCCCTCCTCCTGTAGGTACGAGATACAGGACGGACAACGATTCGCATGGGTAACGGTCAGACCTGACTAGACAGGGATTACAGGCACTGCGACACGGAGAAAGACAGCCAACGATACTGCGAAAGTATTAGAGATGGGGAAAGATAGGGAGAGGAACGGACGCAGACGCAGACGGAGATACAGGTCTCGCACAAGGTCACTACGCAGTTCTGAAGGAGGTTCCTTCACCCCGTCTGCATCCAAAAGCCAGTACCCGCGCCGGATACCTCGACTCACGACATAGTCATGGTAGTCATGGCAAACCTCACATCCGCACCTCAACCCGAACCCGAACCTGAAGAGGAAGGACCAGAGGTACCTCAAAAGACCGAAGAAGTGATCCTAGTGGAGAAGTGGGCTAAACGAGCAGTGATCAAAGCCAAATACGAAGCCACCTGTGTCTTCCACCGCGTCTGGTCTTCCAACGCTACAAGCACTTGTGGAAGAAGGCTCGGTCGGAGCATCAGCGAGTCCTCCTGTCATCGGAACACCTAGCGGAGTGGGGAACGACGCGTTTGCAAAGGTGTCTTTGGGTGGCGTGCCTATGACGCCTGGTGTTTCAAGTACGTGTTCCTTCTTCCCTTCCCTCCTTCCATCTCCATATCATAATCGCACATATAGCTGACGCGGTCTGGTAGCTATCAACTGCTCCAGGTAGTCAACGATCAGGTGAATCCTCACAATGCCGTCGGCCCTCCTCCTTTAGCTGGGGATACGAGACATCAGAGGGACCATTACCACTCCAGAGGACGGTGAGATCGAGTTAGAGGCGGAGATCACAGAAGTCGCGACAAGGATGAGGACAGCTGACGACAAGTTTGTTGTTGTGCTCGATGAGCCAAGACAGAGAAGAAGGTACAAAGGGTTCGGAAGTGAGTTGGCGATACCGCGGTGTGTATCGTCTAAAAGTCCTTGATTCGAGTTGAGGCTGATCCGTTATGCAGGGCTTCATACCGTCTTTGATTCAAACAAAGAGGGTTTTAGCTTCAAACCTGCATCGACGTCAATCTCTCACCCCGAAAACTCAATGTACGTCGGCCGGCCTCCTCCAGGCATCTCGTTCAGAAGCGTCCATGGCCTCCTGGGATGGATCACCTTGGCTGGCAAACCGTCAGGTACTCGCTCTCCTTGCGTGGTTCGTCACGGCCAAGGTTTAAAATCAACCACCCTTCAGATACTCTTGCTCCTCAATTGGTTGGATCTGAGCAGAAATCCACGCCGGCCTGCCAGCCACGATCGAATTCCCACCGAACCTCGTATCCGGAGCCTGCCTAATCCGTTACGAAAAGATCGCATCGCACAACGTCCCCGTTGAAGATGACCCCATACGTGCGCAAGTCAAAGTCGAAGGAACAGGCAACGATATTCCGAACGCAGAGGAGCCGGTGAAGCTTCTGGGGCATATAGTGGAAGGCTGGAAGCGAGGGAGGAGCTGGTACCTTGGCTTTTTTGTCTTCCCATCAAGTAAACGGGCCTTGCCTACATAGATGCTTGATTATGGTGAAGGACGTGTCAATTTAGCCCGAAGTCAGCTGCCTCCACAGCGACACAGCTGATTGGACTTTACCCATCTAACTTTGCTTTCCCTTTGTCGATGATCTCTGCCAAGAGAAACAACTAGGCATTTATTGTGGAAAAGCGGCGAATCGAGGCCTGACCGAATGTTGAAGAATATTCGAGTACGCCATGCAGAGGGGATAAAACATGCGCTCGAGGGAGGATCGATCACACAAGCCAAGCCTATGACACAGCCACTTCCATTCAAATCGCCTTCTAATCCCGCCTGCACGTCTTCCTTGCGCTCTATGTAGAGGCAAACTTTGTCCCTATCCTCTTCTCAGCTAGACACAATCCATCGTCTGCTATCATCAAACGCTTCACACTTGGGCAGCAGGTTTCTAGTCAATCGTTCGCAACAAGCCCTGTTATTATCCTTGACTGGCCTCGTTTAAACGAAAATGACGACACGACCTTTGGATTACGCTGAGGATGAACGATGAGAGGAGAAGAAGAAGCCGTGGGGAGGTCTATTTCATCCGCCGATGAAATGGGTGACAACGTCTGACGGAGGGACGAGGACAAGTGTAGGAATTGGCGAAACGTTCATTTGAAAGAGCTAGACGGGATGAGGGACTCAACGGAGGGATGGTGAACGCGATGCCGATCAGGATAGACGACGCTCGCAGAAAGAGTATAGCGATCCGCGGCACCATAAGCTGAAATCTCGTACCCACCGCTGCAGCAAAGAAGGACGAAGACGAGGAATTGGGAGAAGGCGAGTGAGCATCGTAGGTTCCTTCGTTCTTCTCCGTTTTCCTATACTGAGGTTCTACGCGATGCAGGTCCTTGCTCATGGACGTATCAGCCGAATCCTCACGACGGCCGCCAGTCCCCACCTCCTTCGTCTGGAGGTACGAGGCACTGGACGGACAGTCATCACCACAGAAACGGTCAGATCGGAGTGGGGGTAGAGATACAAGAATCGAGACGAGGCTAAGGACAGCCCACGACATATTTGCCATTGTGCTTAATGAAACCAAGCCAATGGAAAAGGTGACGGAGGTCCAGAGGGTTAGGAAGGCAGTTGGTGCTACCGGGGTGCGCATCGTCTTGAAACCCTTGATGCGAGTCGAGGCTGATGTGTTGGGTAGGTTTCTACACCGTCTTTGACCACAAGGACTTGCTGCAGAGCGGCATCGGCCGCAATCACTCGTCCTGCTGCATGACTTGAAACCTCCCAAATGCGTCGCACAACCCTCCCCCCCTTCCTCCTACTCGTATCCGCCCACGACACCCTGGAAAAAGTTTCCATTGTAGGCAAACCCTATGCCGGACCTCCTCAGGCGACTCAGGCAATGGCCCTCCCTCCTTCATTCGTCATATCCGAAACAACAGCGTGGTTCAGGTGGCACGCAGGCGGTCACCAACAGGTGTATCAGTTGAGGAACCGACGCGGTGCCTACCTATCTCGAGGCGGATACAATGCCAAGACTTGTTCGAGTTCAAGTGATCTATCTGTGTACGCGTTTTCTGCCTCTTCATGCTTCACATTGTTGCTCACATGTCTCGTTTATCGACAGTGGTCTCGTCCTTTCGGACCGACGATACATAGATCGCCTCCTGCGGTCCCACCTGCACAAAGATCAACTGGCACCTGGCCTCCAGGTTCACACTCGACTAGAAGGCATTGAAATTCCCTTCCTCGTCCTAGGTTGATAGGCCCCAAGCCGACATCCATGCCAGCCCCCCAGCCTCCCGCCAAACCCCACGCCCGGAGCCTACCTCATCCGTTACGAAGCAATGGCATAGCACAACATCCCCGTTGGTCATTAGCCTATTTGTGCGCAGCGTATGCTCCGTGGGACGGTCGTGTGGTTCTACACAGGATGAACCTGTCAGTTCCTGGGGGTGTATAATGGAGCAGGGGAGCGTTGAAGAAGAATGGGAATCATTACAGGAGGCTGGGAGGCGAAGTGTTCGAGTGCCCTGCGCCGAAAGTTTCGGTTTGGCTAGGGAGGCTGGTGAGGGTGAATAGTGCTCGACGAACTAAAAGAATGCTTTTCGTCGCTGGTCTCCTTTTGGCAGTGCACGCTGCGAGGCGTCTCGGCTGCTGGAGCCTCATTGTATTCGGCTAGTATCTGATTGTCAGCGTTTGTTCTGGCCACACTTTGTTCAGGATGGGTGTTGGTAAGCTTGACTGATCACTCCTTCTTTTCTTTCGTTTCGAGCTGCATGATTGTACTGCTAGTCGATTTATGACAATGTCATATTATGTCTTTATTGGAAGACCTATCATTTGTAGTTGAGGCGAGGAACACCAATGTGCGTATGGTTGTCACGGAGCGATGTAATTATGTAGTGGCGGTTCAGCTGCACTTGCGTGAGTAGCACTCTGAAGCTCGATGTGGTCGTCCAACTCACGCTATGATCAGGTGCATGAAATCCACGCTCTTCGGCAGTGCGCGGTCCCGTTCACTTCGAAAAATAGCTTCACTGTCGTCGCTTCCTTACTCTTGGTGGTTCTGAGCAAATGACAGCACCTTGATGCGAGGCGAAGGATCATTCGGTCAGCCGGAAAACGTTACAGATCTTGGATAACCTACTCGGAGATGCAATTGGGCTTTCTATCAAGGATCACTTCCTTTGAGGGAACGCAAACGCACCATCCCCGAGCTACCCGCTCAGTAAGGGCCTCAACAGGTTTCCAAATTGCGCGTACCTATTGAGGTAAATCTCTTCTATTTTGATCGTTTGTTGGACACTTCACGCCCTCGTTATTTGAGATGGAGCGGATATATAAGTTCTCTGAATCGTAGCTCTCCTTCGGAACTCACCAAACTGTTCCCGTCTTCCTAGCCTTTCTCATTCCATTCGACGCACCCACTCATTACCATCGCACCTCACATGCACATTTATCATGATCAGTAACAACCCCTATGCTCCTGGTGGCTGGTACAACCCTCAAAATCCTCTTTCAATCAACCGAGGTGGCCACTCCATGTTCCCCAATGCTCCACCCTCGACCACATATGGAGCCACCGCTCTGGAATATTTAACGACGCAACATAGGCCCGAATTCATTGTTCTCATAAGCAACTTGAACAACGAACCTTCCCTTGAAGACGCTTCTAGCGATCACGGCTCCAAGGATCTGCGGGTCGTAAAGCATCGCCCTGAGCCGAGCCATCGCATGTCTGCTATGTTCCAAGGGTGCGAAGCCCTCGAGTTCAACAACTGCCATATTACCTACTCTGGCAGAGATTACAATCGCTCCGGTATGCACTGCTCCCGTCCAGGATGTCTTCATGCTCAAATCATTTCCTGATACCAGATGTGCGCAGTGCTTCCCGAGAGTCAACGCAAAATCTACCTTTGCCAGTTTCTGCGCTGGCTCCGCCGCCGGGACCCAAACATTATCCCGCTATTGTGGCAGTAGTATTTCTTGCAGCAATCCTCTGTCTACTTTTAATGGGATACCGGGTGGCGTAGTGCAGACAAATATAAAAGATAACTGCAAGAGGATCATTGCTTCACGTCGTGTTCCGATTGAGGGCGCTCAGAGGCATGCTGCGGCGTGTTTTGGTCATTAGATGCTCAAATAGTGCGGTTAAACAACATATCATTCAGGCCAGGCTTCGTTCAGTTTATGTTTGGCCAGCTTAAGCCTTGGTTGATATCCCTTCTTCACTCTTCCCTGGAGCCCCTATGCTACGTATAAAGGTGTATAATTGTAGTGATGTGGTACCGTTGATTTATGATTTGAACCAATGTATGTTTGGCCGCAATGGTTGGGAGTTGGCCAGCGACGTTTGATCGCTGTTGGCGAAATTAGGTGCCCGCTGCTAGAGTTGCGGTTTATGGGAGCAGTTTTGCGGTATGGAGGGACGTAGCCAGGCTAAGGAATCAAGAATACTATCGCAAAGAGACAGAGAGAGCCAGCAACTATGCTGCTCCGTTTGCACAAAAAATGATTATTTCTTTTTTATTGCAATCTGCCCCGAAATCGTTCAAGATGAAGTTCCCCCGTATTATTCCTTGAGTGCCCCGTACTTTTTTCTAGCTGCCCCGATAACTATTTCGGCCCAACATCTATATATGGCAGGTGTGTCAGCGGCGATGATGATCCGAGCGTCTTCGGACAGCGCTTAAACCACATCCACGGGCGCTAATGAAGCACCAGTGGTGCCTTCATCCAAAGGCTTACATCCCTCTAATGGTATTCGAGCATGCGCTAAGATAAGGGTACATAAGAACTGACAATTTGGACCATGATTTAGCTTAAGATAATGTTTCGTATAGAGAGGAAGAGCACCTTATGTGTAAAATGGCCATATACCCCTATGTACAGCCTTTGTGAGGATGATGTAGTACTAAGCAGGATGTTAAAGAGCTTATAGAAGCAATTTACCAAGCCTTTGCAACTACAGCTATGAATGGCGGCAATATACTACACCTAGCTTATATACCATCTAATTTCTGCTCGATTTCTTACTGAATCTTACATATCTACTTTCTTTGTCTTGCTCGGCAGCGTCTTCTGAGCAAGAGATTCAATATTCACGTATATAGGTGCGCAACCACCTAATGAATCAGTGGCGACCACCTTCAGGTGTTGCCACTCTCAGACGTGTCCAAGATCCGCATTACCAAGTTAAGGCATCCGCCAGGCGCTTGACGCGCCTCTCTCACGGTTCTCCCACGCTTGAGCCTGTTCAGGGGACTCCCGACGCAGCGCCGACTGGCATCTGAGCGCCGCCATTACCATACAGACGCACGTGCTACACAAAAGTGCTGGCATACCTGCCATATATAGACGTTGGGCCGAAATAGTTATCGGGGCAGCTGGAAAAAAGTACGGGGCACTCAAGGAATAATACGGGGGAACCTCATCTTGAACGACTTCGGGGCAGATTGCAATAAAAAAAGAAATAATCATTTTTTGTGCAAACGGAGCAGCATACAGCAACAAGAACTGCTGCTGCAAGGCCGCGACGATGACAGGGTCCCGACGGCGGCAATGGCACGGAAACCGGGGATGACAGACTCTCCGTCAACTCTGAATGAACATCTAAGATGTAGGGTGAGATAAGCACTAAGCATAATGAGTTGGAGTAGCGTATAATACCAGAATGAGTAAAATCTCTACCAGCGTAGGTGAAATTGCAGTTATTGAACTCGCAGCCTTCGAACATAGTAGCAGCGGAAGTGCAATAACTCTTCAGATCATGCTCTACGATGCGCGGCGTGTTTGGTTGGCAAGTTTCAGGGTAATCTTAGTGGGACGCTTGTCTTTCGACTGGTTCATGAGGGTCAAATGGTATCGCTTTCGTAGATGCTCGTAGAGGCCGTGGGGGTTGGAATCTTAGTCTGCAGCAAGTGATCTTGCTGTGAGTTCTCCTCATATAGAAGCTTGGTCTCTTAGGCCATCAGGAGGTTCGTTGCTTGAAGTGGACCGGAACGGCTGTTCTTTTCGTATGGTAGATTCGCCTCTCAGGCCATCGAGTCATTCATCGTCGGGCATGAAGCAAAATGTACCTATTCTTTTCACATGACCGCTTGGTCTTTTAGGCCATCAACAGATTCATCGCCCGATCTGGAGAAGCTTGGGAATGCGTGGTTCTAGGAAACTTCAGCCCCATAAGTAAGATGCACTACGCCTTGACGCAAGTCTAAACTGACGTATTCCTTTCTATTTGGCGGTGATAACCTCCCATATTTGACCGTTAGATCCAAAAATCTATGTGCGGTTGGGTTGGCAGCGCAAACGATAAGCTTTGCGTCCATCCACCCATCCATTGCGCTTTGACTCCGGCGCTTATCTCCAGGTGAAAGCGCCTGGAATCGTATACAGCCCTTTGCCGAGTCCGCCCAGGTTCGAAATTCCCTGCAAGCAATTGAACGTGTCATGTGCGGCCCAAGGTTCTAGCCAAACATATGATGCTGATATGGAAGCCAGTTCATTAAGCGCCCGTGGTTATTGAAGGGCGCTAAGCCTTTAGCGGTGGGAATTGACATGTATTGACATTTAAAGATCAATAAATTGCATACTTCTATTGAAAGAAGCGTCGAAGATAGGCAGGGGCTTGGAAAGCTAACCAACGCGGTCTTTCGCTGATGGTAGCCACTCATTTCCATTGGCCGAGATGCCTAAGGTGAGCTCCGTGGGAAATTCAGCCCTTCAATACACTATAGGCTTGTTATGTATCATTAGAATAGCTTTTTTATGAGATATACTAGTGACGGAACATGCAAGGTGCCAGGAGCGTAGAGTCATCTCAGGACCAACCTATGAGCCAGCGGGGCCCTTGTAATCAATCGACGGAGTCCGCTTACTTCTTCCTGGCCCCCAGCCAGAGAGATGAGCAGGGCGTTTCACGATGCTAAGCTAAGCAGCCAGACTGGTGACCGTCGCGCATCCGTGGATCCTCCTGGTCCTCATTCAAGGACCGGCTACGAGTCTATCACGATGTAAGAATTGATGCATCAGTGACTCTAACCAAGTTTACCTTTTCAATGACCCCAGATGTCGGTATCACCAGTATTGGGTAGACCGTGGGTGTCGGTGAAGCAAGACCAGTGGAGCGCCGGCGTGCACGGCAGAGGTTCGGGGTAAGAACAAGCGCTGGACGCTGATCTTTGAATACTGCACCATCAGGCAAGAGGCTTGGGACACCCTCTGGAAGAGCTATCAACGGCCGACTTGGCTCCAGCGGCGGTGATAGCGATAGAGAAAGCAAGAGTGAGCGCAGTCGGGCGACCTGCAGGATCGCGCTCCTGGGCGTTTATCTCTGGCTCTTATCCCTTGACAAAGGCTACCCATATTTTATATTGTAGACACGTCGCTTCTCTAAGCTTGACTGCCAATGGCCCGTGACTCAACGACTGCGCCGTGCGTAGATAATAAACTTTGCACTTCTGTGGAGAATCGAACTCATCATCCCACAGCCACTCCCACCCAACCGCCACCCGCTCCGATTCCAATACCGCGTTGCTTGTCTTCCTCACAGTCATAGTACGTTAACTCGAAACATCGTCTCCATCCACTCTCTACTGTGCCAGGTACCATCCGTCTACTGCTCGCCACTCTACCTGCCGGGGCTTCGGCTACTCGTTTGTTGTTGAACAGATCCAACGGCCGTGGCTAGCCTGAGGATAGCAATAAAGAGGATATGGATACTAGGGACTCGCGAGACGTTCTACTAAAGCACAAGGACTGCGCAACAAGGGCAGAGTCACGGGCTACAAGTATTGCGATAGGGACCAGGATGTCGATGATACCACGAAAGCGACAGAAACAGAGATAGGCTGAGATATGCAGCCAAATGCGAAGCTTCTCTCCTGGACGGCGAACCAGCACCATCCACTGCGCCAGCACTCCCGACACCTAAGGACATGCCCAATCTGTGCGTTTGCAAGTCCTCCTTCCATCGGAACGCATAGCGGAGTGGTGCACTACGCGTATGCCCAGGTTTCTTTGGGTGGTGACCCAGTACCTGCCCAATCCCTCTTGTCTCCTTCGTCTCCTTCCTCCACTTATATCCGTTCACGGCCTCCTGGTACAGAAGCCATCGCCGGCAAACCGTCAGGCACTAGCCCCCTTTTGCGATACGAAAGAAGAGCGCGGTCGACGGTGGTGCACAGGTCGTCGACCTCAAGTTTCAAAGCTGTAGACGCGATGCGAGGTCTCTCCAAGCGCATATGATGGTGGAGGACTTGGTCGAGTTCGGGTGGTCTAACAGTGTAGGTTTTTTCTTTATTACCCTCTGCTCTGTCGATTCACGCTGACCCGTAGTGGTGAACAGTGGTCTTCTCTTGTCGGTCCGATGATACCCTCCGTGGCATCCTGCTGTCAATCCTGCACATCATTCGACTCTTCCATTGCCTCCTGGTTCAAAATTGACCAAAAGGCACTCACAAACCTTTCCTCTTTGGTTGATTGGGTCCAACCAGGCGTCCACACAGGCCTCCTGAACCCATTCACCTCATGCTAAACCTCACACTCGGAGCTTCCCTCATCCGTTACAAAACCACCGCCTCGCACAACAACCGTGTTGAATGGTGCCCCATGCACATTCAACTTAAATCGGAGGAACGAACAACGGTGTGCCGAGGAGCTGGTGAGGTTTTCAGGGTGCACGGTGGAAGCGAGGGAGTGTTGAATCAGGATGAGTATCGGAGGCCGGAGGGATCTGAGTTCCTTAGGCTAATGATATTGATTTTGGTTGGGAAGGGTGAGTAGGGTGCTCCTGCTCCTGCACCTCCGGCAGGCGAGTCGGATTTATGCTCGACGACTTGCAAGAGGAACGTGGCTCGTCGTGTTTCTATTGACAGTGCTCATGGGTATGCTGCAAGGCAATCACTAGGTGCTCGACTTGAGTTGTGATATCTATGCTTCGTTCGCGTTTGATGCTGGTACTAGGGTGATTGTTATTTGTTTTGTTTTGTTTTCTATTTAGGGATATATCATCGTGGTAGTAGGGTACAATAGGTTTATGGAATATGACTTATGATTTACTGGGAGATCCGTTCTTTCGTATTCAAGGCAGAAGTATTGAGATGCATCAGAAACTTGGCAAATAACTTTCCAGCCCCGGAAAGTGCCCGAAAAGCCCCGAAAGTTGCGAGAAAGGCGGGAAAGTTGGAAAGAGGAAAGTTATCCTAGTTCGGACGGAAAGTTTGGGAAAATTACGGCGAAACGGGTGCAGATAGCTGGAAAGCCTCGGAAAGCCAGAAAGTGATGAAACGAATAACATTCTGTCTTTGTGGACATTTACAACGGGAATGTGAGGTTTCTGGTGACCAGCAAACACAAGCTACAGCTATATCCTGCGCTTTGCGGGGCTTGCGGGAATGTAGAAATTGTTCATGCACTCAGCGAGATCTGCTGGCGATCGTGCATTGGCCTCTCGCTCCCAGCTTTCGTCGGTATTGCTGTCCGGGAGGTTGAGTGACGCCAAAATGGACCCCCATCGGTTTGCAGAAAGTCCCGTCAGGCTGGCAACACAAACCTGAGCATCATTCCAGCATCGCTCCTGTGTGAAGGACCCGATGTAAGTCTTGCGTTGTTGCTTGTCGGTCACGTCAAGATCGGTCTTGTTGGCAAAAGCCTCAAATGCGCGACGCAGCTAACCAAAGCAGACCATGAGAAAATGAAACAAAGCAGTGTGTAGAAGATTTGACTCACCCCAAGCACAATCAAAGTGTATAAGCCAATTGGTGGGTTGGTAGGCGAGATCGCCGTGCCATAGTTTGCGCCGTTAGCGTGCGGAAGAAACTTGGATGCGATTTGAATGATGAGCGGCGACTCGTAGACGCCTGTGGCCTCCTTGCTCATTCGTCTTAGCGTTTGCATACACAGATGTTCTAACCATGACTCACAATATAATTGGGAGCTACTCCTCGCTTCCCTGCAAGTTTGATTGGAGTTGGATCAGCAAACCATGCAAAGCCATCGTATCCTATTGCCCAGATAGCATGCTGAGCAATGAGCGATGGCTCGTCTTCATCATGATACTGCTCCTGGGCAAAATGCATGCCAACTGCTTCAATGCACGCCATCGTGATCTTCGACCGCTTCGTATTGACTGTATCGTAGGCCTGGTAGCAATATTTTAGCATCACAATCATAACCAGATAAGTTATCAACGCACCGACAGAACAAGAGTGGCAAGGACATCTTCTGAAGCTAGTGTAGCCTCCCGAGCTGGTGTGATGGCTTGAGAAGCATAGATCGCACGAACCTTGGCTTGGAAGTCCTCATCATTGACTCGCATGCCATGGAAAACGCGCCGGCTGGTGAAAAGGAGAGAGTTGAGAGATGGAACAATGTGTTCTTTGTACCCTGGCCAGTCACTGGCAGCAAGAGGTTTGGGAGCTGACAGAGCTGGAGGGAATGAGTTCCCCGCACTCTTCGATGCAGCCACTGGTCCAGTAGTTGGTCCAGCTCCTGGAGACGACTTCTGAACCTTGACGCGTGGACGACGGGTGGTTGGCTTTCGAGTTTTTGCTGCACCTGGAGCAGGCAGAACAAGAGTTGGCTCTACTGCAAGAGGGGGCGCACCAGGCACATGGGTTGGTGCGGGGACAAGACCATGGGAGGTCATCACCACAGGTCTGCCAGTGTAGTGCGGTTGAAACGCAAAAGGGATGGGATCCTGAGATGGCGCCCGAACCGTGTGCTGCAAATGAAGCGAGGGAGCTGATGGATTCTTCTTGAGACGGGCTGTTGCCTGCACACGAGGGAGCTTCTGGTTGTGCAGGATAGTCAGCGGTCAATGGTTTCAAAGGGTTTGCCATAATCCGTACCTTTGCTCGAGCATAGCTCTCAGCGGATCCCCCTACGCCTGCAACCAGGTTATTTTTGCGCGCTGTTGCTGTGCGTGCAGAAGGCAGAGTTTTCGAAGCTTCGAATTGCGGGCGGGTGTCTTCAACATCACTGTCACCAAGACCTCCAACTGTTGCAAGCTCTTGAGCAACCTCGTCCACCTCACTATGCTGACGGTCAATGCACGAAAGAGTCGGAGTATCGGAGTTTGTACCTTAATGACAGAGTTGCAAGCAAGTCCGATGGCTCGGGTTCCTCGTCTTCTTCCTCAACCACCGGCAAGCCATTACTGAAGTCGTGCACTGCGTCATCTTCACCAACTTCGACCCTCGAAGGGGCAAGTCCTTCTGGCACACCTGACAGTGCGGCATTCAAGGCTTCCTGATCATGAATCTCTTCTGCATCGATTGCAATGAGCTGGCGGCGAACTTCTTCTTCAGTATCCTCAGGATAGAGACCAGCAGGGGGTTGTTGAGCTCTTCCTTTACCCCTGCGCTTTGCTGGAGACGCGTTCGTTGGCTTTGTCCTCTCCAATGATCCACCCACCCGTGTCTTGGTGGTCTTTGTTGCAGCAGCCTTCGAGGGAGTTGCAAGTTGACGGACAGGAGCCTTCTTGGATTGGGTTTTTGTTGCTCGAGGGGTCAAAGGGGTGGTGGCAGGGGCTGGAGGAGGATGGGTGGAGTCTGCAGTAACCTCCTTTGAAGACTGTGTCCCATTGGAGCGGGCTGATCGACGGAGCATGTTGAGCTGCGAGCGTATCCAAGCTGTGAGTCTGTGTATTTATGCAAAGCGAATAAACATTCTTCTTGGTATTCATATGGTTCACATTCGGCAACCACTTGTCCGTGTGTTTCCTCGGCGTTCCATTGCCATCGGCCAGTGCAAATGTCCATTCCCCGCAACCCCAAAGAGCAGAACAAAAGACGGTACTTTTTTATATCCTTGCCCTTTGCCCATCTTCCACCTTCTTCCACCCCCACTCATACTCTCTGTCGTATTCAGAATGTCATATTCCTGCACCCTCTGTGGCAAAACGTGTATGTCCAGTGGCGGGCTCAAGAGGCATATCAAGATCCTCCACCATGATGACCAGGCTTTCGAGGAGACCAGGAAGAAGGCCAAAACTGTGCGGGTATTCCACCGAAAACTCTCAGGTATGTTTTATCTACCAATCCCTTCCAAATTCCAAATTAATAAGGTTGAAGGGAGGCCATGCACAAGCTCCGGAGAGTTCTTGAACTCGGATGACGCAGCAACTGTGCCATTACCTCCGTCCCCAAAGCCGACCACATTTGCTCCTTTCAACGATCGCATCCAGTTCGACGCAGCAATCTACCACTATGTCAAGCTCGAGTCATCAGCTTCAGACATTGCAGCAAACTTTGATCTCCTTCGCGCACAATCGATCAAATGCAATGGAAATAAAGATGCTTTCCCCTGGCGTACGGCTAAAGACCTTTATGACGTGATTGACTCTATCGACGAAGGACTTCCAGAATGGAAGACATTCAAATTTCACTACAACGGTCCGAAACCAGCCAAGCCCCCGCAGTGGATGCTCAAGACATACGAACTCAACACGCGTGATGCGCTTGCCTTGGTTGAGGACCTCCTTGCCAGTCCCGAATTTGACGGCTCATTCGACTACCAGCCATATCAAGAGTTCTGTACTACAGAAACGGGTACAGAGCGTACCTGGAACAATCTTTTCTCGGGATCTTGGTCCTGGAAACAAGCGGTGAGTGTGTTGCTCTAGGTACATCCAATCACCATGCTAATGGAAACCTTGTATCTTTATAGGACATCATCTGTGAAGACCCTGCAGCCGCCGGGTCTATGTTCGTCCCAATCGTTGCCGGAAGCGATAAAACAACGGTTTCGGTTGCTACAGGCCACCAAGAATACCATCCCGTCTATATATCACTCGGAAATTTGCACAATACCGCCCGTCGAGCAAAAGGGAATGGTGTCGTGCCAATCGCGTTTCTTCCCATTCCGAAAGGTACGCTCCTTGCACGTTTTTGATGCCGATAGCTTCCTAATTTGTTCTCTGTTGCAACTGGCAGCAAGCAAAGCTCAGCGAAAGAAGCCTGTCTTCCAACGCTTCTGTCGCCAGCTATACCATTCCTGCCTTGAAGCTGTCTTCCAGCCACTTCGGGAGTGGATGACGAAGTATCGGGTCGTCAAATGCCCCGATGGCCACTTCCGAAGGGCGATTTTTGGATTAGGACCATACATTGCCGATTATCCTGAACAGGTTTATCTGGCGGGTATTGTCTCGAATTGGTGCCCTAAGTAAGTGTCCAGTGGATTTATTTGAATGGAATTCACCCTGACCGTGACCTATGAAAGATGCGAGGCACCATCCGAGGATCTTGATAGGACCCCATGCGCTCACCTTCGTTCACATAAACGCACAGATCTCTTATTAAAACAGCATGATCCAGGAACACTATGGGATGAATATGGGATCCGAACGGACTATGTTGTGAGTTTTGGTGCATGCCTTGCCCAAACACTGAGGCTGACGATGGCCTGGTCTCGAATCTGTAGCCCTTTACTCACTTTTTCCCGCGAGCTAATATCCATGAACTGTTATCGCCAGATTTATTGCACCAGCTGATCAAAGGCACCTTCAAGGATCACCTCGTCACCTGGGTTGGAGAATATCTGCAGCTTGCTTATGGAACTAAACGTGCACAAGAAATCATCGAAGATATTGATCACAGGTATTTCGTTGTCCATAATTGCGAGGGCTTCAAAACGAACTGACATTTGATCGAAATCAACAGAATTGCAGCAGTGCCTCCCTTCCCTGGCCTACGTCGATTCCCAGATGGTCGCGATTATAATCAGTGGACGGGGGACGACTCGAAGGCCCTCATGAAGGTAACCTTCCACTGGGTCCTCCTCCTTCGTGCTACAAACTTACCTCTCCCCGTCGCCTAGGTGTATATTGCGGCAATCCAGGGATATGTTCCTCCCAAGATGTCGCAATGTTTGGCAACATTTATGGAGGCGTGCTACATTGCTCGAAGAAACAATATAACGGCGACAGCCCTGAAGCAGTTCCAAGACTGCATGGAACGGTTTCACGAGCTCCGCCAGGTCTTTATTGAGCACGGAGTCCGGCGATCAATATCTTTGCCTCGCCAGCACTCTCTTTCACATTACACAACCTCCATCTACATGTTTGGATCCCCCAATGGTCTGTGCTCGTCAATGACAGAATCCAAGCATATCGAAGCTGTGAAGAAACCCTGGCGTCGCAGCAATCGCTACAACGCACTGCACCAGATGCTTACCACGTTGACACGTCTGTCGAAGCTCGATGCTCTCCGATGCAAGCTGGCTGGACTGGGGATGCTCAAGGGATCAACGTCTTGGTATATTGAAAACGAGTTGGCTTCTCAAGTACAAGACAGTGGTTCTGATGGAATATGGGACATCGACGACGACTGGGAAGATGTCGAAGACAACGAGCCTGAGGTTGGGCTGGGTAACGAGGAGCCAAACGGGGCCACCAACGATGATGATGATGATGACGACGACGACCTTGGTCCTGCACCTGGAGTGCGTTCCGCTGACGATGTCTTCAATGTTTTACTGTGCACACGAGCTGGTGAGACTTTCCCCGCTGACGATCGGTGCGGTAACTCACCGACAATATGAATAGGTTCCCAAGCGTTGTACCCCAGAGGACTCGAAGCTCTGGCTGCAACGCTCAACTTACCCGCGCTTCCCTCTCGACTTGGTGAATACTTGTATTCGATCGACCACCCTGAGACGGATGAGAATACCCCGCCACCTGCTGAGCTCTGCCCCAAGTTCGAAGGGAGTATCCGGGTCCACCATTCGGCAACAGCAACATACTATGCACCGAGTGACCTTTGCGGAGGAGGGGGATTGGTTCGAGAGAGGATTCGATCCGCGCCATCATTCCATGGCCATCCCCGCCGCGATACGGTATTCGTGGTTACGGACGAGGAAGGGAAGGGGATGCTTGGCCTGACCGTTGCGCGGGTGCGACTATTCTTCTCCTTAGTGTATCGAGGGAGAGAGCACCACTGCGCGCTCGTGAATTGGGTTGTGCGGTCGGATGATGAGGTTGACAGGGACACTGGGATGTGGGTCGTTGAGCCAGAGGTCGACGAGTGGGGGCAACCTGTGTGGGAGGTGATATCGACTGAGAGCATCGCTCGCGGAGCTCATCTACTGCCAGATTTTGGGAACGAGGTCGTCGAGCAGGATTTTGACCACCATACCGCACTTGATTACTTCAAAAGATTCTTCGTTAACTGTTTTGTAGATCATCATGTACAGGAGTTTATAACTGAATAGTGAGGAAAGATGGAAAAAGGAGGAATCAATGGGACCATACGACGAAAGGGAATGATTTCCCTCACCAAGCATGACAGTCGAAACCAAACTGACCTGAAGGCTTCGACAGGTAAGGTCGGAAGTGCAAGTTATAACAGCATAAGAACATTATGAGAGGTGAGCGCGCTTCCTAGCAAGCGCGATGCGGTGAGGATTGGTGAGTCTTGACAAAAGGCAACGATGGGTTTCGGGGAAAGCGTGTGTCGGCAAGTCACTGTCGTGAGAGAAAATAGCACTTTCCGGCTTTCCGGCTTCCCATGGACCACTCGGATGGAGTCAGGCACAGATAGCCCGGATAGCCGGAAAGGCGCCGAAAAGCCGAAAAGCATTTTGCCAAGTTGCTGATGTGGGGAACGTTAACGAGCGTTTGGTTGGGTGTGGTACTAATTGCCCGGCACATTCATGGCCGCAGCGTTGAGATATAGAATGCAGAGGTTACTCTAAATGGCCAAATATTCCTTTGCAAGCCAACAGAGACAGACAGCAGCAACAGCTGCTGTCGCAAGTCCGCGATGATCATTCCGTCCCGACATCGGCCCGGAAACTGGATGTCGCAGATTCTGCCTCGGTTCGTTGTGCACATCTATAGTAGAGTGTGGTGAGTACCAAGGATAGGGAATTGAGGTAGCATAAAATACCGGAACCAATGTAATCTCTACCGGCGTAGGTGAAATGACACTTGTTGAACTTGGACCCTCCAAGTTGAAACGCAGGGGCGGAAGTGCGACGGCTCTTCATATGAGCTCTATAATACGACACGCAGGGCACTTAGTCGGCAAGGCTCGGGGTGATATTTGGTGGGAAGCTCGTCGTTCGAGTGGTGCTACGTTAGCAGATGCTCACAGTAGTAGCGGGAGGAAGAATCTAAGACTTCAGAAAGCGACCTTGCTATTAGTTCTTTTAATATAGCAGCTTGGTCGATTTGTCTATCAAGGCATTCATTTCCTGAAATGGAAGTGAACGCCTGCTCTTTCATATAACAAGTTGGTCTCAAGACATCCATTGCCTCACGTGGAGATACATGCCTGTTCTTTTCATGTAGTAGCTTCTTCTGCTACACCATTGAGACATTCAGCGCCCGAGGATTAACGGAGGGCCTGTTCTCTTCATTTAGTACCTTGGTCCCTAAGGTCATCGGCAAATTCACCGCCCAATCTAGAATAAAATGCCTAATGGTTCGACTAGTTGACTACCTACCGTTCCAGGAAATTCCAGTCTCATCAGTACAACGGTGCTACGCCTTGAGTCAATCTAGTAGGCTAGCTCTTGCAATCAGAAATAGTTCTGTCCGACGCTCTGCATCTTAGAACCCAGTGAGAAGTATATCATCATGGAAAGGTTAGAGCATCAGTCTCTCTCCCATTGCCTTCCGGGAGAGAGCGGAACCATACGGGGACCGCCGCGAGCGCATTCGGTCAAGGCTCTCAATACTCGTTCCCCCCCCCCTATCCTTAGTTCCGGACTGGCAGCTGACCCATCCGTCAGTATAACCTTCAGGTCATGCAGGCCAGCGTTTGAGCCCCCTTGTTTCCGTTCTATTTGGAAGTGACAACTTGCCACGTTCTACCCGTGGAATCCGGACATTGTGTACAGCTGGGTCAACGACGCAAACGATAAGCTTAGCAGCCATCCACCTATCCATGCCTGTTTGGCTCCAGCCTTTATCCCTGGGTGAAGAGTCCTTGACTTCTGCGCTATATACACGGTGAATTGAAGCTTGAGTGAGTGAACATTGAGCTGCGCCAATCCGCCACGCAGGAGTAATAGTTAATCTGTGCTTCTGTGAACGATCGATCGATCACACAAGCCAGCCTGTGTTCCAGTGGCGCTGCTGCAGTACGGCGCGCTCGGATTTACACCACGGGACATTCTGTCGCTAAGAGGCAACTTGCAAGACGTTAGCAGGGTGAAGCATCCAAGGAGCAATTTATGAACTGAATGCTGACTTGGTAATGAATGGACTTACTTCTTCCTGGGTTCTAGCTAGAGATAAGCGCTGGGCGATCTGCACGCGCAAGAATTGATGCCTCAGTGGATTTCAACTTACCTTTTCACTTATCTCTGATATCGATATTGGTATCATTTCGCGCGGGTGTCCATGAAGCGTGACCATTGAAGTACCGAATTCAGACGAATTGGGCCGTTCCGAGTTCATTACTCTCCATGTGGTAGAAGTTCGAGGTAAGAAGAAGTCACAGACCCTAGGCGCTAATTTTTGATTACTGCATCATCAGACAATTAAAGAAGCTTGAAATGACACCTGCAAGAACTACATATCAGCCGCTGACTTGGCTCCAGCGGTGATAGCGCTACAGAGAGACCGAGCTACCCGAAGTCGCCGGACATGCAAGATCGCGATGATTAGGAGCTCCTGGGCGTTTGTGTCTGACTCTTACCTTGCTTCCCCAACTGCCCGACGATGATCCAATGACTGAGGTGATAGGGATAGGAAAATAGAGAAGGGCAGACAAGAGCAGGGATCGGCGAGATATTCATCCAAAGGGCAAGGAATTTGCAAGAAGGGTAGGGACAGGGACTGTCGATGATATCGCGAAAGCGACAGGGCAGAGGTAGGGAGTCCAATACGAAGCGTCTCTCAACCACGTCGGACTAGCGACACCCCTCTAAGCTCTCTTGAAGGAAGGCTCAGTTGGCGCGTCCAGCCAGCCCTCCTGCATTAGGAACACACAACGCAGTGGTAAATGACGCGTTCACCCAGGTGTCTTTGGGCGGTGTCTCCAGTACTTGCCTGATTCCTCCTCTCCTCCACTCACATCTATTCACGACATCCTGGGACATACCATCAAAAATCGTCTCTCGTAAACCAAACACAAACGGTAACGCGGTCGACGGCGTGGTGCACAGACGGTCCAAAATAAGTGTATAGCTTGTAGAAACGACGCTAAGCCATAAATCAAGGTCCAGCCCGTCTTAAGACATGGACCATGTCCAGCTTGAGACGACTTGGATGAGATGATCTCAACTCCCGCGGACCGGCGGAGTTTGAACCTGACACTCTTGATCGGGCGCTTAAGATGTCCGCAGCGCTTACCATGCAAAAATTGAGCCGATCTTAATTCCTATTGAGACCATCTCATTTAACAATTGAGAAATAGTAATAAAGAAGATCGACTACGAGTTCCTCCGCCTCTCCCTCAAGGTATCTCGGAGTCTTAAAGGCTGTAAGAGCCTTTAAGATTCCGAAACCCTTCCTGAAGAAAAGGGGGCGAACAGAGAAGGAAGTGGCTAAAGAGAGCCACATATATATATCTCGTGGCCCCGGGTCAGCGCAAACACATGCAACTGGTCCGTGCGCTGCCCCTCCGTACATAAGGCATTGCTATTTCCCAGTCTTCCCCCTTCGCTCCGTACTTGATACGTAGGTAACTTGTAGCCAGGTAACTTGCAGCTAGGGGTATCACATACAAATAGATATTTTCTATGTCGATAACAATAAAATGAATCTTTTTTTAAGTTGAGAATGATTAATTGAGACTAAAACAGTACGACGAAGATAGGT
Organism: Coprinopsis sp. MPI-PUGE-AT-0042; assembly: GCA_020736565.1. Taxonomy (NCBI): domain Eukaryota; kingdom Fungi; phylum Basidiomycota; class Agaricomycetes; order Agaricales; family Psathyrellaceae; genus Coprinopsis; species Coprinopsis sp. MPI-PUGE-AT-0042. The sequence goes on along the minus strand of JAHBOF010000063.1, from coordinate 258,418 downwards.
ACGGCAGGTACCTAATAGAGATAGGTGATAGTCACTAAATTTATCTACAAAATTGCTTTCGAAATTGAGACAGTCTCATACAAGCCGTCTCAAGCTGGACATGGTCCAAGTCTTAAGACGTTGTGGAACTCCCTACGGCTAAGCCTGCTCTCGGGGCGGATCCGATGCATGGGGACTGGGTTGAGTTGAAGTGGCCAGCAAGGTATTTCGACAGTGGCTTTATCTCGTTGGTCACACATAGAGTCGCCTGTGGTTCCAGCTGCACAATAATCGACTCCTCCACGGCGTCCTCCGCTGAGACGGTCCAAACAGACATCCACCCAGCCCTCCCCGATATTACAATCCACCTCACACCGAACCTCACACCCGTCACCTACCCCATCTGTGACAAACCATCGCCTCGCACAACGTCCTCGTTGACTATCACCCCATGTGTGCGCAACTCACAAGCGGAGGAACTGTGCGCCAAGTGCAGAGCCGGCGAAGGTTCCAGGGGCATATGCCAGAGCTGAGGGAGTGTTGAATAAGAATAGCTATCATGGGAGACAGGAGAGATTTGAGTTACCTGGGTCGAAGATCTCGATCTTAGAAAGTGTGTTCCTTCGCTTGCACCTCTTGCTCCTAGGGCACTTGAGCACCGGGATGGGGGCGAATGAGGGTCGTTCTAGATGAATTGTAGGAGGAATTTAGTTCATTGACGTGTAAAGATTGATGATGAGTATGGGCACGCTGCGGGGCGTTCTGACCACTAGATGCTCAAGTGTTATATTATTCTAACGATGGCCTTTGTTCGGGTTTGCTATGGGTAGGCTTGGCTGCTTTTTTTCTTATCTTTTCTCTGCCATTGAGAGGTTTATCATTGGGATAATATGGTGCCATCGTTTCAATATGCTTTATGATTTTACTGAGAACCCCTTTCGTCCGTATTCAAGGAAAAGCTTTTAGACACGGAACATTGGCGAGAGTTTGTGAGGCGGCTTTGATTGGCAAGCAGGATTTGATCGGTGCTGTTCGCAAAATCTGGCGCCTATTGACATGATGAGCTTTGAGGATAGAGGCAGCGTTGAGATATGGAGTGCGAAGGGCACTCTAAGCCTCCAAATATCCCTTTGCAACCCAACATAGACAGACAGCAACAACAGCAGCTGTCGCAAGGCAGCAATGATGATTGGGTCCTTCAGATGGCTCTGAACTTGAATGAATGTTGTGCGCATCTATCATGTAAACTGAGGTGAGTGCCAGGCATAATGAAATATAGTAGCGCATAATACCGGAACGAGTGCAATCTCTACTGGCGTAGGTGAAATGGCAGTTGTTGAACTCGCATCGTTCAAGTTGAAACGTGGTACTAGCGGGACCGCGACGGCCCTTGAGATCATGCTCTACGACACGCGGCGTAGTCGGTCGGCAATTTTCAGGGTGATCGTTAGTGGGAAGCTTTCCTTTCGAGTGATTCATGAGGGTCGAATGGTGCTGCTTTGGTAGGTGTTCGCAAAGCAGTGAGAAGGTGGATTTTAGTCCACAGAGTTCTTATATAGCGGTTTAGTCTGTTAGGCCATCAAGGGCCGAAGTGGCACGCAACGGCTATTCTTTTCATATCGCGGCTTGGTCACAATGCATACATTGCCAAATATGGAAAGAAATGCGACCCTTTTTCATATAGAAGCACTTCAGGCGTTCAAGGGGTTCAACGATGGAAGAGGACCTGAATCTAGATGCTTTTCATAAAGCACACGAGGCATTATACTCAATACATACACAGCCGACTTGGACAGACAGAAACGTCGTACGATCGAGATATCGTACGATCGAGATAGTCTGTACCAAGCGCCGCTAGCGTCTCTTTCAGGACTGCGTATAAAAAGAAAATGCGACGTTTGGCTGCTCGTACACCCCAGTGAGTAAATTATAGTTATGGAAAGGCTATATTATCAGGTCATCGCCCGCTGTAAGAAGGTTCAAGCCGACAGGAAGATGTAAACCGAGTTTGTCCAGTCGGCAAGCGGTAAGCGCCCAAGATCCTTGCGTCCGATCAAGCCACAGTCATCCAACATCATTCATCAGTGGGTAAAAGGTCAGTTTGTCCAGTTGGCAGTCCAACATCCTTGCGTCCGATCAAGTCACCGCGTTAGGCACGGAGCCCGAACTTGTGACGCCTTGAGGAAGAAGCCCTCAAGCATTTTAATAAGACACCCGAGTACAATGCCGCTCAGGCAGGGGAACTCAAAGCTCTCAACGCTTATCCACCCTTTTTGTTAAGTTTGTTAGCCGCGGACTAGCAGCTGATCCAGCCGTCAGTATAGCTTTCAGCGCCACTGCAGGCCTGCAGTTGAGCCTCTTGCCCTTTCCGTTTGGCGGTGACAACTTCCCACATCTGCCCGTTGGACCCGGAAGCTTGTGTGTAGGTGGGTTGACGACGCAAACGATAAGCTTTGCGTATCCATAGCCACTTGGTTCCGGCATGTCCCTGGGTGAAAGATCCTTGACTTCTATACCGTTGAGACGACGGTTTGAGCAAGAAGAAAAAGTGCGTCATGTCCTATAGATGGTCACGTTTCCAGCGCCTCTTGCTTGTCATTTTCCCTTCTTCATTTATATTTATGGCAATATTTGTTCTGAGCCCTAGGTATCAAAGCATCAAGCAGATACGAGTTTCGGGGTAGTAACAAGCCGCTAAAGGGCCTGGGCGCTAATATTTGAATACTGTATCGTCAAGAATGAGGGTTTGCAATGATTCAAGCGTATGCAAGAGCTATCTCCACCTTATTTGGGTCTAGCGGCAAAAGCTCCCCCATCGCTTCTATTGCAGTCGCGATGCTATACGAAGCTTGGCTGCCGAATAATCGGCTACACCACACAAAGGAATAAACTTGCGCTCCTGCGAAGAATCGAACCCACTATCACACAGCCACTCGAAATAAATGACGCAGCCAAGGCAACAGCACTGTCGTCGAAGCTCGAGCGGTAACAACTGAATATACTGTATATTGAGCAGGCTCACCAGCGGCACACGACGACCGCAACTCGTCATCCAGGTCGCCGCCATTGCATTCAGCACTTCAAGGCGGCGTCCTCAGCCTGATCAGCTCCCAGAAGCTGTGAGGGAATCTTTGAAAGGCATGTCGGACACCTCGTAAGGTCCACTCCTGGCTTCCAAGAGTTCGGCCAAAAGGAATGCCCTCGGACAAAACGTCGACTTTCAGGAAAGGGGAGAAAGACAGAAAGACCCTGCTCGCAGCCCGAGTGTTTCTAGACGCCTAGAGTCCATGTCACCATGTGACACAGAATGGCCTGGCGGTTACAGTATTCGAGCCGCTGCTGACGCGAATTCGATCAAATGTGATTTCATTATGAAATGGTTGGCGACATTAGACGCCCGTGGCCTTTGGAGAAGTTCTGTAGCAGGGTTTCGACCAGGGGTGAATTATCATCTAAGCAAAGCATTGTGTTAATTTATGTGGCGAAGGACATATAAACTCATAATAGACGCATAGGGATGAATAAATAACTCTACAAAGTAGGTCTTTCAGAGGGGAAGACGAGGCTTGCAGCCGGAAGAAAGTAAATCAACGAATTCAGAAGAGTATTTGTGGGGTACTAAGTGGCCAAGTATCCTATTCCAAGCAGACAGAGAAAGGAAGCAATAAGAGCCGCTGTCGCGATACGATAATGATCAGGCGCTGATGGCGGGGTCTGAGCGGGATCGGGGGATGGTGAATTACGCGGCGCGTCTGAAGGAGTTTTATGCAGACCTGCAATGGGAGAGACAGATGAGCATCGAGCATAAGAGATGGGAGTGGTGCATACCGGACTGATTAGAGTCTCTACCAGCGTAGGTAAAGTGGCAGTCGTGGAACTCGAGGGCATCACATCTGTGGAAGAAAGAAGCGCGACGGCCCTTCGGCCCAGGACGGCGCTCTACTGCGGGGAGAGCGTTTGGTTGACGGCGGCGACTTGGAGTACGATCTTGGATGGGAAGCTCATTGCTCAAGTTGCTCATGAAGGTGATTGGTGTCGGATATAATGCGTTGTTGAATACTCGACAGAGGTAGAGGGGATGTTTATTTTCAACAAGCATCGTGCTGTTGATATACCGTTGGGCATGTTCTGGGATGGATCGGTACCCAACGCCCAAGTGATGGCAACAGTGCAGCCTTTAGACACTCGGCTGTATCGGCAAACAATGTCGGACGAACTCCGAATTCTTGGTATAAATTGCAGCTTCTCGTATACCTTGCTTCACCCTCACGACATACAGACTCGCGTCTGGTAACGATGTAGTCAATTTCGGCCGCTACCGAAGCTGTAAATCCTAGCATCTTTGGTGTAGTTGACGTGTACCGAAGGATACCGATTCGGACGTTCCATAAATTGATGGGCAGCCTCCAGAAGCCCAATCGCACAAGTTCATCCCCTAATCATGCCACTTGGTCACCGAAATCACCCTGGAACCTCGCGCTCAGCTATCTCTAATGGAGAATAGAACGGTACGCAAGGACCTGAGTGCAGGCGCTTGTTGGTGGGTGACATCATCATGCCTTTTCGTGTTAGTACGTCCTTGCGTCCACCCTTGACGAATGTCTCTGGTGAGGAAGGCGCGGAGGCGTTTGTTGTTGAAACACGTCTAATGGAAATTTGACTGAGTGAATACTCGACAGGGAAGAAACTTGCGCTCACGCTGAGGATCGATCACACCACCCAGGCTCATCACACAGCCACTCCAACTCGGTGGGGGCACATCCAGTCAGCCCCTCATTCCGATACCGCGTTGCGCTGCGTCTCCCTGGTGCGCCAACATCGTCCCTATCCTCATCTCAACCGATTGCAAGCGATGTATTCACTTCCTCAACACGCTATATCACATAGAAAGCGCTTGCGGCCCAAAACCGCCCCAGTTTAAGTGAAAACGATCAACCAACTTTCGTCTCGGAAACGACCTTTGGATTACGGCGACGAAGGTCATGGAAGGAGAGAAGAGAAGAGAAGAGGAAGAGGGAGGTTTCGCTGGAGGAGGGTTCGATTTCGTCTGCTCCGAGATCCAATGGTCGAGGTGACAGGGACAAGGGGAGGGATAGAGACAGGGAGAAGGATTGGCAGGACGTTCACCTAACGGACAAGGACTATGCATGAAGGGTTGAGACAGGGATTTCGGGCACCGTGACATGCACGAGGACAGTAGAAGATATCCCGACAGCGACGGCGACAGAGACATGGAGTCAAATACGAGGCCTCTCTCCAGAGTAGCGAATCAGCGGCATCGACTGTGACTGCACTCCCAGCACCCGAGTCGGCGCGTCGGCGATTCGTCTTGCGCTTGGAACCATCAGCGGAGGGGCAAACGTCGCATTTGCAAAGCTGTCGTTGGGTGGTGTGCCCAGCACCTGCCCCTCCTCTCCCTCTTCCCGTTCACGTCCGTCCACGGCCTCCTGGCACAAATTGCCATTGAAGTACCAGCCTTCCTCTCGTGATTGGTTAAATCCGAAACAAGAGCGCGGCCAACGGTGGTGCACAGGCGGTGAACGACGAGTTTATGAGCTCTGGAAACGAAGCCAGGCCTGCTTCTCTCGAGGCGGATGCGATGCTGGGGATCTGGTTGAGCTCAAGCAGTCCAGCAGTGTTCGTTTTTCTACCCTTTCCTTGCAATTTATATGGTGATGTTAATTGGCGTTGATTTTTATTACAGTGCTCTCACCTCGTCGGTCCTATGATAACCGATATCGCATTCCTGCGGTCCAACTTGTACAACAACATTCGGCTCCTCCCTCGCTTCAAGGTTCAAAATCGACCAAAAGCGTTCAAGTCTCCCGGTGAATGGCCCAAGCAGATATCCTTGCCGCCCTCCCAGACAAAGTCTACCTCCAACCGCCAACACTCGCCCCAGGCGCCTACCGCAACAAACTCATTGCGTCGCACAACGTCACGCGTCACATCCGTCGACTTTCAATTCCAATGCCGCCCCGCACATCTCACCCATTGTATGCACTCATCTCTACCGTGCTACACACCCCTCGCCCACCATCCACACGCTATAACCTATAGACGGCAGGGTTCCAGTCACTCGTTTGTATTGACGCTTGTTGCCTTTCCAGCCAACCTGTGTTTCAACCTTTGGATTGCGTTGAGGATGGACGGGGAGAAGAGAAAGGGAGGCGAGAGGTGACGCCGGGAGGGGTTGGTTTCTTCTGCCACCCAGTCTAGTGGGAGGGCGACAAGGGTAAGAATCGAGCGAGGGACAGGGGAAGATCGAAGTCGGTGGGTTTGATAAACGATGGAGACAAGACGGGGGTTATTGACGCTGGGATGGGCAGTGGGCTACCGACTAAGACGGACTGCGTACGCTTTGCAAGATCTACAATGGTCGACCATCATAGACCTGATCCACGGAACCACGAGTTGGAATCTCGTACCCATCCTCGTACGGCCAAGAGGAAGCATACCGAATTGGAGGCAAGATGGAGGAAAACGAGTGGGTACCCTAAGGTTCCCCATCCTGCGCTCCGTTCCCATACTGATGTTTTACATGATACAAGATGTCGCCTGCAAACCCAAAACTACCTGTTGCGACCTCGCCACACCGCTACTCTACACCTCCTTCGGCTGGAGGTGTACAGAGATTACAGGCATCACAACAAGGATAAGGAAAGCCAACGAGATGTTCGCTACCGCTCTTGATAGCACCCAGCCGAAGGTGAGGAGGTTTAGGAAGGTGGCTGGTGCTGCTGAGGTGCGTATCGTCTCAGCACCTGCGATTCGCATTGGGGCTAATATGTTTCCAGGTTGTTGCACCCTTTTTGATTAGGAGGATGATGCATTTCGCCGCAAAGTTGCATGGAGGCCGCTCGATCTTTCCTCCTTGCTTCCCTCTTTACACCCTACTCCCAACGACAATGCACCACACAGCCCGCCCCTTCCTCCCACCCGTGTCCGACAACAGGCTCATGGAACAAATCCCCATCGCTGGCAAATACTGTCAGGGAGCTCCTTCTGGCAAGTCAAGCGACGGCCCTCCTTCCGTAATTTGTCAAATCCGAAACGACAGCGCAGTACCGTCATGCACAGGCGGCGAATGGCAAGTCTATAAGTTGTGGAAGCGACGCGAAACCTGCTTCTCTCGAGGCGGATACACTGTCGTGCAAAGGCGAATTGGTTTGTGCTCGATGGACTATAAGAGTGTTGTTCGTCGCGGTCTTTCGATTGACATGCATGGTCACGTTGCGAGGTGTTCCAGTCGCTGGAGGCCTTCGTCAGTCGGCTGCGCGGCACGTGAAATCACATCGCCATACTCTTTATGCTTCCCAAATACATTTATTATGGCACCTTCGCTGCAAGATCAGTGCCTGTATCGAAGAGGAACACTACGGTGACTTCGGACCAGTATACAACCAGCATGCAGCATGTTCTCTGAAAGAACATATCGGAGACATCAACGGTAGATATATGCAGGCGGCACAGTGTGTGTGTCACCGCTGCATTGGGCATATCGCCAAGGGTCGAGAGACTATGTCTGGTTGAGGTTGAACTTCATGGGCTGACGGGATTTGATTGTTGGTGAAAATTAGGTGAATCCGAGGAGGCCTTGCCGCCCTCGCCCTCTAAATTAGGCCATGTCTATGCGACAATGGGCAACGTGAACGACTCGATATCCAGGACGAGCACTTAGAATCGATAAATAACTACGCAAGCAGGTACTGCGGCAGGTAAGGAGACTCGGGATGCACGGAGGTACGAAAGGAGATTCATGGAACTGTCTTTGAGGTCCTAAGCAATCCAATATCCTATAAGTATTAGAAGACAGACAGTAATTGCAAGGACAACCGCTGTCGCAGTGCGATGCCGATTAGGAGTCGACAGCGGGGTTGGTGTGGAAATTGGGAACGGTAGCAGCAGCTCTGGGTGAAGGTTGTGTACGTCTAGTTGTGACATTGGGGAGCGAAATGAGCACCAATGCATGAGCATATATGGTAAGAGTAGGAACACATACCAGAACGATCATGATCTCCCCCAGTATAGGTGAAGTGGCAATTGTTGAACTCGAGCGCTTCGCATTCGCGAAACATAATGGTGGTGTGGTGAGCCTTCGGCTTAGGACGACGCTCCGGAGGGTGTACATGGTTTGATGCGGGGTGCTGAGGGCGATCCCCAGCAGAAATGTCGTCGCCCAGATCACTCATGTGAACGAAGGATGTGGAATGGCCTTGCGTTATCAAATGCTCGAGGTCGGCAGGAACTGACATGAAGAGATCCTGCAGTGCGTTCTTGTCTTTCGCGTCTTGGCCAGTGCCACGAAGGTTACTGGGCTGAACGGTCCGGAATCCAATCTGCCTTTATATATAGAGTGAGAGACTGTGAAATCTTGTCGGGGAAATAATGGAACTTTATACTGTCGTAAGGTAGATCTGAGATCAGATTCACGATTCACTACGTCACGTGACTCGCGTGCGGCGTCGAGATTCTTCAAAACCTATTGCCACCTGCAAATCTTGCCCGAATATCCCCTGGGAGTACTCAAACTACAGAGTTCATATGCAGAAAGAAGAAGGTGGAATTATAATTTTGAATTTTGCTCTTGGGCGCAGGATCTCGACAGGAGAGTAGTAACATGGGTAGTGAATACTTGGGACGGCATAAATCAACCCGAAATCTAAATATTCAAAATCTAAATCCACCAACCTCTCGAAATGGATGCATATTTAAAGTTAGGGCCCTTCATCAGTCTATAGAAGTAGGTTTGCAAGTGGCAATAGGTTTTGAAGAATCTCGACGCCTTGCGTGCGCAAGTCACGTGACGTAGTGAATCGTGAATCTGATCTACCTTATAAGGCAGTCGAAGACTCGATGGCAGGAAGCATTGATCGTGACCGCCAGAGACTCAATGCGGCGTGAGACTGGCATTGATCGTGACCGCGGCGCTTAAACACACGTGGGCACCGCCTTTTAGCCCGATGGCCAAGGAGCCTCAGTCGTCAACTACTGGGTGGCTTCTAGAAACAGGTCCTAGATGGTGCCCTTGATCAAGAGTTGCTTTGCCTTTGTGCCTGCGTGCGTGCCTTTTAGCCATCATCCTATGGCTGTCAGGATTAATGTCTGACGAACCTCAAGTTCTTACTATCACCCGTAGCTTTTCGTATATCTTGCTTCGCACTCACGACATATAGGCTCATACCCGGTGAAGGTGTAGTCAACTTCGGCCGCTACCGAAGGTGTAAATGCTAGCATCATCGATGTGGTTGACATGTAGCGAAGGATACCGACGACTGTCACTAAATTAGTGGGCAGCCTCCGAGAGCCCAACCGCACAAGTACGTCCCCTAATCGCAATCGCGCCACTTGGTCACCGAAATCACCCTAGAACCTCGCGCTCAGCTATCTCTGATGGAGAATAGAACAGTACCGTGCGGGCGCTTGTTGGTTGGCGGCATCATCATGCCATTTCGTGTTAGTATGTCCTTGCGTCTACCCTTGACGAATGTCTCTGGTGAGGAAGGCGCGGAGGCGTTTGTTGTTGGAACCCGTCTAATGGAAATTTGACTGAGTGAATACTCGACGGGGAATTAACGTTTAGAGGATCGATCACACAACCCAGGCCATCACACAGCCACTCCTACCCAGTAGTAGCACATCCAGTCGGCCCCTCATTCCGATACCGCGTTGCGCTGCGTCTCCCTGGTGCGCCAACATCGTCTCCATCCTCATCTCAACTGACTGCCAGCTATGTATTCACTTCCTCAACACGCTACATCACATAGAAGGCACTTGCGGCCCAAAACCGTCCCAGTTTAAGCGAAAACGATCAACCAACTTTCGTCTCGGAAACGACCTTTGGATTACGGCGACGACGGTCCTGGAAGGGCAGAAGAGAAGAGGAAGAGGGAAGTTTCGCTGGAGGAGGGGTCGATTTCGTCTGCTCTGAGGTCCAATGGTCGAGGTGACCGGGACAAGGGGAGAGATAGAGACAGGGAGATGGATTGGCAAGACCTTCATTTAACGGACAAGGACTATGCATGAAGGGTTGAGACAGGGATTTCGGGCACCGGGACAGGCACGAGGACAGAAGATACCGCGAAAGCGACAGAGACAAAGACAGCCCTCACGAGCCAAATACGAAGTTCTCTCAAGGACGGCGAATTAGCGACATCCACTGTGCCTGCAGTCCGCGCACTCGAGTCGGCGCGTCAGGGATTCGTCCTCCACTCGAAACCCTCAGCGGAGCGAACGGCGCATTTGCAAAGGTGTTGTTGGGTGGTGTCTCAAGGACCTGCCCGATCCTTCCTCCCCCTCCTCCCGTTCATGTCCATCCATGGCCTCTGGGACGAATCGCCATTTCTGGCCAACCGTCAAGCACCAGCCCACCTTTCGTGATTCGTCGGATCCGAAACAAGAGCGCGGTCGACGATGATGGACAGGTGGTCAACAACACCCAAGTTTATGAGCTGTTGAAACGACGCAAGGCCTGCTTCTCTCGAGGTGGATGCGATGCCTGGGGACCTGATCGAGTTCAAGCCGTCTAGCAGTGTACGCTTTTCTGCCTTTTTCTTGGGATTTATATACTGGTGATGCTAATTGGCGTTGATTTTTTGCAGTGGCCGCATCTCGTCGCTCCGATGATAACCGACATGGCATTCTGCAGTGCAACTGTACAACATTTGGCTCCTCCATTGCCTCTAGGTTCAAAATCGACCAAAAGCGTTCAAGTCTCCTGGTGGACGGATCCAAGCAGACGCCCTCGCCGCCCTCCCAGACAAAGTCCACTTCCAACGGCCAACACTTGCCCCAGGCGCCTACTGCAACAAAATCATTGCATCGCACAAAGTCATGCGCCATATCCGTCAGCCTCCCATTCCAATGCCGCCTCCCATTCCAATGCCGCCTCGCGCATCTCACTGTGCGCATCTGTCTGCGCTCCTATTACGCTGAGGATCGACGGGGGAAGAGGAGGGGATGCGGGAGGTGTCGCCCGAGCAGGGCTCGGGTTTCTTCTGCCAGTCGGTCTTATGGGAGGATATGGATCGAGAAGGGGACAGGGATAGGTCAAAGTCGGGAGTTGTGATAAACGATGGGGACGAAGTGAGGATTATTGACGCTGGGATGAGGAACGCGATCATACCGACCGTCAGGGAAGACGGCGAACACTTTACAAGAATGATAATCATCTACGCAGCCACGAACTGAAATCCGTAGCCATTCTCCTACTACGGCCAAGAAGGAGAGTGATGAACTCGAAGCAGGCGAGGAGAAGGAGGAAGGCAACTCGGAGTGAGTATCTTAAGGCCCTCTGTTCTTCTCCGTGTTCCTATACTGATGTTTTATGTGATGCAGGATCTCACCCGCAGGCAACTACCTGTCGAGGCCTCACCACGCCGCTGGCACGAGGTACAGGGTGGACAATCACCACTACAGAGATTGAAGGCATTGCGACAGGGATAAGGACAGCAGACGATGTTTTCTGTTGTTCATTACATCGAGCCAATGAAGACAGAAGAGGGGAAGGCGGTTGGTGCTACCGGGGTGCGTATCGTCTCAAAACCCTTTCTTCGAATCGAGGCTGATATGATACTTAGGTTGTTGTGGCACCTTTGATAAAAGGATTTTGCTGCAGAGCTGCACCAACCTCAGTCTCTACAGCCTCTTGGGGACAAATCACCATTGATGGCAAACCGTCAGGCTTCGCCCTCTAAATTGGACCATGTCTATGCGACGATGGGCGAAGTAGCCAAGGTGGTATCCACATAATGTTAGAATCAATAGATAACTACGCAAGCAGGCAAAGCGTCAGGGAAGGAGATTCCGGGGTGGATGGAGGCACGAAAGGAGATTCTTAGAAGCATCTTTAAGGCACTAAGCAATCAAGTATCCCATGAGTATTAGAAGACAGGCAGCAATCACAAGGACAGCCGTTGTCGCGATGCGATAACGGTTCGGAATCGACGGCGGGGTTGGTGTGGAAATTGGGAATGGTAGCAGCAGCTCTGGGTGGAGGTTGTGCACGTCTAGTCATGGCATTGGTGAGCGAAATGAGCACCAATGCATAGGGAATTAATAGTAACACATACCAGAACGGTCGTGATCCCCACCAGTATAGGTGAAATGGCAATTGTTGAATTCGAGCGCTTCGCATTCGCGAAACATGATGGTGGTGCGGTGAGCCTTCAGCTTAGGACGACGCTCCGCGGCGCGTACATGGTCTGATGCACGATGTTGAAGGTGATCCGAGTCCCTGACGGGAGGGTCGTCCCCCAGATCGCTCAAATGAACGATGGATGTGGAATCGCGTTGCGGTGTCAAATGCTCGGGAGCGGCAGGAAGTGACATGAGCGGATCCTGCTACGCGTTCTTATATGTCGCGTCTTGGCTACTAAGGGAAGGCGGTGATTGCTGGGCTGAATCGCGCTCCTTTTTATTTGCTGGCCTGTACTTGGCCTGTACACAGCATCATGCATCATGCCACGCCGATAGGATCACGTGATTTGATTATGTCATAGTTAGCGACATTAGGCGCCCATGGCCTTTGGAGAAGGTCTGCAAGCAGGGTCATCGACCAGGGGTGAGTTATCATCTAAGTAGAGCTTTGTGCCAATTTAGGTGGCGAAGTACATATAAATTCATCATAGACACTGTATAGGAATATGTAACTATACAAAGTAGGTCTTGCATACAGGAAGACGATGCTTGAGACTGGAAGAGGGAGGCAAATCAACAAAATCAGAAAAGTATTTGTGAGGTACTAAGTAATCAAATATCCTACTCCGAGAAGACAGAGAAAGGAAGCAAGAAGAGCCGCTGTCACGACGCGATAATGGTCAGGTGTTGATGAAGGAGTCTGAGCGGGATTTGGGGATGGTAAATTAGGCGGCGCGTCTGAACTTGAAGGAGTGTCGTGTGCGCCTGAAATCGAAGAATGAGATGAACACCAAGTGTAAGGAATAGGAGTGGCGCATACCGGAATAATTGTAATCTCTACCAGAGTAGGTAAAGTGGCAATTGTGGAACTCGAGGGCTTTACATCCGTGGAAAAAAGAGGCCCGACGGCCCTTTGCCTCGGGACGACGCCCGACCGTGCGTAGATCTTTCAGTGGTTGACGGCGGTGACTCGGAGTGCGGTCTTCAATGGAAAGTTCTTCGTTCATGTTGCTCATGGAGCCGATGAGTGTCGGATATACTGTGTTGTTGAGTACTCTACAAAGGCAGAGGGGGGATGTTTGTTTTGTACGGAGGGATCGCACTGATTATATACGGAATAGGCGCGCTGTGTCTGTGCCAAGCATCTGCAAGTACATTAATAGACACGATATACACGCCACGAGGTACGGATTATCGTATCCCGGGCATAATAATACTGCGATTCTCAAATCAGTTTCGAAGCATGCTGTTTGGTTCTGCTTGGCTCCAACCTCCGTAGACGCGAGGTGTCCAGTCTGGCTCCAGCACCGACTAAACGGTCATGAAACTTAGTTATAGCATCACACTCAACCGCCATGAGTAGAATGTTCGAGGTACATTTTTTGTAATCCTTCGTTTAAGGATGATTCCCGGACGTAACTTGACAAGGAGGACGAAAATCCAAAGCCGTCTCGAGCATAAGTTTGTCCGTAATGCGGGCCTAAATCGTCCCTGAGCTTCAGGCAACAACCGGTGCGCTGGTGCGGACATAGATTGTACCACGCCGAAGCCAATTGAGCACGTCAAATTCGGTGCAAGCATGTTTGAAGAAGTGAAAAGATCGATTGAGCTGTTCTGCATCTCAGAAACTTGTAAATTTTTAGGATATGCCCTTTGAAAGTACCGCCGCTCATAATCCGTAATATTTGCGTCGATACAGGGCGCTCGTTCAGCTGGGCACTCAGAAACACTGGAAGTTCACGCCGGACAGAAATAATTGTGACGGCACACTTCGTTGACCAAAGCCACAGTCTCTAACAGGCATAGATCTCGCTTCGTCCTCATGTCATAGAGACTCGTGTCTGGTGAAGGTGCAGTTGATTTCGGCTGCTCCCGAAGCTGGAAATCCCGGCATTTTCGATGTAGTTAACCTGTCGTGAGGGACTCCGAGGACTTTTCCTAAACTGGTGGGTAGCAGCCTGCAGAAGCCCACTCGCGCAAACCAGAAGCCGAAGCCGACCGAGCGTTCCCTTTCGGGCCTGGCTGTGGCAAGGACACAACGATCCAGGAAAGACCTCGAATACATAGATACTTACCTCTGCCCTACGTAGGATACGCACACTTCAAACACATCTAGATCTACTCTTCGACATCCCCCCTTCCGACACTTTGTGTATTCCTCAATCACGCCATTTGGTCGCTGAAATCACCCTGGAACCCTGCGCTCAGCCATCCGCTCTGATGGAGACAGACCTGAGTGCGGGCGCTTGTTGGTTGGTGACATCATCATGCCTGTTCATGTTGACATGTCCTTGTGTCTACCCTTGACGATTGTCTCTGGTGAGAAAGGCACTTAGATTGTTGTTGAAATACGTCTAATGGAAATTTGACTGAGTGAATACTCGAGGGGGAATTAACGTTTAGAGGATCGATCACACAACCCAGGCCATCACACAGCCACTCCTACCCTTTGTAGCACATCCAGTCAGCCCCTCATTCCGATACCGCGTTGCGCTGCGTCTCCCTGGTGGGCCAACATCGTCTCGATCCTCATCTCAACTGACTGCAAGCTATGTATTCACTTGCTCAACACGCTATATCACATAGAAGGCGCTTGCGGCCCAAAACCGTCCCAGTTTAAGCGAAAACGATCAACCAACTTTCGGAAACGACGTTTGGATTACGGCGACGAAGGTCATGGAAGGAGAGAAGAGAAGAGAAGAGGAAGAGGGAAGTTTCGCTGGATGAGGGGCCGATTTCGTCTGCTCCGAGATCCAATGGTCGAGGTGACAGGGACAAGGGGAGGGATAGAGACAGGGAGAAGGATTGGCAGGACGTTCACCTAACGGACAAGGACTATGCATGAAGGGCTGAAACAGGGATTTCAGGCACCGTGATAGGCACGAGGACAGTCGAAGATATCGCGGCCGCGACGGAGACAGGGACATGGAGTCAAATACGAGGCTTCTCTCCAGAGTGGCGAATCAACGGCATCGACTGTGCCTGCAGTCCGCGCACTCGAGTCGGCGCGTCAGGGATTCGTCCTCCACTCGAAACCCTCAGCGGAGCGAACGGCGCATTTGCAAAGGTGTTGTTGGGTGGTGTCTCCAGTACCTGCCAGATTCCTCCTCTCCCCTCGTTCATGTCCGTCCACGACCTCTGGGACAAATCGCCATCGCTGGCCAACCGTCAAGTACCTGCCCTCCTTTCGTGATTCGTCAGATCCGAAGCAAGAGTGCTCTCGACGGTGTTGCACAGGCGGTCATGAACAAGTTTATGAAGTGTCCAGGTCTCTCGAGGCGCATACGATGCCGGAGTAAAGTCCACCTCCCCCCAACACTCGCCTAGGCAGCTACCGTGCAACAAAATCATTGCACGCGTCTCATCCGTTATTCTAATGCTGCACCCGCATCTCGCTCATTGTGTGCAGCTGTCTGCGCTCATCTCTACCGTGTAACACCACTCGCTCGCCATCCACATGCTATAACCCATAGACTGCAGGGTTCCAGTCACTCGTTTGTAGCAACCCTTGCTACTTTCCCAGCCAGCCGCGTTTCGACCAACCTTTGGATTAGGTTGAGGATGGATGGGGGGAGAGAAGGGGAGGCGGGGGGTGTCGGTTTCTTCTGCTAGTCGGTCTAGAGGAAAAGGGAAAGGGATAGATCAAATTCGAGAGTTTTGGTCGAAGATGGAGACAAGATACGGATTATTGACGCTGCGATGAGGAGCGCGATACCGACCGCAATCGACCTCCCGCCAAACCTCACATCCGGCACCAATGTCGACCTCTTCCGTGACGAAACGAACCCAACGCATCCTTGTCGAATATCACCCCAAGTGTGCCCAGCGCGAGATTGGTAGGGAAAGGACTGTCGTCCTGCGACCGAGGAGCTTGTTATTCTTCCAGGTACATTATAGGAGGCGATGAGTAGATGAAAGGTTCGACTTTCCGCCCCGAAGCTTTCGGTTTGGGTTGTGAGGATGCACCTGCGCTTGAGGTTCGAGCGCCCACTGTCCCTCCAGTGAGTGAGTAGCCATATGGAAGCAAGTCAAACTCATGCTCGACAAATTATAAGACGGATGAAGTTCGTCGTATTGTCCCTCATAGGCACCCTGAAAGGTGTTTTGCCAACTTGATGCGCAGGAGGAGCCGGTTGCTTGAATATTCTTTCAGGCCACGCTTCGCTCAGGATGGAGTCTAGTAGGCTGGGCTGCTCTTCATTTCTTCTTCCCATTCATTGTGTAAAAGTGTATGGTACTCTCACTTTATGATTGTGGCGCATGTTTTTATTAAGAGCATGTACACTCAGGGTGAGGAACACCAACGAGCGTCTGGGGAGTAGTGTGATTGGTCAGCCGGGATTTGAGTGGCTGGCAAATATTAGGCGCCCATAATCCTGTGCGATCCGTTATCGGCTACGGGTGCAGAAGCTTTGGGGTAGGCTATGCCGCGATGCCGCGCACACACCCGGTACAGAAGTCTGCAAGGCAGGAATGATAAATGAGCAGTGGGAAGAAGATGAGGCTTGAGGATAGAGGCTCAGAAACAAATTTGGCAAGAGTGTGCCTACCTTCCATATACGGCTGCACTACTGAGCGACGAAGTATCTCATCGCAAGCAGGCAGAGACAGCCAGCAACAAGGCCAGCCACCGCGAGGTTGCGACAATGGTTCTTTGATGATGGCGGGCTCGTTGGCGCAGAAACAGGGAATGGCAGATTCTGTGTTGGCTCTGGATGAACCCGGTGCAAGTCTGTAGCGTTGAGTTGGCTGAAACTCCAATCATCATGGGTGGAAGAAGTGCGTACCAGAATAATTGTAATCCCTGCCAGAGTAGGTGAAGTGGCAGTTGTAAAACCCTAGAGCCTCACATCCTTGAAACATGGGAGTGGTGGTGCGGCGGTTCTTCAGCTCAGGACGATTCCCTTCCGCGCTCAAAGGTTTTGATCCATGACAGCCTGAACAATCTTCATTAGGAAGCTCGTCGTTCAGGTCGTTCATAAGGGCGAAAGGCGTCGAATTGTCCCGCAAGTGGTTTTAAGAGCGGTAGGTTGGGGTTCAGTCTGCCACACGAAAGGAGCGTGCTGTAAGTTCTTTTATGCTTTCATCGACCTCGAAACTCCTAACTTCATCATCACCATCAACTTACCGATATTCCATGCGAAAAACTGAGGCTGTTGGTGGCTCAATTAAGCAAACCCTCTCACGCGTCCCGTGCGGGACGGTCTGCGACGAGACTAAGGCTGTTGTTGTTATATTTAACACCAGCTTCTCACGAGGCCCATTGTCTCTCACCACTGTCAGTTCTCGGAGCCTGTATGTCAGTTCTCGGAGCCTGTACTATGGAACCCGTCGAGCCGCTGTGTCGATCGAAGGGACATTCGAAGTTCAGAAGGTTAGAACTTAGGAGCTTCTGGTAATTGAAGAAGGCCGTGATCATACACTCTCGGGTTATTTTGTCAAAAAAGAACTGAAGATTTTCTAGAGGAAGGTACTTGAAGAGGTCAAGATTCCTGCTAAGCCAAGCACGATAAACCCATTTGCGGTATCTATGGATGACAGTCACTCACTGCCGATCACTTCCCTTGCGTTCCTGATGTCTACAACATTTCCCTTGCGCTACTACTGTATACATCATTTCCCTTGCGCTACTGATGTATACAGCATCCGATCCCAGGCTCACTGCGGGCTCACGGCACCAGCGGGAACATACCTGAGGGCTCATATCGGAGAGTGCCTAGACTCGACGCTCCTTTAAAGTTCAGTGAGCGAAATCACTTACCTCGGATACCGATAGCGACTTGGTTACAACCCACGAATCAGGAAATAATCAACAGGAATCCGACTTGAACGCAGACCCAGACGCCCCTTATCTAGCTTCTGATTCTCTCTAAATTATGTATAACTCGCCGTAATATTTGCTCACGCTCCTTGAAATACCGTTCTAGGGACTTACCTCGGCGATGAGAGAGAGGTGTTACTTGTGACTGGAGGTGGGCTTGTTTGCCTGAACAGCCAAGTCGAGCCAAATATGTCTGCCCACGTGTCCACTGACCAAAAGCGCCATCAGAATCACTCTTCTTATAGCGACAAGTGGCGGATCCAGAGGAAGTTTAATCAGGGCCACCCGCATGAAATTCATGAGCCGCAATCCGCATCCCCCTCAGGAAACAGTGACCTCCACAAGATATGCATTCAATTTTCAGTGCATCCGAGTCAGGTTTTTTGACCCTGTGCCGCTCCAGTGCTGTGCGCATACAAGCGCTATACAATGGGTAACGCAGTAGGCATGCTGGAAGGCCATTGACATCGTAAAAAAGGCGGCTCGTAGAACTGTCGCATCCATGGTATACCGGCCATCTCTGCCGATATCCGATGGGTATTTACTAGTACTAGTGATGGTGAAGAGCGACGTTTGTCTGTTAGACGAATCGTAGACTTGTCATAGGTTCGGCGCCGTCTATCGCTGCGGAGTAGATGTGATGGATTTACAGAGAGGTATATATGCGATCAGCAGTTATATCATAAATTTGGAGGGCTCTATAAGGGATTAGTAGATACTGTACAAGTCTGCCAATGGTAATAGCCCGCCAGGACGGCTGGCACAGTTCCTTCAATGATTGTTAGGTGATATGTAGATCCAAGCTATATCCAACCAAAGGATTAGGTAGGCTGTAGATCTACGGCTCACCTACGCGCGACTACAACAATCGGGCCACTCCCTGATATCTCTAAAGGGATCGCAAAGCAATTATCAGATCTACACCAGAAATACTATATTGTATGTTAAGCTTGGCAACGTTCAACGCGTCTCGAGACAAGCTATCCCAGGCTGTCTCCCAATTCTGAACTACGATAGAGGTACCAGTTGTACATGCCTTGACTTCGAAATAATATATATCTGGCACGCGACCGGCCAGTGTGCGAGCGGAGAGCATGTATTTGTTTGAATTTCTCACATTCAAATATGTATTAAGCATTAGGATATCGATGAGACGATTCTGATACACGTTTACCTACAAGGCTGCCGCCCAAGTTTTCACTCTCTCGTGGGGGTCAAGAAGTAAGGAAAGAGCGATAAAGGTGAGACTGGGAGGAAATTCACGTTTACCGAGCCCGAGCTTGACTTAGCTGAGCGTCAGTCCTCGCGATCTCTGAATTATCGCAGCCGATGCTAGATCGAGTGACATCTCGTTGCTTGAGCAAGCATGCCTGACAGCTGCTACGGAGAAGGCCATTCGAATCTCTGCATTCAGCCTTGGTGACATCATGTCCTTCAGCGCAGTACCGAAGCCCTTGTATCTTGTATTATCGAATGTCGTCAAATAATGTAGTTGAACTCCCCATGCTCCTGGGCCCTCTCCCTGTTCACTCGGGCTCGAGCGACGTCTTTTGTCAGGCACTTGCTGCAAGTTTGCCAATCGTCGTGGCACTCATTGAGTTTTCGAAAATGCTTTCTACTCTTGATATGGTTGCTTCGCCGACAGTACTCCTTCGGTGGTCTTCGCACTGATCCATGTCCCTGCTCTCGATGCGACGTCTACTAGGAGGCCGCAGAATGAAACGCGAACGACAAGTCTCAAGGCTACACTGCTTCATCGCTGGTAGACGAATACGAGGGATGGCATTTCCTTCAAGTTCAACGCTACGAAACAGATGCTTTCAGCGCGCAGAACGCCAGGGAGCGGTTCCATGGTAGAATCAACGCGTACGCGCCGAGAATGGGTTCTCAGTGTGCAAAAACTGTTACCCTACACTCACCCATGACCCCCATCTCCTCCCTGAGCTACAGAGCGTCGTGTTTCGACAGGCATTTGGACGAATATGGGGGGAGATGAGCAAGAAATCGGCGCGACGCGTGCATCGCGCCATTCTATCAGGTAGTCGTGATCAATGGAAAATTCAGTCTGCAGGCCAGAAACCCCATTGTATACGCGATTTCCACATTTCTTTCTGCATAATACTAAGTCCCGCTTGTATGGCCACCCTCATGCCGATCCTCAAGTCTATAGCCTTACGGGAAGATGCTTAAAAGGACCAAAAGGTCACTTTTTCCAGGCGCGCCGATTTGGCATTGTTTGGTCGCGACCTCTGGCCGCCCTCCAACCCCATTCTCCGTGTTAGCCAGGAAGCTCACTCCGCTCGCAATAAAGACTCGCTGCGAAGGGGGCCCGTGCGCGCCAAGTCCTGAAGTGGACTTTGAAAACCCATTTATTCAGTCGCGCGACGCGTTCTTCTGTCATTTTCACATCTTTCTTCCCTCCCACCACGTTGTCCTTCTCTCCATCGCCATCCGCTAACCTCCTCGCAACTTCCCTCGACGGCGTCAACGACCATGAAGGCCATGTCAACGGCGATCTCAACAACTTTAGCCGTTTCATCTGACCTGGTTCTCTGTCGCGCGAAAACGCCCTGAATCACTGAATCACTGTCAACGACGAAAGCGCAACCCACCAATCTCCTCGACGCTACCCTCGACGGTGGCTATGACGAATGTGATTTCAGCGGCGATCTCAATGGCTTTCACCGTTTCCTCCGCTTGTCTAGTAGCCATGCTGCCGAGGCTATCGGCACCGAGCTTACCCAGCTGCTCGTCGCCGACCACGTCCTTCAGCGACAAGGGACGTCCTGCCCTTACTCAATAAGCGTCTATTACATCCTGGCTTGCGCGTATGTGGTTCTTTCTTTTTTCATCTACATGCTCATCCGTCATCGTCCACATCCTATTCAGCATCTCGCCGTTCATGTACGGTGTCTATCCCTCTGCTTTGACGCAGCTGACTGGTCTATGTCTTAGACGCTTAAAAATCCAGGCTGATATGACGTCCAACCCGTGACATGTTCTCAAATTCCATGCATTCATTTACTTTCCTGCATGAACCATTATCGCTTGTAAAATACTCATGACATTCATATTCTGTTTCACTCTTGTATCGTAGTCGAGCTCTGGTGTCTGTCTTGGACACCGTAGATCTACACCGTCTATCGGGCGCAAGCGCAGTCCCGATTCTACCTACATCTATTTGCTGTGAGTAGTTCTAGAGATGGGTCAGATCTACATAGCTGACCACAGTTCTACTAGCCACCTTTTTTACGATGTGGTGGACAGCCTTGGGTGTATATTCTACAAAGGCATATAGTCTCGAATAAACTGTCAAATATAATACTGATCTCTCAACCACACAAGATATTCCGATCTAGAATAGGCTGGCATGAAGCTCAATATTCTTTCCATATTCATTGCATATTACACAAGCCGGAATATCGGATCAGAGCCCAGTGACTGTTTCTTCCACACTCGAGGAGAAGAGGGCAATACATGTTTCGCTGGCCCTAGATGTCAAGGAGAAACCATTTATGCTGACATTTAACATTATAAAGTGCTTGATAGTAACACAGGTTATTTTAGAGAGAGCTATGAGCAAACGACACACAACAAGGAGTCGAGACTCTAACGAAGGGAAGACCTGTCAATGGTTTGGAAGGTCTGCCTGAAAGGGAGAGGATGGAAAGCCGAGACTAAAGTATCCCATTGCTAGCAGGCAGAAGAAAGCAGTAAGAGGCATCGCAATCGCAAGGCCGCTGTAATGATGGGTTCCTGCCAACGGCGGGTTCAGCGCAGAAACCGGGAGTGGCAGTAGACTTTGCCGAGGGTCTGAATGGATATTGTGCACGTCTATGATGAAGAACGAGGTTAACGTCAAGCATAAGGATGAGAGTGGCGCATACCGGAGCAATTGTAGTCTCTCCCAGAGTAAATAAAGTGGCAATTGTTGAACTGGATGGCTTTATGTCCGTGAAACATGGTGATGCGGCGCCTCTTCCCTTTGGTACGTTGATCTACAGTGTGCAGCTTTTTTGATTCATGACAGTCTGCATAATGTGTAATGGGAAGGTCGTCGTTGAGCATGTTCATAAGAGTGAAGGATGTCATATTGCCCTGCTGGTGTTCTAGAAAGCGGTATGAGTGGAGTTTAGCCCGCCGCATGCAAGGATCGCCCTGTGAATTCTTTTATACACGTCTCTCTGGTAATCCCGTCTCATATTCGCCTAGAAGGTATTCCCCAAATCCTTTCTGACGGAGCCTCAAGGCGCCTCAAGGCTGCAAAAAGCGTCTAGACACATCTTCATCAGGACTTGTGATAACACAGCGAATTCTGCCTGTCTTCGGTTGAATTCTCTGATTGGTATTTGGTACGGTCCGTGCTGGAGATGGCAAACGGGATCAACCTTCTCGTTCCTTATACTAATAAGTAATCCAGCAACCTCTTCAACGTGATTTATTTTAGACGGTGTGCAGAATGGGGGGTTTGACCGAGTAAACACTCGACGACGCCACGCAGAGGAAATAAAACTTGGCACACGTCGAGGATCGAACACACAACCCAAGCCCATCACACAGCCACCCCCACCCAGTAACACATCTGCCATCCTTCTCATTCCAATACCGTCGTCGCCTCGCACACACCTTGCTCATCGTGTGCACCTCGTCCACAGCCTCTCCTCCTGCGCTACACAAAAAGCTCGTTTGCAGACTACACGCAGTCTACACCACGTACTACACGTAGACGGCAGGGCTTCAGTTACTCGTTCGTAACAGTTCCCCCTCTGCCGCCCTTGCGGCCCAAAACCGTCCCAGTTTAAACGAAAATGACTAACCAATTTTCGTCTCAGAAACGACCTTTGGATTACGGCGAGGATGGAAATGGACGGGGAGAGGAGAAGAGGAAGAGGGAGGTTTCGCCTGAGGAGGGGTCGATTTCGTCTGCTCCAAGGTCTATTGGTCGGGGCAGTAGGGACAAAGAGAGGGATAGAGAGAGGGAGAAGGATAGGGATAGGGATTGGCGAGACGTTCATTTGAAGGACAAGGACTACGCTAGGAGGGATGGAAGTCGAGAGTATCACGATAAACGACGGAGACGAGATGAGGATTATCGACGGAGGGATGATACCGACAGACGAAGAACAACGTACAAGGACTATGACGATCCGCGTCATCACGAGCTGAAATCTCGGACCCACTCTCCAGCTATAGCCAAGAAGGAAGATGATGAAGAACTGGAAGACGGCGAGGAGAAGGAGGAAGGCGAGTGAGTATCGTAAGGTCCTCCATTCTTCTCTTCACTCCCATATTGATGATGTACACTATTGAAGGATATCGCCGTCGGGAGCACCACCACCTGTAGAATCTTCACCACGTCGCCGCTCTCCTCCTCCTTCGGCTGGAGGTACGAGGCACAGGAAGGACAGCTACCACCACAGGGAACGGTCAGACCGGAGTAGGGACAGAGATTACAGGAACCGCGATAGGGACAAGGACAGTCGACGATACCGCGAGAGCGACAGAGACAGGGATAGGGAAAGGAATGGACATTCACGCAGACAATATCGGTCGCGTTCACGTTCACCACGCAGTTCTCGACGAGGTTCCGTCGCCCCACCTGCGTCCAAGAAACTTGAACCTGAAGTGCCCTCAACTCAGGATATCGTCATGGCAGACCCCGCACCCCAGCCCGCACCCCAACCCGAACCCGAACCAGAGGAGGAAGATGTTCCTCAGAAGACCGAAGAAGAGCTCCTAGCTGAGAAGCGAGCTAAACGAGCAGCGATCAAAGCCAAATACGAAGCTTCACTCAAGAATGGCGGCGAGTCAGCCGTCTCGTCGACGACGCCTGCACTTCCAACGTTACAGGCTCTTGTGAAAGAAGGGTCAGTCGGCGCGTCAGCAAGTCCTCCTGCGATTGGTACATCTAGCGGAGTGGTGAGTGACGCGTTTGCAAAGGTGTCGTTGGGTGGTGTGCCTGGGACGCCGGGTGTTGCTAGTGCGTATCTTTCCCCCTCTCATATGTCCAAGGATGTGAGCTGACAAGGTCTGTATATCTACAGCTCCAGCACAGCAGCGATCCGTCTCACCACCTCCTCAATCTGCGTTGGACGAGCCCGAAGCAGCATTTTTCGAGCTCGCGAAAGGCCAAGAAGACGAAGTTCCCAAGGAGAATGGAAGGGTGCAGGAGAAGGAACAAGTCAACGCGGCGGATTATGATCCTTCACTTGATCGACGTGAAGATGAGAAGCGGCGATTTGGAATTGAGAACCCCACCACAGGGGACGCAAACGGCAAAGCAGTGGAAGTCATGGACGTCGACGCGGAAGAGGAGGAGGAAGAGGTGACAGACGAAGAACAGGACGACGTGGATGATATGTTTGCTGTTGTCCTCGACGATGCAAAGCCGAAGAAGAAAGTGAAAAAGGTCAAGAAAACCAAGAAGGCTGCAGTTGGGGGCGCCATCGTACCGTCTCTCCTTACGGCTGTAGACTCGGCGGCGGATGAGGAGGGTTATTATCGTGTTATTCTGGGAGAGCAGATTGATGGTGGGCGGTATCAAGTGCGCTTTTTTCTCTTTTTCTCTGTTGCTTATTTCCTTCTTTCCCTCTTTTTCTCGTCCCCAATTGCCGTTTCTCCCCGTTCCTCTCGCTTCCAATGCGAAGAAAGCAAGCGCTGACGCTGTTCTTGACCAGGTCTCCTCTCTCCTTGGCAAAGGAATGTTCGCCCAAGTCGTCCGCTGTCGCGTTCTCAAGGATGAACATGGTGTTGATATCGTGTCGCCCGAGGGAGCAGGGGAAGAGGTTGCCATCAAGATTATTAGGTGTCAGGAGACCATGTGCGTGGTGCTGTCTTCTGATGGTGGCAAGAGTGTCGCCCTTGGAGAGGGTACACGCTGACTGACAACGCGCGTCTGTATAGGTACAAAGCCGGTCTGAAAGAAGCCCAGATCCTTCAAAAACTGCGCGCTCTTGACCCGGAGGATAAGAAACATCTGGTCAGACTTGAACGAACGTTTGAGCATCGTGGCCATCTGTGTTTGGTTTTTGAGAATATGAGGTGTGTTGTTTCTCCTACTCTCATACTTCCACATCCCTTCTTGCGTTCCTTCCTTCCATCCCTTTTCATGTCCCGGCTCCCTTCTCCTTCCCTTCGTTCCCTCGCTTCCCCTCTCAGAAGGAAACCAGCTGACAGACTCTGCGTCTAGCATGAACCTCCGAGAAGTCGTCAAACGTTTCGGAAAAGACGTCGGGTTGAATATCAGAGCTGTACGTGCCTATGCGCACCAGCTCTTTCTCGCGCTTGGGCTGTTGAAAAAGGCGAATGTGATGCATGCGGATATCAAGCCTGATAACATCTTGGTAAGTCGCTTGAGCTTTTACCTTCCTATCTCGTTCCCCAAATCGCCGTGTCTGAGATTAATTCGGGAAGATGGGGATTGTGGCTGACGATCCTGCGACAGGTGAATGAACAAAAGACGCAGCTCAAACTATGCGATCTTGGGTCTGCAAGCGACGCGAGTGAGAATGATATCACGCCGTACCTCGTTAGTAGGTTTTATCGGGCTCCTGAGATTAGTGCGTTTTTCCTATCTTGTTTCCCTCTTTATCTGTTTCATCCCAGCGTCCCGTTTCCCCCCGCTTCCCACTTTTCTATAACATCGTTGTGTTCTGTCACTCCATGTGGCCACGAATACTGATGTCCGACACCCTGCAGTCCTCGGCGTACCGTACGACCCCTCGCTCGATATGTGGTCGATTGGATGTACGCTGTACGAATTGTACACTGGCAAGATCCTCTTTCCGGGCAGATCGAACAATCAGATGTTGAGGTTGATGATGGAGCTTAAAGGTGTGTGTTTGTCTTTTCTAAACTCGCCAATGCCCGCTGTCGGATGGTGTTGAGATCGTGTTTGAAGGATGCTAACGGGTGTCGCAGGCCGGTTCAACAGCAAGATGATCAAAAAGGCGACGTTTGGGAGTACCTACTTTGATGAGCTTGGAACGTTTGAGAGTGTGGAAGTGGATAAGCTTTCTGGGAACGTACGTTGTTTCTTCTCTTCCTCCTTCCTCCGCTCTCTACAAACACTCCTCCTTTCCAGCCGGTTATCAAGAAAATCCACATCAGCGCCCCGACTCGAGACATGCGTAGTCGAATCATGCCTCCCCACTCTGTCCTCTGCAAGATGCGAGACGAGGAGAGCAAGATGTTGGTGGACTTTGTGGATTTGTTGGACAAGTGTTTGATGCTTGATCCTGCGAGGCGGATGACACCAAGGGAGGCGTTGGGGCATGCTTTTATTAGGGGGTGAGGTGAGGGAGGAGGTGAAGCATGGGTTCAGGGACTTGACTGCGAGGCACTCACTACACAGGGATGTTTGGTTCATACACGAGGCTCGGATGGTCGAACAATATCTGTCTTTTGGTTGGTGCTACGCAGTGATCATGGAATTTGATACACGTAAAGGCTCGGAAGATCCCTAGATGAGACGTAGATGTGCTGCATAGCGTCGTTTGTGCTATTCACATGGAACGTATTCGCTCGGGAGAAGCATAAGAGTTGCGAGAAACGTTGAACGATGCTCCAAATTCCGATTGGCGGGCATCTTGCCTGGGTAGAAGAAGCTGTGGAAGGTCTTCTCGTCTTGTTGTCCTTCCCGGGCGCCAATACCACGCCGCAAAGTTGGTTTGCATATGCGAATATCGTGAGCTCACCCCAGTGCATTGGCATCTTTGATAAGTATGTCAGGCGCTGTACAATTCCAAACTCCGAGCTCCAGATTCTACCTTACGGACGTTTAGTCTGTTGGATGACGGTTCTGGGCGTCTACGGGATTTCGCGATCACATGACCATTATGCACTTATCGCGTTCTAGTCTTTCTCTTTTCCCATCACCTGAGTCGTCCTCGTTGTCCTTACTGTCGTTAGGTGCTCGCACTAACAAGTACCAACTGCCAGAACCAACGACCCAGGCAAGGGCTCATAGAGCGTGGATGTTGAATACCAAAGGAAGAGGCAAACATTGAGCATCGAGGATACGAGAACACGAGGATGGTAAGGGTCCACAATTCACGGTCTTTGACTTAACACCAATGCGCCGTCGAACCCCAATCGGTGCCAAGAGACTTCTTTCGCAATATGTCCTGAGGCAAGTGAGTACTTCAATGGCTTCGCTTTCAGTACTGACCCTCAATCTAGGTTGCCCAAGGGGATTACAGGTCTTTGCTCACATTCTCAGAGCTCATCAGCGTCGAAACTATCAGTGTGGATGCTTTGGATGCCCTCTTTGCAGTCTTCGACAAGAGTCCCGACTCTGTCAACACCTCGTCATCTGAAAGTCTTCTGATGGGCCCCACTGCCCTCCAAGCGCTTCAGAATGTGCTTTCAATCCTTCTGGACCATCCCGGCCTCAAGGACCTTCTGACAGCAGCCGAGGACAAGCTTTTTAACCGTGCAGCAAGGCTTGCCATTTGGATGGAAGTCAGTGTTCACTTTACGCACCTCGCCCACCGCAACGATAGCTCGCAGCTCGAAGAAGTACTATCTAGTATCAGCGCGGCCATGACTTCGTGTCTTAAGTTGGAAGGAGATGTTGCAGAGGCTTTACTGGCGAAACCTCAAACGATCAGAGCGCTGCTCAAGCTCTGGTCTTCCCACCACACAGGGCAACCTAGCAAAATGGTAAGCTGTGCCGACAATACGGGAGAAAGCGCGATTGTGGTGGCGATGGAGGCCTATGTCGACAGCGAGTCAGGTCTTCAGTCCCTCCACGACACCTTCTTTAATTCTCCCGAGACACTTCGAGCGTTCTCCAAGGCCGCCAGCGCCCGAATTACCAACATTCCAGAGCACACCTGGGCAAAGGGCATGCATCTCGACGTGATCCCTATTCAAGATATGCTTGAGAGGGATATAGCCGAAGTATGAGGCGGAAGACCCAGATAAGTTGTCGAAGTGCGGAATGAGAAACATCCTTTCAAGCGGAGCGTGAACTTCCCGCGCAACACCGCGTCGGTGGGCGCCTACCGCTTTCCCCACCTCCTCACCTGTCGAACTCTTGACTCGACACCCGCCTTTCTTCGCTTCGAGTTTATCGTATTCTTCGACTACGCTAGTTTCCAATGTCCCAACGTGGCTCGCCTGCTCCCACGGAAAGGGTCCGTAAAACCCACACTAGTGCCGCTAGGATTATCTTCCTCCAGGGTCTCTCGCTCTTGGACAAGCTCAGGTTCAATAAAAAGACGGAGCAGGACAACGGGGCTTTCCCCATCGGCAGCGACGACAGGGCTTCCTTTGTCACCATACCTGAGGAGGACATGGCCAAGCTCAAGAAGTGGCAGTTTTGGAAGCGTGTTAAGGACGAGGCTCCTCTGTATCTCGCTGTCAACCTGGCCCCCTTCCACGAGGACGACGAGCTCGCCGAGGGTAATCTTAAGCGGCCAGCCGAGGACGACGCCAACGAACGCGCGGTGAAGAAGCCTGCTCTTGCTCTCTTTAAAGTCAGCGGCCCCGACTACTACAAGCCTTACACCGCAGGAAAGGAACCCGACCTTATCATCCCCGACATTTTCATCCTCACGGACGCGATTAAGAAGATCCAATTCACTTGGTTCGAGCGTACTCGTTTGCGTTGGATCGTCGACCACCAGCACGATCTTCCAGAGCCCACAATCCTGAAGGGTGTGACCAAGGAGAAGATCTCCCTTCTGAACATTGATAAGATCCGTTCCTCCGACTCCTGCTCCATCCTCCACTGCCCAGCAAGGCCTGCAAGCTTTGTAGAATGGCTGAGCTGCTCCACTTTCTTTGTCTATGTGCAGGCTAAGCATGACGAGGAGGGGAAAACTGTCAACAAAGAGGAATGGAAGCGTCATTTCGGGTTCTTCAAGGAGAAACCCAACGTACACGACCTCTTCGAGTTCTGGATCGAGGACGAGGAGAGACTTCGACTTGAGAAGCTTCACAACCGCATCGCGTTCGACCCCGGCCGCTACGAGACTATGTGGTCACTGGTGCTTCTCAAGGCGGATCACGCGAAACAGTTGAAGGAAATGAAGGATTCGCTGGCTGTGTCATTGGCGGCAAACAAGCCTACTAATACCCTGCGACCCTTTCGTGCCCCCGAAACGTCGACCCAAGGTGCACGTCCCGCCACGTGTGTCGGATGCGGGAAGCGAGGACACCCGGCATATGCTCACAACACTGGGACCCTCGGCCCCCTCAAGTGGGCAAAGCTCAAGGACAAGAGCCTCGTCCACCCTGCGACAGGTACCGACATCTGCATCAACTGGAACCTCCGGGGGACCACGGAGAAATGCAGCCATGGTCCTGAGCGCCTCCACATCTGTTCCCTCTGCGGAAAGAGCGATCATCACGCCACCCTCTGGAAGTGCACCGATCGACCCGCCTAAATCTTTCCTCGAATTAGCGACACCCAACCATCTGGATTACATCGATCTCTCCGACACTGTGCACATTCGGTTCCCCTCCAATCTTTCAACAAGCCTTTTGTCCATTTTCGAGAAAATTGTGTCACCTTACAATGCCGATGCATTCGAGCGATACCTCATCGAGTCCAATTTATCAAAATTCTACCCCGCATTACCTAAATTCCTGCGATGTGGCTTCCCGATTGGCCGTATGCCGTCCCTTTCCTCAACAAAGATCTTCCCCAACCATCCCAGCTGTCTCGATTACGCCACTGCCATCGACGAGTATATCAACGGGGAGTTGAGCGCTGGCAGGATGGATGGGCCTTTCTCCAGAGACCGTGTGGAGGAGATCCTCGGGGGACCCTTCTTCGTCTCCCCCCTGATCGTTTCTGTCTCTGTCCAAGAGCCTGGCACCCCTGACAAGCTTAGGGTCTGCCGACACCTCTCGAAGGAAGGGAAAGGTGTCCCCTCAGTCAACTCTTATATTGACAAGGCCGACAACCCTACCCGATTTGACACCGCTGATCATGTCGCTGATGTTGTAAGTCTTTGCCATGCCTCCATGCCATCCATCATCCATGCCTTCCGTGCGCCCGCGCCATCCATGCCGTCCATGCCATCCATGCCGTCCATGCCATCCATGCCATCCATGCTGTCCATGTGTTCCATGGTCTGCCAGTCATGCTGCTACCTGCCAGGGGTGTATTCCGACGGTATGGTTTGGCTTGAGGCGCACCAATGTACCCCTTACACTTTCCCCGTCGTACCTCCATGCCTTTGACCCATGCTAAACCATTTTCCTTCTCACAGTTGTCCGCTGCTCCTGCTGGCACCCAAGGCTGCACCTTTGATATTGCGAAGTTCCATCGCACCTGCCCTGTCGTCCCTTCTCACAAACCATGGCTGGTGATCCAGGGTCGGCCTGGGGAGTTTTATGTCGACCACTGTGTTCCCTTTGGTACAAGCAGTGCCAGCAGCATTGCTGGGATGGTGGGCAACCCCATTGTCGACATATGGGCACTTCGGGGGGTTAAACCTGTCTTGAAATACGAGGATGACCTCTCGGTCTTGCGCATCCCCTGTGATCCCTCGTCACCCACAGGCGCATTCACGTATGACTATGATGGGCCCGAAGCCGCTCGCAGGATCGCAGACTTGAACGTTCCCTGGCAGGAGGAGAAGATGGACTACACCTTCCGTTCAGTGATCACCTACATCGGATTCGAGTGGGACATTGACGCGAAGGCGGTCCGGCTACCAGAAAGGAAGAGGCTGAAGTTCCTGGAGAGAGTACGACGCTTCGTGGATTCCTTCTCGGGTAACCGTCACTGCACCCTCCTCGAAGTTCAGAAACTCCACGGTTCGCTATGTCACGTGGCCTTCGTGTACGTCGAAGGGAAGCCTCGCCTAGCGACATTGTCCAACTTCGCAACGTCTTTCAATAACAATGCCTTTGCTAAACGTTACCTCCCGAACCCTCTGCTCAGCGATCTTGCCTGGTGGCATGACATTCTCTCCTTCCCCTCCGTGTCCCGCTCTATCCGTCACCGGGGCCAAGCCGATGACCAATACGAGATTTACGTCGACGCGGCCTCCGACTATGGAATTGGGATTTCCATTCAAGGGAATAGACTCGTGACCATCCCTCGCACGAGAGGGACCTCGTCAGAGGGACTGGTGTAAAAGAATATAATTTTGGCTTGTACCGCGAAACGATCGAGGCCGTTGATCGGATTCCATATATGGGGCGTCCAGAAATTGCCTTATTAGGATTTGGCAGGCACCTCGGGCGCTTCGCGTCTTCCTTTAGCGTTTCGTTCGAATTGCAACGCGTTTTTACGCGATTTAAACTCTTTCTCGTACCATGCTGAACCTAGATTTTATTTTGGACCGCCCCACCGCTCTCGATCTTGTTCGAAAATGCGACAACCTTGCTGAACTGGAGCAATGGTACCGAGCCATACCAGAGGAGCGAAGGCCAGCAGCCTTTCTGTCGACACTCCAGGGAGAGGAATACCAGTTTTGCATACGAGTGTGCCTACTGGTTTATATTGCAACACGGTTCGCCTTGGTGCCACGGGAAGTCCAGCTCAGGGCCTCTCTAGCTTTGCACTACAAGAAGGATTCCCTTCTCTACTCGGGCACTGGTTCCGGAAAAACTATGTTCATTGCCATCGCTATCTTGCTCCAAGATCCCAAGAAGCAGCTGAATGTCGTTACTGTCTCCCCTTTAAAACGACTGCAATCAACCCAAGTAAACGAGTTTCAGGAGAGATGGGGAATCCCAACGATGGCAGTCAATGAGAGCACTCCGAAGGACACTCCGTTTTGGAAGGTGCGTTGATACACCGGCGTATGAATACGACTAAATTTAACACCAACTACTCAGAAATTTGTTTATGATTGCAAAAAGGGCAAGATGGGCTATTTTCGACATTTCATCGTCACACCAGAGCAGCTGTTCTTTGATCACACTATCAACCATACCCCCCTCTTTGGAAAATTCCTTCGCACTTATCGCATCTTCCAAGAGCATACGTGCCACATCATTATTGATGAATGCCACTTCACTCATGTGGCTGGCCTATCGCACAACGGAGAGCCACCCTTTCGGCCGAAGTATGCGTTATTCGACGAGCTGCGGGCACGACTTCGAAAAGGCATTCGATGGCACGCCATGACCGCCACTCTTCCTAACCACATGCTCAAAACCGTTGAGAAGAAGATTCTAGGAAGCGACTACCATCTTACCAAGGCAACGTCCAACCGCAAAAACATCATTTACATCAATCATCTCGTCGTCGGCTCGCTTCAAGTCATGCAAAATTATGAATGCTTTTTGACGAAGCCCTACGACAACAACAAGCAGCCTCGAGTTCTCATCTTTTTCAACAGTACTAGCCTCCTCCAACGCGTTTCTTCACATCTTGAATCCTTGCTTCCTCCCGAAGAACAGGATATAGTATGCCAGTACTACAGCGACATGTCCAATACCTATTTGGAGCGAATCCACCGAGAGTTCACGGCCGAAGATGGAAGGTGTAAGATATTGTGCGCTACTGCTGGTCTTGCTCAGGTGTGCATTCAATTCACCTTTACTTTTTATATAATTCCTAACCATAGCAGGGCGTAGACTTTCCAGACGTGGAGATTGTCTGTACCATTGATGTACCTCCCAGCATTGTCGAGTCGATTCAGCGCGGTGGCCGAGGTGGGCGCCAATCCGGGAGCGCGTCCCTGTTCATTACCTTTTATGAGCAGTGGGCCTTGGATATCTCTGTCGATGACTTCTCTCAGGGAGACCAGAATAATCCTGATCGCTCATTGGTGTCACCGCTGCCTAAGCGCCCAACAGTTCGCCAACGTGCCACACTATCATCAATCCGCCTCATCCAGTGCATGTCATGCCTTCGAGCTTTCTATGCTCAGGAACTTAATGATACGGCACCTGATGCCCTTGACTACGACACGATTTACTGCTGCTCAGGTCATCCCGAGGATCCCATCGACCTTTCATCTATTCTCCCCTCTCCTATCTTCACTGTTGAGGCATATACTGCCCTTCAGGATGTCCAACAGCAGGCCGAAGCCGAGAAGAAGAAGCGCGCTCAAGCCCGGTACCCGCCCTGTTAACGAGCGTGCAAAACTCGATGAGGAGTTGATCCAATGGGTGGATAGCATTGTGTCGAGCGGAGACCCAGCTGTCCACCACGACTTCATCTATGCAGACGACATCCTTCCACACAGTACGCGAAAGGCTCTAGTAATGACTAATGCTCCGACATATAGGAAAGCGAAAAGCCTGAAGGATATCATACAGGACACAGACGAGTGGCACGAGCTATGGGGGGAGCAGATTCTCGACTTAGTGAAGAAGTATGATGTCAAATTACGAAAGCAGAAGTAGAACTAT
This sequence comes from Coprinopsis sp. MPI-PUGE-AT-0042, assembly GCA_020736565.1. Classification (NCBI taxonomy): domain Eukaryota; kingdom Fungi; phylum Basidiomycota; class Agaricomycetes; order Agaricales; family Psathyrellaceae; genus Coprinopsis; species Coprinopsis sp. MPI-PUGE-AT-0042. Next base: position 225,153 of record JAHBOF010000063.1, on the reverse strand, counting down.
AATACATTTTCGAGTCCTTCTACATCTGGGTCTTGTATAGGCTCCAAATCTGGTGCAGGGAGCTCATCCTCCTCAGGATCTGTGGCGATTCCATTCCGAGCCTCTTCAACCTTCTTGTTGAAATTTGCCAATCCAGATGTCTCCATTTTTCGTCGCCCTTCAGCCCGAAGATCTGGTCGCAACTTGGCCTTTCTCCCGGGAATCTTGACATGTAGTTGCTGGTCCTTGGCTGCAGACATCATTCTCTCGACAACCTCGCTCGAGTCAGAGGCTGTATGAGTTGTACCTTGGTATGTCAGGTTAAGGCTTCTCGAAACCTGTTTCTTCAGCGACATAATATTGTGAATCGAGGCCGAGATATTCCCGCAACGCTCCCAGTGACCATATATGCCTTTCGCTGAGAAGATAGCCTTGAGAGTGTTGATAAGGTGCTCGATATTCAAGTCGATCCCCATTGAGTGTCCTTCGAGCCCACTGACATTGATAAGCATCATGTCCCGAATGATATCTGCAAATTCGGGTGTCCAGACAAGCTTCAAGTGGTAGATGAAGTGAAGGAGCTCGGTTGCATAATTGTTGGCGCCAGCACCACGAAAGAAGAGCGCCAAATCGATGAGAATGTCCTCGATGCGGCCAAAATCACCATCACGTATCGCAGCGTTGAGCTCACGGAGAAGGAGTAGGTCACGAGTCAGACGTTTTGTGTTCTCGAAGACAGGATCGTGATCGTCTGTGCTTGCGCCAGCATCGGGGTCTTTGGGCTTCTGGATAGGGGAGTAGTCCGGTGTTGGAACTGCGTACTTGTTTCGAACTCGCAAGGCAAGTTGAAGCAAATCTTCTGCCGAAGGCTTCGAGTCCGCATACTTCTCAAGTGTTGGATAACCGCACTCCAGCTCACATGCATCCAAGAGAAGGCCGTCAAGAACCTGTGAGAGGAAGGTTTCGAGTGTGTGGTAGTCGGGCTTTGCACTAGCGAGGCGGGTCTTGTTCAGTTGAGTTGAAAGGTTTGAGAGAGACCCAGATTCCGACATTTCGCCCCAGTGTATAACCTTCAGAGACCAGACCTTGTTCAATGACACATGGAAAGGAGCAGGACCAAGTTGGAAAATTGCTCGTCGCTCCCAGTCGTTTACATCTTTCTTCAGTCGGATCTTTAGACCTCGATTTCGTGAGTTGGTCATCTGGTCATTGATGGCAACAACAGCACGCTTTGAGAGCGTTTGGGGGTCCTTCTGGAGCTGATTAATGTAGATGTCCTCGTGAACTAGTCGGTTGCCACTGTACGAAGCCTCCTCAATTGTTGTCACCCTTAACGGAGCAAAGACATTCTTTTGGCCTTTGGGAAGCGGTCGCCGAGGAGCATTTTGAAGCAATGGGCTATCCTTGAGAGAGGCAAAGCCAGGCACGTATTTGAGAAGCACCTTCGCGATGTTGACAGTGGTCTGCTGAGAGTAAGAGCGCACAGATTCGCGTGACGGTCGTAGGTCGCTAAGCTCCAGGAGTCGAGCCTGCTTCATGCGCTCAAGAATAGGGCCGATTGCTACGTCCTCCTCCTTCACAGGCCTCGGAAGCTTGTAGATCACAGGAAAAGTGCCATGCTGGACCTTTGGCGTCGCCTTGAGAGTTTGTTCAACAAAGTCTGATGTCGACGTTTGAAAATTGTCATAGGCGAGAGCATGAGGTTCATCTGCAATAGCGCGACCTTGTTCCACGGAGCGCTCGGCAAGCGTGTCGACAGCATTTTGAACAGACTGATAGCTCGGCGACAGCCCCACCTTGTTCATGAGAGCTAGTAGCTGACGCGAAGCACCCCCCGACCATGTCACAATGCCAATTCCAAGAGCCACACGTGCAGAACTCCTTGAGCGCACATAGTGGAGCTGGGATGCAATCAAATGTCGAGCCTAGCAGAGACGCTGAGACGAGACTCAGTTTTGCGTCAGGTGCTACTTACTGTGACGCGGTCCTTCTTCGACTTCTCATCACCATCGGAGCTCGCAGTTGCTGCCCGTAACACTTCGGTAAGTGTAGGAGTAACGGCAGCAACACTCTCCATGACCTTCGTTCCATCCCATTCCGAGGTATACTCTGTCGTGATTTCGGTTGTGCGCATTCGAAGCATAGGCTTCGCGATTTCCATCTCCTGACTGATGGTGCTAGACACCCACTCCAGCGCGAGGGGAACAAGCCATTCCGCAAACATAGTTTTCGTAGCCTTGTTGGTTCGGACCAAGCCCAAAATCTTGAGAAGTCGGTCGTGGTTCGTCGCAGCATAGAAGTGACGCTGCCAGTTGTTGAAAATAAGATGAGAGGGATCCAACATAGTTGACAAGAGCTCGGTAGGCGAAATATCATCCTCTGCCAGCGCCTTCAAGTGATTATGAACAAGCTCGACTCTATTTCGGTACGTGCGCGGGATGCTGAAGCTGTCACCAGAGACTGTCGGATCGAAAGACAAATTTGATTCAACCGAATCGTCGCCAGTAGCAGGATCATAGTATACTAGAGGGGCCTCTTCACATACGGAAGGCCGAGCAGGAAGCAGGAGGTCCGGCTGAGGGAGTGGCAAAGGCAATGTCGAAGGTCCCGGGACCGAGCTGATGTGCGTGTCGGCTACTGGCATACAACACAGAGAAGCGCACGACGTACCTCTGCCTCAAGTCCCAGACCACCTCAATACCTTCTATGCCTCGAAGATCCATCCCATTAATCCTTCCAGGGGATAGTACTTCTCGCTGCTTGCTCTTGTTCTGCAGAGGGGACCCAGGGCTGTACGACTCAACTTCTGGGAAAGGTTTCGTGTTCTGAGGCGTCTCGGGCTGCGGATTGACAGATATAAAGCCCATATTCTCGTCATAGGCAGTCTCCTTGCTTTTCCTTGGCTTTTTCGTCGTCCGTGGGCCCTGCCTTCTCGTTCCTTTCGCTGAGGCGGCAGCAGAAGTTGCCAGTCGAAATTTGGACTTTTTCGAAGAGCTAGGAGATGCAGGAGCCTGCCCAGGTGTCGGAACGCCAGCTGAGAAGAGATTGAAACCAGATTCCATTGTAATCTAAGCATATACAGAGGGCTGGAGGTGGAAGTTGGAACGAAGGAATAGGCGCGTCGCGCCGGCGCCTGTCACATCCTAATTAGGTATGTCCTTGAAGCCCCATATATGGAATCCGATCAACGGCCTCGATCGTTTCGCGGTACAAGCCAAAATTATATTCTTTGGTACAGGTCCCTCTAGCGAGGTTCGTCTCACAACATTCGCCGAGGGACCAGTCACAGGTCTATCAAGGGAAGTGGGCGGCATACAGACTGCTCCCGGGATGGGCTCAGACGGGTCGTGGCATTTGTTGGCTTGAAACTGTTGCAGTCGAACTGGCGGTTTACTTTCTGGAGTTCCTGAACATCCGGGACGCCCACCTGCTCTTCCACTCCGATAATCAAGGCACCATTGGCGCAATGTCAAAGGGTCGAAGCCCCAACCATCACATAAATGCCAGCATCAGAAGGACCTATGACAAGCTTCTCGAGCTAAGGATCTCCCACACGCTTAAATGGGTGGCTTCCATTGCAAATCCGGCGGACCCCGTGTCCCGTTTCGAATATCCGCCTGTCAACCTCCACCTTGGAATTGAACCACCACTCCCTGCTGTCCTGGCTGCAGCCATCGAGTTCATCCATGTCTGACGACGAGGACCCCTTCGACCCTTGGGATATTTTCTCGACACCAAACGACCATCCTACGCATCCCCCAAGCGCTCCAGCGATACCTACCAATTCCTCTGCATCTACGACACCTACCCCAACAGCGACTCGGCTACCCCACGAAGAAACTCCTTCCCCTTTTGCCATCTGGGACTTCACTCCTGATACCTTGCGAAACCAGTCCCAATCCTCGTCAGCAGTGGACTGGACGGCCCCATTTGCACAATTGGTGGAGGGTGACAGCGATCTCTCACCAGCTCTTGCGAGCCTCGTCCAATCCAGTGTTCTTGGTGGGCTCGCACCATCCACCTGGTCGACGTACGCTGCTGGCGTAAAGAAGTTCAACGAATTCAACGACTTCTACAACACTCCACCGTCGCGTCGAATGCCAGCTTCCCATGCCTTGATAACAGCCTTCATTGGTCACTACGCAGCAATGGAGAGATATAGCCCTAACACGATGAGGTCCTGGCTATCCGGCATCCGCATGTGGCATATCGTGCACCATGAAGTGTGGCACGGGGGCGACGAATGGGTCAAACTTGCGAGCAAAGCCTTCGAGCGTCGTAATGTCGCGAACTACCGTGATCCTCGTGGACCTGTCCTGACCCCACACCTCCACGCCTTTCGGGAAACTCTCGACATTTCTATTCCCCGAGACGCTGCGTACTGGGCAGTGGCTACTGCGACTGAATTTGGTGTTCGTCGTCTGGGCGAAACGACTGTAACTTCCGGAGGCAAGAAGTTTGATCGGACGACACATGTGCTGCGCAGCGCTCCCATTGAACGTTCGACTGTCGCTGTAAGTGGCCGCAAGTCCATCGCGGTTACCATCCCCTGGACAAAGTCTACGAAGTTCGAAGGCGGGGTGATGATCCTTACAGCCCGAGATGACTCCTACGACCCGGTTGAGGCCTTCGAGAACCACCTTCGCATCAACCATTCCCTTCCCGATGACGCCCACCTATTTGCCTACAAGGCCGGGACTTCATGGTACCCGGTAGTCAAGGACACTTTCCTGCGGGCCTTTAATAAAGCTTGCAGGGAGGCTAACCTCAATGAGGTTCATGGTCACGGCTTCCGGATTGGCGGTACCACAACACTTCTACTTGAAGGTGTTCCCCCGCATACCGTGGCCCATACCGGCGGTTGGAAGTCCATGACTTTCCTGCGCTACTGGCGTCGCATAGAGGACGTCGTACCTCTGGCGACATCTCGGGCCTATGACAAACGTTCCACGGTCAGACTGGCGCACATCTTCGAAGATCACCGTCAACGGCTCAATGCGCCCGCCGATGTCTACAACGACGATACCCCGGACGATGAAAACGACGACTTGGACGATTGATCCCTTACCATACTCCCTCGTTTATACTCGTAACTCTACTCAACCTTTATATTTTCTTCTTCATTACGTTTGCCTCAATCAATAATCCCATTTCTCCTCGCCTGTGGCTCTCTGGGGGATACCGTCTGTCTCGAACCTCTCTTGCCCGACTGCTAGTTATGAGCCCCTGGCTCGGATTGGTATGACCGTCGGGCTCGACAGGCTCAGAGAATCGGTCTTCCTGACGTTCAGGATTTGCGGTCTGCCGTCTTCCGATTAGACGCCGACGCTTGGGCACTCGTCTGGGTTCTAATCTCTTACTTAGGACCGGAGACGCGTGACGCTGGCCGCAAACCCCCGCAAACCCCCAAAATGGATATAATCCACTTTGGCTGTACCTGATCCTGACCCATATTCCTTTCGAGTGACGAAGACCACTTATTGAGAGGGATATAGCCGAAGTATGAGGCGGAAGACCCAGATAAGTTGTCGAAGTGCGGAATGAGAAACATCCTTTCAAGCGGAGCGTGAACTTCCCGCGCAACACCGCGTCGGTGGGCGCCTACCGCTTTCCCCACCTCCTCACCTGTCGAACTCTTGACTCGACACCCGCCTTTCTTCGCTTCCCACCCACCCTCCCTTCGCTCACAACGTCTGGTATGACCGTCGGGCTCGACAGGCTCAGAGAATCGGTCTTCCTGACGTTCAGGATTTGCGGTCTGCCGTCTTCCGATTAGACGCCGGTGATCCCTATTCAAGATATGCTCTATCTTAATATTGTGAAGATCCTAGCCACACTTGGCGAACATCCTTTCGTCTCAAAAGCCATATGTGACGCGGACTATCTTGGCTCTTTATCGAAGACTCTCGTGAAGCTGGCACCTGGGTTATCCCCTAACAGCTCATTCGAGAAGAGCAAACACATTCTCATGCTATGCGTTGGACAAGGTGGAAATCCTCTCTCCAACTTCCTGTCGGTCCTCGACGGCGGTCTGCTCTGCGTTTTGGTTCCTGTCCTCGCAGGGCGTAACACGGAAGATCTGCGCCCTAAAGAGGACATTTCCTACTACATGATACAACTCGAACCGTACCTTGTCTACCCGAGCATGATAAAATGCCTTTTGAAGGCCACGGACCGGATCCTGCCAAAGGCCGTTCAGAAGCTCTCGAACATCTCCTCTACAGTTGGAGAGGTTTGGACACACTTGCTCAGTAGAGCGCAAATTCATACCAAAGAGCTCGAACAGATGGACGAAGAGGTTGCAGATCCTATTTGCGACAACAATAAATTGGTCCGTCTTTCACAAGCAATCCATGCCAACTGCAGAAGAGTTGACTAACACTATTCTAGCATAAGTCTTCACTGCGGCCGCACTCACGCTCTTGTTCGAACTGTCGCCTTGTGGTGTACTGCTCGACTGAGTGTCAACGTGAAGACTGGAGGAAGCGCCACAGGGCTGAATGCAGTATCATGCGTTCTACACACCGAGGTCGGTGAGCAGTCGCAACGGTATCTACCTCTACTCATCCATAGGATCAGAACGATGCAATCAAGGCGTTCGCTATGGTCAGCGTTCCCGGGCCTTCCATCTGCACAGTATTAGCGCTATCTTCACAGAGTCCTACAAGACACCGAAGGACGATTATGACGCAGCATCTTCCACAAAAGCCATTCTCTCACTGGATCTTCGCTTCCCGCTGACGTCTTGGGACGATAGCTTTGACATTCTGAGCATTGAAGACTACCTTGAAGAGCGGACTCATGGTGACTGTGCTCCCATAGGCACCAGAGTCAAGACCATCGTCCACAAACACATCAATAATCCTTCTCCCAACGTCTGGCTCGTCGAACTTCGACTCCCTTGGAATGATTCGAGGGCTGTGGTCCTCCTCATCGAAGTGGCTTCCATCGATGGGAGATTTGCATGTACCCATAGCATTGTACAAATTCAGTAAGTCTTGTCTATTCTGTGGATGATGTCTGCTACAACCTTCCTACAGGAACTTGCCCTCGCGCGAAGACATGATCAAACGCTACCCATTCTATTCGGCAGGTTAGGCGCTACCATTCAAGCATCAGATATCCCTGTCCTACAGAACCTGTGTACTATCTTCCATCTCAACCGAGCTTAATTTCTTCGTAGAACCACACAACTATGGATGCTCCGATCGGCATGAATCTTGCCGGGTAGGAAGAAGCTGTAGAAGGTCTTCCAACGTTCGATTTCTTCTTGGGTGTATAAAGGCACTAGGATAATCATCGTCTTGGAGTCCTTCACGCGCTCGGGCTGTGTCATTGGGCCGAGGGCTAGGGACGAGGAATAATGTGTAATGGGGTGCAAGGTTTAGTACTTCGAACATGAAATACAGCAGTGATGGGCGCGTTCGAGGGCTTTCTCACAAAGGCGCTCCCCTCCATCTGTGCTAAACTTGTGGGTAGGAGCGAAATTGGGTTCAAGGGGGCTCAAGCTTCGGTTAACTCGAAAGGCTTGGTTGGTAGGCATCTCAAGTTTCCGCTCCGAGGCAAGGTGTAAACGCTCTAGTAGTCTCGTTCTGTTGCTCAACAGATAAAGATCGTATCGGAAGTTCGGAACTCAAGCGCCCATAGCTTCCTCGTAACGCATACCATTTTCAATTCTCATACTCGAAGAGCAGCTTGCCCACATTTCTTAGCAAGAGGGGCAGGCAGGAAGTTGACTGCAGAGTTGGAGTCAAGTTTTATCTCCGCCGTCGAGTTGTCGAGTTGCAGGGAAAGATCTGAGTGAGAAATACGCGAAAATCATGAGCTCACGCTAGTGGACAGATTGCGGCGACCTCGGATCCAGGCACCCGCGGTTTGAGACTGGATTAGCGCTGGTTCAGGGGACATGATGTAGTGGAGTAGCGCTTCCTTCGTTAGTGCACCCTCTTCTACTCTGGTTTAATTGAACGCCTCCACGTCGAATTTCTACTGCGTTCAATTAATCGAGCGACGAGGACTTTGCAGGTTGACATGACGTCGTCCCCAGGCACCAGGAACTTTCTCAGGGTACAACGCGGTTTGCTCGAGGCGGCGGCTGGATCTGTCATTTGTGTGCGCATTTGGGGTGCATCAACCATAAATGAAGTGATTGTGTTTCACGGATCCCTTACGCGCTGTCAGCTCTTGTGGGTAATGATATTTGACGCCCGGGAACGGTATATAAATGAGCTGTGTTCTGTTCGAGGTCGAGGTTTCAACGCCGGTCCTTTTCCCTTTCCCTTGTCCTGCCAACTTGCTCTTCCGTCGTCGCTGTGCGCAGAAGGCTGCTGCGCAGTCAAATCCATCCCCTGGATGTCGTGGAGCTGCAATTACTATGCTCTACATGCTTTCGACGACCGAGCCGTGGAATGCAGTTTACAGGACGCCTGACGGTCAGGCCGCGTATCGAGCGGAAACGCCATACAAGCTGTTGAAGGCTCGGAGAACATTTATAGACAAGTTTGAGGTGGTCGACGATGGTATGTTCTTCTTCCGGTTACTCACTTCAAAGGTGTTGTAGCTCATAGCAAGGTCGAAGGATATTATGTCGAGGAAGTTGTGACCAAGTTGGCAGAGATTGAGTATCATACGTTCAAGTCGTCGAAGATTACCATTGGGGACAAGACGAAACGGACGGATGACATCTTTCATAAGAAGCGGTGGGGGTGGTATGGTCGGGATCGAGTATTCGAAGGACCCGATGGGCGAGAGTATCGGTGGGAGCTTGGAACAATACCCAGGGTGCGTCTGCTCTCTTCCACTTCGTTACGGACTCGTCATGAGCTGGTCGAATTTCACAGCTGTACCTGAACGACGAACGGAAGACGATTGTCGCAAAATACCACCAAGAGTACTTTAGGATGATGAAGAATGCGTCGCTTGAGATATTTTCGCATGGAGAGCACATGGCAGATGTTATCGTTGTGACGTTCATATACATCGAGTACCTCCGTGCGGCGAGGGAGGAAAACAGCGAGGGGTTTTGATTGGTATAGGGACACTCAATTGGGGAAGGTTTGGGTATTACCATATTGTATCGTATGTGTCATAATGGTTGACTGTATACTTACTTAGATCTGCTTAGAGTGTACATATAGGAGGTAACTGGAAGGGTCAGCTATGGTTTGAAATACGTGCCTGGCTAATTCAAGTGAGGGTCTAGTCTCGGGCAACCCATTACAGAATATCTTGATTATCTGAAAGGTGATCATTCAAGATTGGAAGGTGAAGGATGCGATTAGCTTCTAACATCGATGCTATCTTCTTCTGGAAGGATGGTGGCAGCTCAGCTGTTGCACGCATTGGCCGCCGTAGCCAAGATTAGCCTTCCAGGCAACCAAGGCCTGTCACTAGGATAATGAAAGCGGGCCGAAGACAGAGCTGGAGATACTGCGGCATTAAATCACTCTGGAGATGGCACAAACGTGTGAGCAAGCTTTGGGAGATCTGCCGGGCTTGGGCCGCCTCTCCCGACGTCGAGCGTCGGGATTGATGGAATCACGGCCCGACGCATGATCGGCACCGTCGATCAACGGGATCACATGACCTTCTAGCCACCGTTGCGGCTCGTCCGTGCGCGTTCTGGTCGCTGACCACCACATCGAGCAAACGGTCGAGCTCGCTGCCGGGTACGATGAGCAGGCGGGAGTCTCGTGCATCAGTAGGGTCACGGCAGAATGATGCTCTATATGAATTCGAAGCTTGTAAGTCGTCCTCGCGGTCGCTAGTTCGTATTGGCGCTGATGGTTTCCCAAAGTTAAGAAGAAGTTCCTGCTCGCTAATAAACATATCACAAAGTAAGTGTTGAATTTTAAGGTTTAGGAATTGGCTAATGGCTTGATAGACTTAATTCGACACTGAGTGTCCGTATTGAAGAGCTGAATGCACATATTCAGGCCCTGACTGTTGAGAATCTTCGGCTGAGGACGTCGGAGATCCAGCTCACCTCTGAGCTCAAACGCGAACGAGAAAAGTCGCGAAAGGTTATGGCAGATGCGGAGTCTGCGGTGCGTAATTCTTGGATTCTCGATATTCAGGGAGACTGACGGTTCCTTGGACCCTTCTCCACAGACCCAAGGCCTGGTGCGGCATCTCAATAACCTGCGGATAAGCATGAATATACCCCACGAAGGACCTCTGCAGCCTGGACCACCGTCTCCAAAGGCAAGGCGGAGGCCTGTTGATAGGCATTCAGTGGAGACAGATTCACCCATGCCACCACGAATCGCGCAAGCGCCAACCGTCCCAGGAATCGAGGAGGAAGAGGAGGCCTCCATGTCACCCACACCAAAGCGCAAATCATCGAAACGACGTTCGTCCACGTCCAGTCTGCCTCTTCCTAGTCGGCCAGCGTCAACAAGTACAGTGCACCTGGACCTGACCGTGGCACACTCCACAACGAAGCGCAACAAGCCTCTGCGTCGCCAGAGTGGCATGCTGGTTCCTTACCCAGACGACCCATTATCGGTTCCTCGTGCCTCGAGTCCTGCCTTTGGAAGTCCTGTTCGGTTGCAGGCCGGCAGAGCCGAACTAGAAGAGGAGATGGCTGTCATCAATGGGGATCAGGGGGTGGATGTCGAGGTACCACAGGAGAAGAAGAGAAGTCGGAAGGGCAAAGCGAGGGAAGAGGTGTATGAAGAGCACGAGGAAGAACCACCAGTTGTACCTGTCAAGGACCGTAAGCGGCGGAGAGAAGGAGATGACACTGCTCTTGTCACAGTGGAAGCGGTTCAAGTTCAGGCGGTCCCTCGCCGCATGGCCTTGCAAGCGATCGATAACACCGGTATGTGGACCACGTTGCACTGGCGTACTTCATATTAATAACGTATAGTTCACTGTCTAGGGGAAGAGGAGTCGACATCGAGTCGTGGGAGGTCACCGACGCCTGATGCTGATGCTGGTACTGCCGCGGGTAGAGAAAGGAGAGCGCGGAAGAGCGTGGTCAGCTACGCAGAACCCAGTCTCAAAGTGTACGTTTTCTGTCTTGACTTTTGGCTGCATCACCCCTAACACCAATGTGCAGCAAAATGCGAAAACCAGACGGCGCAGAGCCGCAAAAGAAGAAGCGAACTTCAACCTCGTCATCATCGTCTTCCAAACCCACCTCGGAACGGCGTTCGTCCCTTGAACAACAGCAGACCGAACCACATCCACCTGAGACTCCCCACCCATCCTCGAATGCCGTTCGACGACAGAGATCACGACCGCAAATATTCCATGTTGAGGACGAGGACGCGGAGAGTGACGGCGCAGATGCAGATGGAGAGTACGTACCCGGCGCGTCGAAAAAGTCGTGGGGGAACGTGAACATTGAAGGGCCGCAGAAAACCTGGCAACAGAGTGGAGGCCGATGCCTTGAGGCGGCATAGTATGGCGACATGACCTCTCGCTCGAAGGAATGCGTAACGATCTTAATGCCCTTTTTGTTTGTTTCTTCGCCTTGGATCATTCTTTCGCAATGTTCATGAATGGCCTCTGAACTCTTACAATAATCATTGAACGTATAGTGTACTGTCACAATTGTAGCGTATTAGTAGATTTTTTTTTCGATACCATTTCTATCAACTTCGAGCTTGACCCTTTCTTTTCCTCGTGATATTTGCCGGCGGCGCCACATTGATCGTCCGGGAATGGGTTGCCTCCCTCTGACCCGAACCGTCACATGGGCGCTTCACTTAAGCTTCCTCGTTGACCCTGCACCACGACCACAATAATGAAGGTTGCCAACAGAACCTTTCTCGTATCCGGCGGGTAAGTCGACGTTGTCCTTTATCAGGCATTCTCACCCTTACCTGGTTCCTGCTACAGCTCCTCGGGGCTAGGAGAGGCGACCGTCCAGGACCTCCTTGCGCAAGAGGCGTATGTTGCTATTCTGGATAGATCAGAACCCTCGGAGACTCTCCTAAGGTCCTCTCGTGTCAAGTATTTCGCCGTTGACATACGGGAAGTCGACCAGATCAGTGACGCAGTTGAGAACACTGTCAAGTGGACCAAAGAGACTGGAGCTGTTTTGGGAGGTGTCGTGAACTGTGCTGGTGTAGGCACTGCGGCAAAGATTATTGACGCTCACGGTAAGTTTACGATAAAGCGCACCGTTCAAGAAAGCTAACATTGCCTCAAGGCGAACCGCACTCTTTGGATCTGTGGGACTTTGCGGTGGCCGTGAATTTGACAGGCTCGTTTAACCTTACCAGGCTGGCTTTGAAGCATCTGGTCAAGGTTGACCCTGAAGGGGGGTTAGACGGTGAACGAGGCGTCGTTATTTTTGTCGCCAGTGCCGCCGCGGTGAGTGTCATTTCGGAAATATAGGTCAAGAGCTAGAACTACGATCGTCATACTCGTCGTCAAAAGGGAGAAGCTCTGTCACTACTTCACAGACATGTCTCGACCCTGGTTATACCCTTGACTGACGCTGCTCATCACAGTTCGAAGGCCAACCAGGTCAGACGGCGTATTCCGCGACAAAGGGTGCACTCGTGTCCATGGCCCTACCCATGGCACGGGATCTCTCAAGGCACGCCATCCGAGTGGTAACCATCGCCCCAGGTGTCTTTGACAGCAGCATGACTGCCAACTTTGCCCCCAAGACACGAAAGAGTCTGGAAACGGAGGGTATCATCTACCCGCGTAGATTTGGCCAGCCGTTCGAGTTTGCACAAACCATTCGATGGATCTTGAACACTCCGTACGTCAATGGTGAGACGATTAGGTTGAGCGGTGCAGGGCGGCTGCCTGGTAAACTATGAAAAGATTCTCTACCCGTGAATATCATTCCGCCTTTTCTCCCTCCACAGATGTCGGGTTTGGTTCATGGATGAGCGGACCTGATGCTCATGATTTGTTTCATCGAGGCAAAATCTATCCGTTCGTACTGCGTGTGGGCGGGTGTTCATGATGGCCCCAGCGGCGAAGTTGGGGGCTTCTCCACATGAGGTTGGTTGGAGGCACTGATCACTTTCTTCAAGATTGGTATCTTCGACCCGTTGTCGATTGCCTGACGCCCTGGTGCCAGTTGGCATAACCCCAAAAGCGCACTGCCCGTTGTGGTACGTCGTGTCTCGTGCGACCGTCAATCACTTTGTCGCTGACTTCGCCTATATCATTTTATCCGCCCTGTCACGACCAGTCACCCTTTTCTGGCTTGACGTGCACGCTTCAAGCATGAGGAAGTCTTGTGGACGGCTTTTCCCTGGATTTCCTCCGCTTGGATACTTTGTCTCACCCAACACGCTAGCAACGGTGCTAGAATGGCCATTAATGAACAAGGCATGTCTCTCGTGCTTTGCACGTTGGCTGTCATTCAGGCTTTGCTAGGTTAAAATATATAAACGGAATGCGAGTCGGCGCTGCCCGACTCTTGCAGATCGGCCAGCGTTTCTCAACAACCCAAGCATCTTTACTCTGAAAACTTGTCGAGTAGCTCGCGTGTTGACGCTTCGAGGTCAGTAGAGCAACGTTGCGAATGTGCTAGAGCATCAGTATTGATCGCCCTTTGAGTGCAGTTACCATTGCTCAGAATTCAGCATGTCCGACAACGCGGAAAAATGCGTTTCGGGTGTCTGAATGATGATGCTTGTCCTCAAATGACCATCATATAATGTCACATCGTCTCTAGCCCTGTCGCCGCAATTACAGAGCACACAATGGGAATGGAGGACTATTTAATCGGCCTTCGCCTGACCACTTCCTAATCCGCACATCATCTCGACTTCGTTGAAACCCAGGTTTCGCGCCGCCCTCTTACCTTTACCAGGTGTCCTTGTCCTCCCGCGTTTCGGTTTCGGCATCGCGCCCGCTCGAAACAACGCTCTGAATCCGATTGGTCGGGCGTTTTTGTTGTCGGACTACCGACCCAAATGGACTCAGGCACACAGCCATCGAGTTTAACTTTTTCGAAAGTGAAACGCATCAGGCACGCACACGCTAGTCGGGATCCGGCCCAGTATCACCCAGATGCAGGGCCCCACAAAATCATTCCGACAAGTTCTTAAAGAGGGCAACGGTCCAAACCAAGACTCTGACGCACATTCGCCCCTCCTCACCTTTCCACTTCCGACCTCCTCCAGTTCTGTCCCCTCCGCTGCTTCAATAGCATCCTCATCTGGCAGCTCTACTAATCGTCGAACGAGACACGGCGCTTCAATGTCGGAATTTGACCCATCAGCCTCTTCGTCGTCACTCGCTTCGCAAGTGACATTGATTGACGAAGCTCCCCTCATCCTCAAGTTCAACCGACGAAGTGCGAGCAATGCCACTCTCTATTCCGGATCTTTCCCCATCTACAAAGTCACTACCAACAAAGACGGCACAAAGACGGATGTGTACGACGTTGTTGGGGCAGGAGGCGCACATTGCTACTATCAAACGAAGAGAATTCCTTCCCGACGTTCCGTCAAGTACCGGAATCGACCTGCGGGAAGTGACATTGTAAAGCTTGCATCTTGGTTGAAGTACGAGAGGCTGGAAGAGGGATGTAAGTGCATCTCGGCTATGGAGCTGGCTGATCAATGATACTGATGCGTGCTACTAGGACTTGTGTTTCATTCGACACATCGTGTGGTCAATTCACTTGGAGATATGGACATGCTGAGCGGTATCGGATGGCGGTAAGCGTCTTTCTGGAGCTTGAGTATACAATCGCTGACGTGAGCGGTATTTCAGCTATACAAAAGCAAAGACTTTAGCAGCCCTATCGCGTATCTCAAGAACACCGATCGCAATATTCCTATGCTCCTTCACATCAACGCGGGTCACCAGGAGATGATAGAGGATATCCTGCTATCTGTTCTGATACTCGAGTACAAGCTCAAGATGTACGAGCGATTTGAAGAAGCAATGACCTCCTCTATGGGCCCCTCTTGGGATCTCTGATTTCATTAAAGTAGACGCCTTCATCTCTCCCCACCTAGCACCATCCCGAGGCGTCCTTCATCAGCCCCTCTTTGCTTCAACCATCCACCATCCTTCGTTCTTTCGTCCTATGCTTTCATTGTCATATGGTATCCTATTTATCTCCCTCATTGCATGCTTTCCGAGTCTGTCCACTATGATATTTATTCCGCATTATTGTACCATACTGTAGCTGTACTAAAAGATAGATCGCCTCCTCGGAATCCGCAACCACATGTCGTTTCAGAGATACCTTCACTTGTTGAAACATATCCAATTCTCCTAGCATACAATACAAATACATACTACTGTAAAATTCTCTTAATTGCCACCGTCTTGCCCTCTCCCCTGATGCCTCTCCTTCTGATGTTCGCGAGGCAGACAATCATCAAGCTTGCTCTGGGTTGAGTCGAACGACAATTCGCCCTGCGACAGTACCAGCTTGAAGCTCATCGAAGATCCTAGAACAGGGTAAGCGTCCGGGAACACATGAAACGCGATGATCGTGGTCGCATCATGCCCCCACGACGCAGACTGAGGACGGTCGCTCACTGGTTGATATCCGCCAACTCGCGCACCTCGTACTCGCACTTGACCTTCCCTCGCGCTGCTATTTCGAGGGCTTCCGCAACGTCTTGGCGGTTTCTAGCGGGTTTTTGGTTAGGACTCAAGGAGGCAAGGGGGACCTAGAGTCTACGAGGGCTCACCCAATGGCGGAACCAATGATGTTGAGACTCTGATTCGGAGGTTCAGTTTAGTTTGTTACTGTGGTTGCGAACTGCGATCTGCTTACCTTGCCGATGATCATCGGGATGGGAAGCTGAGCTGGGCGTCACCTCCAGGCATCCCTACTGCCACAAGAGTTCCCGTTGGGCGCAAGTAACATCACGGCCTGATTGAAAGGGCGGGGCTATCGAACGGCGGCAACCAAGGGGGCAGTTGAATCAGGGCTTGGAAAAGAGAATGCCAGAGGTGTGTACTTACGTCCCCAGCCGTGATAACTGCCTGCTTTGCGGTCCACCTCCTGTCGCGGCTTGGATGTCTTTGATAATGTCTTTGCTTTCTTTGAAATCGATCCATTTCTCGGCGCCGAGTCTCATGACGATATCTTTTCTTCTTCTCTCAGTATCTGACAGGCGACACCTTTGATACTAGGCAATGGGCAATCCAGCAGGTTCTACGTACCGATGCGAGGACTCTCAAACCCATTGCAGATGCATATTGCACGCCCAAATGGCCTAGGCCCACCTCCCGCACCAGAAATAGCAATCCAATCGCCAATGTGAGCGTTAGCTTGCTTCAATGCTTTGTACCAGTCAAACCCTATACAGGTTGAGCACAGAAGCCGTGTGACTGCGATTGAATAGACGGACCGCGCAGAGGATAGGCGTCAGAGAGGCAACGTCGCCTCCTTCGGGGATTGGCGTCACATAGTCAAGATACGATACCTGCCCGGGAGTTACTTCTTGCATATAAAGTGAGCAGCGTTGGCATATCTTACCGCAAACTCCTGGAACGATCCATGAATACCCTTTCCATGAATGATCTGGAAGCTAGTTGTGCAAGCTTGAACATGCTGGTTAGAATATGGGTCTGGCCTGAGGTTCGAGGTGGAATCCTACCGGACTCATTTCCTTTGGCGACAGAAGGTGCAGCTATGATGTCCTTGTCACTCGAGCATTCGCCAGAGCCATGCATTCGAACTCACTGGTTACAGACCCGTCCAATCCACTTGATACCCACTCTATCACCAACCTTTGGACCTGTAGTGGCACTGTTCTCGCCGATTGCAACAATACGTCCAATGCCTTCGTGGCCACCGACGAGCGGTGTTTTTGCTGGAGCTCCCCAGGCCGCGTTTCTTCACGCTCAGATCCGAATGACAAAACTCCTGAATACTCAAGCTGATGAGGCATTGGTTTGGCTCGAGGTCTTGAGGTTGCGTGACAGGCCAATCACTACGATCATGGTATATTCCTTCCCTATCTCCGGTGAGGGGACCGCAGCTCGTTGGGTGAGTGGAATCGAAGTGGCCTTGGTCGACATTGTGAAAGCTTGAGGTGGGACAAGTCGATGCTACTGAACGACATAATATGAAGTCCAGGAACGGTGATAGCCGCCGTCGATCAAGAAGCGCCGACCGCCTGACCCCAATCTGGCCCTCTGAGGTCCTATGACCTAGCTTAAATGGTTCGTATGCGAGGGCCAAGGATAGGACTCAAGTTTCTTCTTGGTATGAGAAAGGAACACGATAGCCCTCCTAGAGAGAGCCTTGGCCTGTCGGTTAGGCGTACCGTTGTTCCATCACATTGAAGGCAATCATGCTGAGGGGGGAAAGGTGGCTGTATGGGTTGAAACTCTATTCTTGGTCCACTAGCTGTGGTCGCATCGAAGTCTGACTCGGAGGAAGAGCATTCAGGGGCTTCGCTGACCCTTCTGCGTCATTGACAGAAGCCGATGGCAAGATGTGGATCCGACTCGGGTCCCCACGTGACAGGCAAAATGGCTTGAGCGGAAGCTTTTACCCCTTTCTTAACACTTCGTTGCAAGCTCTGAACGGCTTTCAGACCTTAGGCTTCCAGCTCGTCTTGGGAACCCTGTGGTGAAGCAGTGCTCCTTGATATGGCCGAGACAGACCCTTTGCTTCGTAGAAGCGCCTCCCCTCAGCTTCGGATGAGAGGCCATTAGGACCCCTCGAGATATCGAGACGAACTCGTTATGCCATCCTGCTCGCCGTCTGGACTGGGGCATTTCTATCGGTGAGAAGGCAGTTAGACCCTGTCTTACTATGCTTACTCCTTACCTCTACTCCAGTCAATAAATCGTATGTTCGCTTCGACTCCTATGCGAGGCACCATGACTGAACCTGCGTATGCCCGCTTCTTATAGAACCCTGGTGCCGACGAGTCAGTACACTTACTGTTACGCCCCACTGAAACAGCTTTCTGGAAAGCCATTAGTGATCCCTGTGATCTCTTCTGAATTTAAGAGGGTCCCACCAAGCGAGTTGGCTTGGAACGTCGTGAGGTCATTCGTTCTTCCAACCATTGTTCCCGGCTGAGCAATATTAAAGGTACTTGCTAGCGACGTGCACCTTCACACACCGCATGTATGGTCGTTTGTGCAACGCCCTCGGTCGAAAGGAGCAAACCCTGCTTGCCCTCACTTTCTGTGCGGCTGGTATTCTGCTGTGCGGGCTATCTCGTAATATGGAAACCCTCATTGCAGCCAGATTTGTACGTCTATCGCCAGTTGCCGGTTCCTCAGAGCTGACAGCGCGAAGCTTTCAGGGATTGGGGGCGGCGGACTCTCACTACGTCGTCGTAAGTGCACCTTTAGGCATCTGACCTTAGCCTTGTATTGGACATTGGTTCAGTATTGTGATTAGCGATATGTATAGTCTTCGGGTGAGCTTCAGAGCCATTTGACTGATCTCTGTCCTTCTTACGCAAACCAGAGTCGTGGACTACCCCAAGGTTTCCAGTCCGTTTTTGCGGCACTGGGGATGGGTTTGGGCGGGGCCGGTTGGCGGATTAATCACTGACTGGTAAGACGTTCCATCTACCAAGAATATCAGAGATAAACAGCGGATAGGCTTGGTTGGCGGTGGGGCATTTCTCCTGCAACTTCCCCTGTTCTTTGCTCCTATCTTCTCACGTTCGCCACTTGAACTATGTTACTGAGGTAGGCATCAATTTATTCACACCGAGAACCGTCAATGTGACTTCTTTTCTTAGGGCCAAGGTAAATCGACCAAGGAAATCCTAGACGGATTGACTATGGAGGCAGTATCACTCTAATGATGGCGGTTGGTACTTCTTTGTTAACATTGCGCTCAGCTCTAAACGCCTTCCCTCAGGTTGGATCCTGTCCTTTTCTTCCTGAGTGCCCGATACAACGACGACCTACCCGTGCGTCGTTCAGCGAGAGGGTGTATCGCATTGACTAACCCTAACGCAGTGGTCTCACCCTACGTGGCTATCCCACTTGGCATTGATTGCAGTGTGCTCGGTTTTGTTCGTCATCGTCGAAATTTACGTTGCTCTCGAACCTGTGCTTGCTCCACACTTGTTGAAGCAAAGGATCCCAGTCCTGGTTGGGATGTCCAACTTCTGCGTCGCGATGTGCAACTTCTCCATCATGTACTTTTTCCCTATGTGGTTCCAAACAGTCCTGCTAACCAGCGCCTTCTGTTGCTGGTATGTCTTCTCCTTGGGCCGTGACAGCTGGACCTCTCTAAATCAATGCAGGTCTTCATCTCGTTCCCAACTGCGTGTCGATGTCTCTTGGATCGCTTTTGCTGGCTGGATGATGCACGTATCCGGAAGTTACAAGCGACTCAACCTAATTCTTGGTATCCTTCCCTTCGTCGGTGCCACCCTGATCTATCGACTTCAAGAGGATTCCAATTTCTTTCCTCTCGTGGTTCAGTATCGTGAGTGCAGGCACAATGCTTTTCCCATTCGAGGGCCTTATCCGTGTAGATCCCGTTAGGCTTTGGAAATGCGGTCGTGCTCCAAACGATGCTAAGTAAGTGCTCAATCATTTCGACCATCGCGGGTACTCAATCTTCCTCTAGTTGCGCTGCTTGTGCATCTACCAGGTAAGGCGATTAGCTCTCTGTTCAAGGGCCTTTTCGGCAACTGATTGTGAGTTAGAGAGTGACATGGCCGTGGGCACTGGCTTTGGAGTTCTTTGGCGCGGTGTCGGTTCGTTCATAACTCAACCCCTTTCAATATTATTGTAAACTAACGCCCTTGCAGGTCAGGTTGGGGGAGTGGCTGTCTCATCAGCGATCTTTCAATCGCGGCTTGATTCTCAATTGCGGCAACGTATCACAGGGCCAGGCGCTGCTGAAGTGAGTGGGCTTCCTTCGCGAATTTTCACTAGGTGTATTCATCCCAATTTCCAGATAATTCAAAAGATTCGTCACAATGCCAGACTTGTTGCGACCCTCCCTCCTCGTGAAAGGTTGGCTGCGCAAGAATCATACAAAGCGAGTTTGAAATCAGTTTTCTTCTTTGCGGCCTGCATGACCCTCTGTGCTTATATCGTTCGGCTTCCGGTACGTGGGCGTCAGATGCGTCCACAGTCCATGCCACTGATAGCAAACCACCTTCAGATACCGACAAGCAGCTCGAACATCATCCCAAGCGCAATCGTAGCGATGAAGAGGAATCTGCGTCATCCACGGCTGAGGACGCGTCCACTCCTTCGTCAAGAAGGTCGTCGTCTCCGGTTCTGTCCGTCCAGTCAGACAGGCGGTTTACCAGAGCTGGTACGGATGTCGATACCAAAGCCTTCAACCCCTCGCACGATACGCCCGGGAAGAAGAGGCGGTTGTCGACCTATGATACAGCCGACCAGGTCTCTGATCCCGAAATTCGATATGGGACCCGCGTGTATGATTGTTTGGCGTGGCTAACAGGGTCTGATGCTGCTATCGCCAATCATACGTGGTGCTCCCTATCAATGGCTTACCCTGAAGTTCTGGGTTGTATAGAGACGGCCTTTGCAAACTCCCTCCTGGGTGTGGTTTGAAAACATACATTGCACAACAGTCAGTTGGTCGTAACTATAAGCGAAGTGTTTATGTGTAAATGGGGACGAAATAAACACGCGTTGTTGGACACTCCTCCATAAGCTCCTTTAGCGTCCGCGACCGGCACACGCAGGGCAAGGCCCATTGACATGAACGGCTAAATAGGCATCGTCACTTAGGGCAACCTACTGTGCGAAATTGCGGGACGTACTGTGAATGGATGGGAAGCCCCGCCTGAAAAATACTGTTAGTGGTGTCCTGGTATGCCCTGAACGAATTTCCTCACTGTTGAGCACAGGTCTGGGAGCACGCGGGTGGAACACAAGTCGAGGGATGCATGGGACTGAACCGACAGTGGCGACTTTCACATCTCAGCTGCGCGGGTGTTAGTCAGTATTCCAGAAGTGTTATCAAATTCCCTTTACCAGAGTTTCGGGCTAGAGGAATATGTTCAGTATGAGGGCCGAGAACATCTGGCGTATGTGTAACCTACTCGCTCTTCGCTATGACCGCAGGCGGTGTAGAGGTTGACGGCACGGATAAAACGACACATTGCAGAAGAATAGAAGAGATAGATTGCTTGAGGAGAGAAGAGGAGAGAAGAGATTGTTGAAGCTATCCAGCATCCATCTATGTGCTTTTATACTAGGATCCGGAATCGCGCCTGTGCAAGCGGACCGTCTCACCAACCAAACGTGATTGGTTCCCTTCCTGCTATCCCAGATCGTAGCACATGCGGGACGCTCTCCCACCAAGACCAAAAACTCCAGATCTATTTAGGATTCAAGTGGGATATTTCGATGCACTGGAAGTGATGGACCTTGCCGTCGAAGAGAAATGGTCACATCTAGCGCCCACGAATAATATGCTCCAACTGTCAATGATTTCTGTTGATAATCTATTATAGAACTCTTTTGTCAATGAACGACGCTGTATACGGAACCATCCCATCGTCAAAAGCGTTGACTTCCATTGACATTCTTGCTACACCGTGTGCAATCCCGCTGCCACATTCTGCGGATCAATGGGCACATAGGTCCCGGCATCAGCGGGATGTTTGTCCCAAAAAATTGATCAATTTGGTGTCGGTGCAGGACAATTGAACTTTGATCCTCTACCCCTTTGCAGTGAATGGCCAATGCGGCTGAAACCAGCGGGAAGGCACCGAAAGCTAAAGGAACGGGGAAACAGAAGAAAGATTTTTTTGGATAGCGATGTTCGTCATCTCATATAAGTCAACACTCTTCCATCGCTGCTAAACTCATGGCGCTGTAGGCGGGCGTTGAGGTTGGCCGAGCTATTGGTGGTACCAAAGAGCAATCCTCCAAGGAGAAGGTCTCGAAACATCAACAGGTTGGAGAAGGGTACGTGCGGTGTTCAGTTGCGTACCCATTACCAACTCGCTGTTAGCCTCCACCCAGACAGAAAAAACCCATCAGAGGCGAAACTGAAAACTGGTGAGCAGAAGACAACGTATCACTCCGGATGTCTCTCAATGGCGGCTCAGAAGGAAACAAAAAGCATTGCTTGCCGCACAAAAAGCACAGAAAAGGAAGGCAAAGCGCCAGCAGGTCACCGACCACCAAGGCAAGGCAACCGACTCTAATGGTAGCTCTGACATTGCTCAACGGAGAACACGTGTTTCCTTCGCCTGAGGAGATGGTGATATATCTGGTTACGTTTCCTCTATCGTAGAGAAACGCTCATAGTGGCCATGTGGAAGATCAAACCCTTCAGTCAGGCTTAATTCGGTGGGACGCAGGACCACTGCTCACATCTCCGCATTATCCTTCTGCACAAGGATCTGATTCGATCTGCATCGGCTTGCAGCTACTGCTCCCCCTCACTGAGTTAACATGTATCAATCACTACAACTACTCTGTGAAGGGCTGAATTCTAAATCCTTCGGCTCAACGGAAAACTCTTTGGATTCCCTCGACCTCTCAAGGCTGTGTCAACCGATCTTCAACACGGCACTCCCCTATCCGAGCGCTCAAAGGCAGGTATTTACCCTCCATCGGGTAAGTTTCTCATGTTGCACTGATTTATCCCCGCAGGCCTCGAAAATCGAGCAGATCGGCCCTGCCGGGAGTCAAGTGGAAACCTTGTGCCTCTCCTACCGCGAAGCGGTGAGCGTCCCCGAGCCGATTCTGTATACCGCAGGAAATGGGCCAGGGAAGGCCAGGGACTCTTCAGTTGGACTTAAGTGTCCTCTTGGGGGCTATCATAAAGCATTCGCTTCTCTGATGAAGTTAAATGTCGGGTTCACATCTATGTGCTACACAACGAAACTAATTCAACACGATGTTGCATGCCGACAAACGGCTGTAAGGCCTTATGCACAGTAAAAAGGGCATGCGTATTACCCCTTTAAAGGTGGTAGCTCATGCTAGAGCGCAAATGGCCAGCCGTCGAGAAGATCTCAGATCACCTCGCAATCGTACGCGTCGTATCGGCAACACATTCTGGCCCTTGTATTTTCTGTCATTCTCATGCACGGCGCGCCCAGAACCCTCCACTCCGATTCTCCACGGAAATGCAGCCTTTCTATCCCTGGGTGCGAATCTCAAAGGGACTTTAACGTTCAATTGAATAACTTGAACAAGGGCTGGATTGACAGTCATCAGCCTCCGTCTCGGGCCATAGTCAACGAACCTGTCATCGGTTTCGGTTTGATTCGATCTCAGATCAGCTATTGTTGGAAGTTGACGCCTAAAGCCTGGAGGACAAGGACGGTGGCGTTCGAGAGGGCGACCTCAAAGGAAAATCTCGACATCCTTCAGCTCTTTGCTTCAGACGATTTCGATATGCTAGATATATAGAGCGCCCACAACTTGCCTCTTTGTCCACACCACGAAAACGCCCCGAGTCCCCGACGATCCTCGTGTGCTTCCTCCGGTTACAGCAGGAACCCTGATCTCGACTCTTACCTGAATATTGACCCTTCGAATGTCCACCCGTGGCAACAAGCGCTCTATATGAATAGCGAGACGGTACGGTCTTTTCTAAGATATGACTCACACGTCAAGACTAAACCATTCTTGGATCTTGAGGACAGGCAATGTTAGATCCCGGCAGCTCCTTACAATCGTCCATCCATTCGGTCATCTTTGCTTCTACGTCCTCAAGAGTGTTGCCTCGGAAGGTGCACCTAGACGATGACTCGAGTCCATCGCGTCCCCCTCCTCGCGACTTCCCGGCGAACGAAGTTGGATCTCGTCAGCGCCATCTCCTGGACTGGGCGCGTTTAGCGCCCGGTGAGATACATAACCTGGCGATTGTTGAAGTAGCGCCCACCCCGGAAGTCCATTCTGGACGGGACCTTTGCCCGCTTTCAAGCGGCGGGAAAGGACCCAGTTCTGTATCTTTCCGCGAGACAAGGCCTACCAAGGAGAGCCTTCGATACCAAGCATTTTGTTCAGCACGGATGGAAAACCTGGCCCTTCGATCAAAGAACTTTTGAATATGGTCCATGTAGACAACGCGGACGATACTCACTCCTTTGCTGTGCACGGCTGGAGGAAAACTTATGTTGCAATGATGTGGGTCCTATCCGAGGTACTATTCAAAGACGTACTAACCGATCGCTTTCTCAAGTGGCCCGGGTGTGCCACCAGTAGCGAGTTGTTGCAACTCAGCGACGACCAAGGAAAGCATGTCACCTCGTGGGTAGCGTCGCAACTACACTTGCTCATCCGTATATACAATTTCTTGATGAATGCCCCGGAGGGAGAAGCCAGTAAGCATTCCTCTCCGCTGGTTCGATCTTTCACCTCACGGTTTGCCCCGCTCAGCGATACGGGCCACATGTCGCAGTTTATGGCCCCCAAGTCATCGACAATGAGACTCGTCCATTCGATCTCCTGAGAGTGCAGACTCGCCACCTGCGCTTGATGGCCATGAGCTACTACCGCAACAAATGGGTTCCAGTGCTTGCGCTGGAGGTTGCGCCTTTGAGAGAAGTAGACTCGGAAGAGTGTGCGGCGATTCTGCTCCATAATATCTTTAGGGGTTGTTTGCTTCTGTTTCGATCTCTGGTGCTTACACGTGGCTACGTAATCTGGGCACCTGCCTCATCGTTCCCTTCCGCTACGATCGTGGTTCGTCCCACTGTCATGTAAAACACCGTGACTAACTTAGACGCGCTTGAACCGTCACGGGCTTTTATTCGGCTTTAGATGGTGCAATCGCACATTTTTTACGGCAATCTGAAGTGTTCCGGGCATCTCGGTTGAACATCAGCCCGCATTTTGGCAATAAGTCCCATGTCAGGGCCCCATGCCGACGCTCATGGTTTCCAAACTTAAGGCTGCGGGGTTGCTGCAGGGCACGTCGCCGAGGTTGGCGTCTTGCCACGACCTCGATGGCAACGCTCTCCCCGTCACTCCTAGCCCAAGAGCAGTCTATCCTCAAAATCACTTTTGCAGCATTCGTGACTGCAACTTCTTTTCTATGGTACGTTACATCAAGCGCATAATACCACACAAACTCATGGGCATGGAAGGGGTCCAGGTTTTTTATGGTGATCATGGCCTTTACCTATACTTCGAGAGCCCCATCGCCACTAGGGCGCGTCGTCGGCTTTACATGGTTCTCAGCGTTATCATCTGCTTGCTCAACTCGTATGGAATGATAACAGAAATGGTTGAGATGCAATACGTGTTTACCGAGCTGCGGGCACCTGGTGCAAGCTTGCATTACATGGAGGCAGCGGCGCTCTGGTGGCAGGTTTTGGGGTCCTGTGTGCATTATTCTCGCACACCTGTGTGCGGATGGTCTTCTGGTGAGTACGCTGTAACCTTTGTCCTGAGCTGTCTCTGACTGGAATGGTTAGCTCTATCGTTGTTTCATAGTTTGGCAAAGGGTCATGGGCCGCCATCGCCCTCCCTCTGCTCCTCTTTGCCGCCTTTGGAGGTAGGTCAGCCTCTTTTCGTTACTAGGCACATTGCCTGACAAATTGTCAGGGGACCGGAATTGGATTTGTGATCTACTCAACTAGAGACTACCACAACATTGGGTTGGTCTCGGCGCTCTACACGCTTTCGGCTGCGCTGAACGCTGGAGTAACGGGCCTCATCATATGGAAACTCCTTCGTTCTCGGACCAAGGTCACCAGACTTTGAATGTGCCAGATGAGACGATGTACACAGGCGTCATTGGCCTCCTCGTCGCATCTGCGTTACCCTTTTCTATGTTGCCCTTGTGGCGGCAGTGATGAACCTCCCAGGACTTCAACAGCCCATCAGTGTGTACTTTGGCACTTTATGGGCTATTTTCGCCGTAAGTCTCGTCACCTGTTTTCAGGTGTAGCTGTGACTTACCTGTCTACCTTGAAGTCATTTTGTCCACAGCTAATCATCTACCGCGTGGCTCACGGAAAGTCGTTTATGTCGGCCGGGTACGGGACTGAAAGCACCTCCCTCGGCACCCTCAACTTCTACCACATGTCCAGCCGTCGCTCTATTCACATCGACCTCGAGACGTCCACCAGTTGCTCTAGTGATGGTGCCAAAGAGGACAGCAACTATTGGCTAAGCCACGGGTTGGCGGATTCCTGATTGCCCATAATATTAATGGTAAGAAAAGACTCAACACGCTGAGACAACTTTCAGCAGAGGTGAGTGCCTTTTCTTCCTATTCCTCACGATTTGACCTCAACGATCTCTCTCTTTGGTAGTTCGTCGCAATTCCCGCTAGCTTGCCATCCAGGTCACTCGAATGCGAGTCTTCCAGGGTGGGCTCTAGCCCTCCGAGGGTGGGTCCCTGACCAAAGCGCTTCGCGGACCATCTTCGTCCCATGTTGCCACTACTTCTATGCGCCTTATGTCCATTGGCCATTCATTTGGCCATTCAATGTGGAGAGGGAGATTAGTGTTGTAATGTTGTCGTTGTCGTTTGAGAAGAAGTAATTTTGCTGGTGCAATGTTTCGATGCCATATCCAGTTCCCACTGCCCCTTGAATCTTTGTCTCGTGAATGAATGAGCAAATCGGCCAAAGTGAACGTGCCCATTGGTCTGGCAAGCAAAGCTGGTTTTGATGCGCCAATTTTCAAAGTCCGATGCCTGCCTTCCACCACGATGCGGTATTGCCCGCCACGACTGACGTTGATGAGGACTCGACGAACCGATTACGCTGATGATCCACCCAGCATACATCAGAAGGCTTGTGCGTTATCAGCTGTTTCTCACCAGAAAGGCATTATGACATAACCTTTCGACAGAGAAGGTGCACAGAAGCCTCGGTTTCATGCGTCCAGGGGATATGTCAAGGTTTTTGCATGCAGAAGCATCGCAAGGAGCTTGTGGAAGCGCTCATGTGGTGTATCTGCTTAGGCCATCGGGGAGGTCTTACTCCCAGAAGGGTACACGGTCGCTTCAAATACAAATACTGGAGCTAGGATGTGAAAATGACGCCAGCCTCCGGGTCCCTGCCTCAGAATTTAATTTCTGCCCTTGAACTTCACCACCATCAGGCTTGGTCCTGACCTTCCATCCCTTACTTTTGTTCCACCACTTCTTGCAATGCGGAAGGCTGTAACGGTGACGCTGTTGCTCGCAGCGTTGGTACGGTCTGAATACGTCGATCCTGCAGTCCTGGACGCATGTTCAGGCTACGTTGCCACTCCAGGCAGTCTCTCTGAGGCTGACGCAAAGGCTTCGATCGAGCTTTCGCTGAAGGCCCCAGGCTGTGAAGTGTTTGGACCAGACATTGAGCGTCTGCGCCTTACGGTCGACTACGAAACTGGTACGTTTCTTGCTGGCCTTCTCGCTTGCTCTTCGGCTGATCGACTTGGTCAGACTCCCGCCTTCATGTCAAAATTGAAGACGCTTCGAAGGAACGCTATGAAGTTCCAGAAGATGTCTTCCCCCGGCCTCAATCCCGAGGGGCTCGCAAGCCGCAGCTTCGCTTCAACTACACTGCAGACCCCTTTTCGTTCACCATCTCACGTCGCTCGACCGGCGAACAGCTATTCTCGACCGTCGACCACCCTTTGATCTTTGAAGACCAATATCTCCGTATCAAAACTTCCCTTCCCAATAACCCCAATATCTACGGTCTAGGCGAACACACCGAAACCTTCCGTCTCGACCCAGTCAACAATGGTCGAGGCATGACTCGCACTCTCTGGAGTCGCGACTCCTACGGTATTCCCAACGGAA
The DNA here is from genome assembly GCA_020736565.1 of Coprinopsis sp. MPI-PUGE-AT-0042. Lineage (NCBI taxonomy): Eukaryota > Fungi > Basidiomycota > Agaricomycetes > Agaricales > Psathyrellaceae > Coprinopsis > Coprinopsis sp. MPI-PUGE-AT-0042. The sequence continues at coordinate 197,543 of JAHBOF010000063.1, read as the reverse complement.
CCAATCTCTACTCGAACCACCCTGTGTATTTCGAGCATCGGTCAACTGGCACCCATGGTGTCTTCCTCCTGAACTCGAACGGAATGGACGTCAAGCTCAACGAGACAGCTGGCAAGGCGTCTCTCGAGTACAACGTTATTGGTGGCATCCTCGACTTTTACTTCCTGGCTGGAAGCGAGTCGAACCCAGAAGAACTCTCCAAGCAGTACGCCGAAATCGTGGGATTGCCCGCTGAGATGCCCTACTGGGGTCTTGGCTTCCACCAGTGTCGCTTTGGTTATAAAGGTGTGCGATGCCCATTTCGTGGTCCGTACTCCTTCTCACTCCTGTGCAGACTATGTGGACCTTGCTGGCGTGATATCCAAATACAAGGCTGCTGGTATACCCCTCGAAACGATGTGGGCTGATATCGGTATAGCCTGTCTCTTTAGCTCTCTAGTGACAACACTAACGCTTCCTTCTAGACTATATGGATCGTCGTCTGATCTTCACTGTCAGCGACGAATACTTCCCGATGAACCGAATGCAAGAGATCGTCAACCACCTCCATACCAACAACCAGCATTTCAGTGCGTTTCCTGAACTACTTCTGCACTTGTTTACTGACAAGCCTTCCAGTTACAATGACCGACCCTGCTGTTGGCTACTTGCCCGAAGAGGAGTATGGGCCCTTGGATAGGGGTAGCGAGATGGATGTCTGGCTCAAAAACCAAAACGGTTCCTATCACTATGGACTAGTCTGGCCTGGCGTTACCGTCTTCCCTGACTGGTTCCACCCCCGAGTTGAAGAGTATGTGTTTGGACAAGCTCAAGGTCAACCGTGTGCTGACGCTGCAACAGGTATTGGACAAACGAATTCAAGCGATTCTACAACGCGGAAGATGGCCTCGACATTGATGGATCCTGGATTGATATGAACGAACCGGCTAGCGTAAGTCTCCCGCTTGAGCCGGTTAAATCGAGCTTACACTCTATACAGTTCTGCGACTATCCCTGCTCTGACCCCTTTGCCGAAGCGGAAAAGCAAGGACTTCCTCCCCCTCGTAACCGTGACCCACCTGCACCCGACGTCCCCATCTTCACAGCCGAGTCTGGGGATGTCAACCCCGAGGATTCTGCCCCTCCAGCTCTGGTGGAGGCCCCCAACGCTCAAAACGGGCTTGACGAGATGAGCGGAAAGGAAACCCCCGTCGTCCGACGACAGACCACGGATGACATGGGGTTGTTGGAACCCCCGTATGCTATCGATAATGCTGCAGGAGCTCTCTCCTCCCGTACCGCCTATGTAAGCTCCGTCTCTTTCCCCTGTTGCGGAAGTGCTCAACCTTCGTTAGACCAACGTTCTCCACGCGAACGGACTGATGGAATATGATACGCACAACCTCTACGGATCCATGATGTCGTCCATGACCCGTAGGGCGATGATAGCCAGACGCCCTGGTCGGCGACCCTTGATCATCACCCGTTCCACATTTGCCGGTGCTGGCCGGGAAGTTGGCAAGTGGTTGGGTGATAACGTATCGAACTGGGAGCAATATCGTGTCAGCATTGCTGGCATGCTCAATTTTGCCACCATCTTCAACATCCCCATGGTCGGAAGCGATGTCTGTGGCTTTGCGGGGAACACTACTGAAACCCTTTGCGCGCGATGGGCTATGCTCGGCGCTTTCAATCCATTCTATCGAAATGTATGTCTTCGTTTCTCCCAACAATAACTAGTACCTGACCATACGCACAGCACAATGGAGACACCTCTATCAGTCAAGAATTCTACATTTGGCCTTTGACCCGTGATGCAGGCAAGGCTGCTATCGATCTCAGATACCGCCTCTTGGACTACCTTTACACTGGCCTTCACCAGTCCCATGTCGATGGTTCTGCCCTGCTTTCTCCTCTCTGGTACAAGTACCCCAAGGACGCCGTCACTTACCCGATCGACCTACAGTTCTTCTACGGTTCTTCCCTCCTCGTTTCCCCCGTTACTCAAGAGAACTCGACTTCCGTGCGGTACTACCTACCTAAAGATACCTGGTACAACTTCGCCACATTGGCACCCGTCGGAGCCACCGGTTGGGTGACGGAGAACGATGTTTCGTACACCAAGATCCCGCTGCACATCAGGGGTGGCAGTATCATCCCTATCCGCAGCTCCAGTGCGATGACCACGACCGAATTGAGAACAAAGCCTTTCAATCTCGTCGTGGCCCCCGATACTCGTGGATCGGCCCGTGGACAGCTCTACCTTGACGATGGTGAAACCATTGACCCTCCTGCTGATAAAACCACCAGTGCCGATCTGAACTTCCGCGACGGCAAATTGACCGTTGGAGGAAGGTTTGGGTATGAGAGTGCCGCTGGATGGAAGACAGTCAGCTTCCTTGGGGTTGGGCAGGAACCCAAGAGGGTGACGATAAATGGGCGACCTGTTGAGAAGAAGGTTGTCAAGTACGACGGAAAAACGAAGGTGTTGGCCGTTGATGTGAGCATCGCGAAGTTGGGACGCTTTGAAGTATCGTTGGAGAATTAGAGATACCCTTGGCGAAGGACTCGTCCTTAATACCACCTGGACTCAGCTTCTCGGAGAAAAGGTCACAAGCCTTGTGCCTCTGTATAGTATTAGCAACATTGTATCCAGTATACTTTCCATCCCATTCGCGCACTTCTTATTCGCCATTTATGGCTACAGCGACCGCCATTGACACCTTTACCAATGACGCTGGAATATAGATAGGACATTGGCGATGCTACTGAGAGACCTGTTGTGAGTGATGTCTCCTCTCAAGCTCAATTTGGGCTTGGGCCTAGGATGCGGAAAAGATAACTAATCCTGATCTTTTTTTCTTTTCATTTCAAAAGCTTCACCTAGAAGGTGAGCGCAAAATTATAGTAGTAAGGTTTCTGAGAAAGTAGAGAGGGTTCTTCAGTCGAAGCCCGCCATAGTCGAAATCGACGGTGAGTTGGGGAAGCACATGGTGGACATCATTATTATCACTTTGGCCTACATTGAGAAGTTGCGAGGAGACAAGGATCATTAGAATCCAGGGGCGGAGAGAAAGGCCAAGAAGAGGTTCACCTCAAAGCATACCTTCCCTACTGTGATTAATGTATGCGGTATGATGTTGATAGCTCTTCGACCCAGTAGCTTGTTCCTCTCTGCTGCACAATGAATTACTTGGACTCTTTAGCTGCCTTGGGCCATTTCTATGTATCTTTGAGAATGGGAACAGCAGGATCTACAGCTTCACGCGACCCAAGGTAGGCGGCCTTCTAGAAACATTCGGAGCCGCGAAAGTAGGCATCATCCGCAGCACTCACGTTCGTTCATGATTGTACAGCACGGACTATATATATTCACAGCGCCTACTTGAGTTGGGCTCTCTCTCTTCAACTGGTTGACGTGCCTCCTCTCTCAACAATATGTTGCTGCACGTCACCACCGGCGATCCTTATAACTCCAACTTCTGCACGGAAGATGGTCAAGTCGTCTATCGAGCTGTGTCACCGTTCCAACTTGTAGGAAGACGCGCCACGATTGACAAAGTTGTACCTAACGATGGTAAGTACATCTTGCAATGGCGAAAGGCTAGTCGATTGACTATTGTTCGCCTGACTTTCCAGAACACTCGAGTGACATGCAGGATCGATTCAGGCGCATAGGCGAGATCAAGTTCAACGCTATTTCCCCAGCAAAGATAACATGGGAAGGAGTCATGAAAGAGGTGACAGCCTTTTTCCGCAAAGAAAAGCGAAAGTGGGGTGGGCGAGGTGGTCACGGGAGGTCAGCAGGACGCCCTTGTTTCATTTGTCCTAAAAATAGTTGACAGTGCTGGTAACAGTGACCGAATCTTCACAGGCCCAGATGGACTGGAATATAGATGGGACATTGGCAGTACGACTGAGAGACCCATTGTAAGTGATGCTAGCGTTCCCCTTAAACTCTACTCGCCTTTCGTCGAGGACGCGGAACACGCATAGCTAATCATAATCCTTGTTTCTCCTCGAAAGCTTTACCTCGGCGGTGAACGCAAGGTCGTCGTGGCACAGTTCAAAAAGAAGAAGCTCGGGGTGCTCAGCAGTGCCGCTAGGCCTGCGACTCTCGAGATTGACGACGAGCTGGGGAAACACATGGCGGACATCATTGTCATTACATTGGCTTACATTGAGCACCTACGGAGAGATAGGGATGATTAGGGTCTGTTCTCTAGGAAGGAAGAGCAAGGCCTTGGGCCCGGGGGGGTTCAATGCAAATATTATCTACCGAGTTGGATCGTAAATAGCTTACCCTTCCCGTGTGCACGGACTGATATCGAATTCTCCGGTCTCAGTACCCTCCGCAGTTCCAGAAGAGGAAATGATACATCCAGAAGTAGAATCGAATAGAAGAGTCGACACTCAGGGATGCGCCAAGTACTTGAATCATTTCCAAAGCGCGCAAACACTTTCTTTTATCAAAGGGGGGCTAAACGATCGGTGCCTGTGTTATTGAAACCTCGCCGTTGATGTTGTATGGCCGAGGTCTAATATTCCTGAGATGCTTGGGTCCCAAGTGGAATGCCTAGCAACAGCTGAGATGGGCTTTCAAGGAGCTGTGCAACAGCTTCTTGAGTTATAAATGCAGATCCATCATGATTCTCCAACCCTGGCCAAATCACTTTATATAAACCCAATGGCAGGCTGGTATCTAGGGAACATTGAACATTTCTTCCCCCTTCTATACGTTCAAAATGCTCCTTCATGTAACTACCGGGGACACTCAAAACTCGACCTTCTGCACAGAAAGCGGTCAGACCGTATATAGAGCTGTCACACCGTTCCAGGTCATAGGACGGACATGCACGATCGATAGAGTGGTCGCCGAGCCTGATTCTCCCCAGGTAAGTTGACCACGACCTGGACGTCGAGATACAAGGCGCTCAGTGTTGCGCAGTTACTAACTTTCAGTCAGAGTTAAGTTGCTAACTGGAGTCAAAGTTGCGCACGGTCAATAACAGTTAGTGAGCAAATGACTTTCCCATGGTGGCAATAGTGGAATGCCGAGGAGCGGCAACACATCGCGTCAAGGCAAGTAACGGCGCATCAGGCGCAGCCACCCATTGTGCCTCACATTCGCCATTCCCGTCGTGCCTAAAGTCATAAGCGCTAGCGTTGTACATTACACGCATTCCTTCCTTGCGTTATCGACAGCGACAATAAAGACGTTGGCCAGCCAGAGCACTCGGCTGGCTGGCCGATGGGAACTACTTTTAATCACTCAATGCTTTGACTTGAGCAATCGGACGCCTGGAGATAATTACCTGACGCCAATATCCATACCCTCAATTCTTTCTAGCTCATCCTTCACTCCATCGTCTGTTCTCTGAGTTGGGTTGGTGGCTCTGATCGCTGTCTCCATGCCGGTGGGTATGCCGAAAGTTATTAGTCGCTATCAAAAGTAACCAAACTTAACCGCAAAATGACTAGTCACTAACTTTGGTAACAGTTAGCTAACTTGCACAACACTGAAGGCGCTCATCCATCGCGTAGGGTCAGTTTTCACAGGTCGGGACAATCGAGTTTCATAACATTCGGCCTACGAAGATCACTTGGGGACAAATGGCGACGGACTCGAGAGAGTTCTTTCGGCGGAGGTCGCTGTGGAGTGGCGGCTGGGGACACTTGACAAGGTGAGAGCAACTGGGGCCCAGTCACTACGTTGGCCGGAGACGTGGCCCATGTTGACCTTTTGCATTAGCGATCGCATTTTCACTGGACCCGACGGAGTGGAGTATCGCTGGGACGTTGGAACATCGAGTCGGATGCCTGCTGTACGTCGGCAATAAATGAATTGAGCTCTCTGAGCAAGCTCGACTAATAGCTTTGTCCTACATAGATGTACCTCAACGGTGATTTCCCCAAGATTGTGGCCAAATATGACAGGATGCATCTTGGAATATTGCACGATGCTCGTCCCGCCACACTGATGATTGACGACCAGCTCGGAGGACATATGGTTGATCTCATCGTCATTACCCTGATTTATATAGAAAAGATGAGGAAGGAAAAGGCTGCTCAAAGAAGGAGACAGGCGCATCAGTAGAGTACACCCTCTTTTTATTAATTTCAAATACGTACTAGACAGGCAGTCCTTCTGATAGGGATCTCATTCCGCAGCATTCACGTTCGTCGAGACTTTGTGAACGCGACTCCGCATTCAACTCAATTCATGTGTATATATGCGAGCCCCTGGGAACTTCGAAACGTAACAAACGTGGTTCCCTTTTCCACTTCCTCGTTCGACTCCAGTTTTGGACAGGTGTAGTACCAACGCCCCAGCTACTGGCATTGTTCCGTCAACCAGCACCCTTTCGCGCATTCCTGGTGAGCCTGAGCGAAGGCCTGTCTCAAGACCGAGGACATCGAGCCTGAAGTAGATCGGGCATTGAAGGAGGAGTATGGAATAATGGTGGACGCAGGACAACACGACATCGAACACTGTAACATAAAAGTGGCAACATCGATTGAGGGTTCAGAGATTAAGTAATACACAGAACGCGCATGAGGCCCACGGATGAGCGTTCTAAGGCTCAAATATGAAGCGTGGTGAAGAACTCAGGGTTGTATTAACGAAAGCGACGGAACAATGATTCGGGGACTGTGTTATGAAGTTGTAGACCCTCTCTCCAAAGCCGTCGCCACCATATCCAATATTTGTCTCGTTGATTTACCCACATTCCGATCATCCTTCGCGATGGCTTGCCACACAGGGGAGTATCGAGGTTCAGCGGCTGCACACTGTGCTCGAACAGCTTCTTGATGCTCCTAATGAGTTGAATAAGCACCCGAAACACCTTCCATAGTCAGAGAATAATGAAAACATACCTCGACACCATACTTTCGCTCAAACGCAAGCCACCATCCCCACACCTCTCCCCAATTTGGATCTGCTCGACTCGCCCTCCCAAACCATTCACGAGCCTTCTCGATCTTCCTCTCCGACCAAAACAACCTCGCCACGCTACACACCACCACCGCATCATCCCCGCTCTTCTTGAGAGCGTCGACAGACTTTGACTTGCGCTGTGGTCGATTCTCGCTGAAGATCGCAAGTGACCAAAGGGTCCCAGACGAGGGACAGTCTTGTAGTGCTCGGGCGAGCATCGACTTGGCTTGTGGTGATGTGAGAGGTGGGACTGACGCGAGGTTGAGAGCAAAGGAAAGAGGTGTCAATACGGCCTTCGTCGCTGAAGACGACACATTCGCTGCTCGTTCCTCAACACATACACTCTCCGCCCAAACCATCTCGCTTGCCTTCAGAACTCTTGCATCTTCCTCTTCTTTATCCTTCTCCTTCGCATCTCGCTTTGAAACGACCAGCCTCCCCTTCTCCAGCAACGCACGGGCCTTGATGCTCTTCCCATCCATTTCCTCCAGTCGACTCGCCATCACCCATAATCTTGGATCACGGGGGCAAGCCTTTACACCATTCGAGAGTGCACCACGCGCAGCCGGGATGTTGTTACGAAGGAGGTGAACTTGCGCTTGGATCATGTACAGTTTCGACGCCTTCGGGAACTTCTGGAGAGCGGCGTTGAGCGTTTCGAGAGCTTTATCGAGATCCTTCTGTTGCCGAAGGAATACTACCGATTTCATCCACACCTGTAAGTGACATTTGAACCTCGCTTCGAATGAACCGCTTAGAAAAAGGTGCGCACCCTCTGAGTATCGGCGACAGATCGCGCACGCTCTAGCAACATGGCGGCTGCAGCTAGCTCTCCATTCTCCGCCTCAAGCTTGACTGCAGCCAACCAGATGGCTTCGCTCTCCTTGTTCGCCACGAACGCGTTCTCGAGGATCTCTCGAGCAGCGTTGACGTCGCCCTGGTTCCACTTCTCCTTCGCCGCCATGAGCCAAAGAACCTCGGCTTGAGGACAATGTTGGACAGCACGACCCAGAATGGCGTCGAGGGAATCCCTTGGTGGATGAACGTCAGTACATGGCCACAAGCAGAGCGGGATGAGACATACTTTGTCCCATGAGTCTTTTCCAAATCAACCGCTTGCCTCCAGAGCCGCCTTCTATCTGGATATACACGCAGAGCGTAGGCGAGGATCGCTCTCGCAGTACCCACACGTCCTCGACTCTCGCAACTCTCTGCGTCTGCCATCCAGATGTCCAAACGTTCTTCGTCTTCGTCATCTGCAAGATAATTAGCAAGGAATCGAAAAGGAAAAGTTGTAGGAGGGATGCATCGAGGAGGATGAGATAGAATAGAACGAAGGCTCGAAGTTTTCCATCACGGTCAAAGCAAAGCGGCATCGAAGGCTAGAGAGAACTAGAGATTGAATAAAAGCCGCATGACCTTACTCCAGTCACGATATCAAATCAAAGCCAGCTTTCGAGGCCATCTGAAGTAAACACGAGACAACTGAAGAGAGATACTCACCGATTCCAACGTCGATCCCCATCGCCACCGTAGCCTTCACAATCGCCTCACAAGTCCTCAAACTACCCTCCTCCTCACATCTCTCAGCCTCCTTCAACCACTGCTCCCGCGTCAACTCGACTTGATGCTTTCTCAACTCCCTGACCGCGACCTCCAACGTCTTGTCTACCACTTCCAATTCCTTATTCCTCTCTTCCTCAGTTTTGGCCGGCTTGGGCGCAACACCATCCTCGAGCTTGACGTTTTCGTCTGATACCCGGAGGGCTTCTTGTTCGAGGAGACGAGCGGCGGCGATCCAGATCTCGTGGCTGGTTGGAACAGCACGACGGGCCTTGTTCAAGACTCCCTTGGCCTTTTCTGGTGTTTCGAGACGTGCCAGAGCAAGCCAGAGTTCGACAGAGGAGGGGATAACTTCGACGGCTCGAGCGAGGAGGATTCGAGCGTCGGATGCCGAGGTTTCGAGGTTGACTGTCTCCTTCCACAATCGGACGGAGGTTGGAATATGTTCAAGGGCTAAACGAGTAGATCGTCAGAATTCGAGAAATGTCATAACGCAGGTGATGACAACGTACCTTTCCTCATGACTCGCTTCTTCGCCTTCACGTCATGCTCCAAGTCGGCCGCAGCCATCCAAATTTTCACGCTCTGGCCAATGTGCTGGACCGCATTAGCCAGCACAACCTTGGCATCTTCATTGTTCTAGAACGGAGATGCCGGTCAGTCAGAGTATACAGATATAGAGATGAACGAAAAGTGGGAAGAGACGACGATTGAAGGAATGAAGAGAGCGATTTGAACAAGGTTAAGCCATAAGGACAACAAAACTATGACACCGAAGGCCAGCTCTGTCCAACGAATCGAGGTCACATCGCAGCTTCTTCTACAGTAGCCTGGGCACTCCGTCTGGCGGGGACGACAAAGGTCTCAAAAGGAGGAATGACGAAAATCGGGGGAAAAGGAAAACAACATAAAACATTAACGAAATGGATGAACGAAAACTCACATGCAATCGTGCTGCCTCCAGCCAAACGTCATCGTTTGTCTTGCAGTGCTCGCATCCCTCTTTAATGATTTTCCGCGCCTTGACTAGTCGTCCAGCGTGTTCCTCCAGACGTGCTGCTGCGATCCAACCTGTAGGAGAAAGGGCGTCAGGAATTCAGTGTAAGCATGTAGGGAAGAAGCGAAGGCCAGGGAGAACGGTGCGGGGCCAAGAAACGACGAACGAGAGGAGTAACGCGACCACGTTCGCGCTCTCGACAGGAGGGTTGAAGAATTGTCCAACCGTGAATAGCCCTCGTGAGGTGCGCTCAAAGCGAGTTCGAGTGCAATGGACGAATATAAAGACAGAAATCGATAACCAAACGAAATGGCGAAGGGGTGAGGGGCGAGGATACGAGCAGGTAGCACCACGACATACGTAGCTCAGGGGACTGGATAACGACAGGAGAGACATTTGAACGCCTCTACAGCCAAACGAAACCGTTTCAAAACGGTGGAAACAGAAAACCTCCCAGCCGTCGAGCCATTGCCAACGAAACAAAATGAGCAGGGCTGAACAGATGACGCAGAAGGACCGTAGGGAAGAAAGGGGAGCAAAGGGAAGGAAGCAGGAGGGAAGACGTACCAGGGGCGTGCTTCGGATTGCTCTTCACCAAGCTGTCGAATAGCATCCTCGCTCGCTTGATATCACCAATCTCAGCCGAGCTCTTGTGGGTTGAGCTGAGTGTGTCGAGGGAAGTGAGGTAGCCTTTTGGATCGATTGAGGATGAAAGGCCAGAGACGGGAGTCGCAGCCGAGGAGGAGAGCTACGCACGAGTTAGAATCAACCAACCCCGAAACCAAAAGGCGTACCTGATCTAGCTTCAACGACAAAATCTTATCTCTCGCCTGTCCAATCTCCACGAAATTTGTCAAGGTCCCCGAGTCCAACGTCCCCGCTGGCGTCTCCACACCTCCCATCTCCAAACTACTCTCATATTCTCCCTTGCTTCTATCTCCCACCAACACCGTATCCGGAACAACCCACGTCCTCGCATTCGGATCGTCCCCTTTCCTCCTCTTATTACTCCTCCTCGTCAAATTCCCCACCTCCGGTATGCTCTCCCACTCTTCATCCGTCACACTGCTCAACCCCCTCTTCAAGTCCGCAAATTGCTGCTGGATCTTGGGTCTCTCCGCTCGAACCTTGTCCATCTCCTCCCTCTCCCTCGCCTCCCTTCTCGCCTTCCTCCGTTGATCCATCGCGTCATCCACAGACTCGTATATCCTATCCGCTTCTTCGTCATCAGCTTCGTAGACGGTTCCAGCAAAGAGCCCATATTCGTTGTCGGGATCTTGGAATTGGTCAGGGTCTACCTCTTCTTCGCCTCGTTTGGCTTTTGCTTCGGCGATGACTTCCTCAGAAGGGCCTTCTCGAGCTGGACCGATATCTGAACGAGTGGTGAATCCAGAGGCGCTGCAGACGTCCAATCAAAGGGAAGGTCGATGGCGGGTCGGATGGATGAGCATGGAGTCGAATTGAACGCAACAATGGGCGCGGATTGGTTAACCAGAGACAAAGATTGCATAAAGAAGATATAGGTTGTACAGAGTCAGCGATATCCAACAGAAAAACACGAGAAACAGACGTACCCTCGTCCCAAACCAGCGACATAACTCGCCGGAGCCGGCATAGACAAGAACGCCAGCTTGTTCTTCTTATCCATGTTGACCTCTTCCTTGTTCTTTCACTTTCCAAATGTATGTGGGTGCAATCCTGGACCAAGTACTCGTGTCCAGTACGGAAATGCGAGCGCCCGAAAGACGAAGGATATTCCTTCTCCCGTTTTGAGCTCCCCAGGCGGAGTGAGACTACAGGCACTTGAGAGCCTATAAACAGAATATAGATGATATCAGAGCCTCCCAGAAGCCTAGAGAGAGGAGGGCTGAGCCAGTAGAGAAAAGCAGAATCCCGCGACGTTGAGTGTCCGATTCCAAGGAACGTCGAGGCACGGTGCAAGTTCAGCGGTCCCGAGCTTAGTCACATTTTGATGATTCTCCCACGGCGCGAAAGTCACGTCCGAAATATCAGGAAGGAAACTTTGCAAACAACACTAATTAGACGTCAGTACTACAGTCGAAACCGCGATAACCCATACCTGTCGGTGGACCCGGAAAGGTATGGGTTATTGGCGAGTATGGGGTTCGTCGATGTTACCCAATTGGGAATGTTTTTCCCGTAGCTCAACCTGGTTGTCAGGAGATCGCATTTTGGCGTCCAGAACACGCATGTATGCACTTGTAAGAGGTGAAGGTAGCCCAATTACGCGGTAGGATGCGCACACCAGACGTTCTCGACGAGTCTCCCACCCTTGGCACCAAACCTGTGATGGGAACTCCCACGCTGGCTGGGCTGTGAGTCGGCCATTCCGCGACCATTGTCAGGCGGATGAGGCTAAACCATGGCTTTTGAGACGCCAAAGCAGGTTTCGAGGCCAACTTACACTATCACGGCTGAGGAGCATGAGGATATGATGGTAAATTTTATGAATCTACAGCGGAACTATGGGTTATCGACCCTTGAGAAGGTATGGATTATGGGGAATGCCAAGTATGGGTTATGGGCCCTCATTTGGCGGGAACCGCAATGGTGGATCCAAAAATGTATGGGTTATCGGCGAGTATGGCTTTTGACCAGTATGGGTTATCGCGGTTTCGACTGTAGCAACAACAGCTTCTTGAGTTATAAATGCAGATTCTCCCACCCTGGCCAAATCACTTATATAAACCCAAAAGCAGGCTGGTATCTAGGGAACATTGAACATTCCTTCCCCCTTCTATGCTTTCGAAATGCTCCTTCATGTAACTACCGGCGACACTCAAAACTCTACCTTCTGCACAGAAAGCGGTCAGATCGTATATAGAGCTGTCACACCGTTCCAGGTCATAGGACGGACATGCACAATTGATAGGTTGGTCGCCAACCTTGATTCTCCCCAGGTACGTTGACCACTCCCGGATAAACGGTCAGGCGTCTTACAGGGTCAGTTTGCGCGGGTCGGGACCATCGAGTTTCATAACATTCGACCTACGAAGATCACATGGGGAGAAATGGCGACGAACTCGAGAGAGTTCTTCCGGCGGAGATCGCTGTGGAGTGGTGGCTGGGGACACTTGACTAGGTGAACATTGCCAACCGAGCCAATTTCCTCTTCGTTGACCAGACACCCTGTCGTACTCGAAATCTCTGAGCTCAAAGAGCATATGTTTGAGATGATCAACAACAACGATAGGTTTTATTGAGAAGACGCTAAAGGATTGGACTGGTCGGGTAATTTGTACGCCTGGAGTAGTTTAGCGTTGGGAATTTCTCTAGAACGCTGACCGCATATATAGCCTAATCTTTAATCTCGTGTATCTGAGATCAAGACTGCTGTTCTGGGCACGCCCAGGTGAGGGCCGTGGCATTATGCGGAGGAGCGTCGGGCGCTAATGGTCAATTTCTGGCGAAGATCCTAAGATCCAGAGTGCTCAATGTGCATACTGTGGCCCTCAAGAGGCCGCTTGAGGCAAAACCTCAGCCAAAAATATTACAGACCTATCATGAGGCCTAACTTGATGGCATGCGGCCTCTCACCTATTTCCGGGTACACACATTCTTGCTCATTCGAAGCCCCTCCGCAGCATTAGCCTATGGATCTAGTCCTCGCCGGGGCTCCTAGCAGAGTATTTGAGGAGGAGTGGGACGACATTCCAAGCGAGATAAAACTTTGCTTGCACCATGCTGCTCATCATAGCTTCAGGCAACCCTTACAACTCAAACTACTGCACCGAAGATGGCCAGGTCTTCTACAAGGTCGATTCCCCCTTCAAACTGGTCGGCCGCACTGCTACAATCAGTAAGAAAGAACCAACCGATGGTAGGTCACCCCCCATTCCCATCCCGAAAAGTGTTTGCCTTCGCTGATCATGACTATTGGAAATGTAATATCAAGAGAGCCTAACTGACACACACGATCAATTCGCGCGCATTGGGCAGATCGAATTCAACGCTCTGATGCCTTCAAGGATTACTTGGAAGGGGGAAACGAAGGATACCAGTGCTTTCTTTCGGAAAGGAGAAAAACAATGGGTAGCTGGCTCAGGAAGGTGTGTGTCCTTCTAGTAACAAAGAACTCGATCCATGCTTGCCCTTGACGCCTGATACGACAGGAGCCGCATCTTTAAAGGACCTGATGGAGTGGAATACAGGTGGGATATTGGGAGGTCACCTTCGAATCTACCTACAGTGCGTGCAACCCTACCCTTTGGTTGGAAGCCACCTGACTCGATACTCCTGTCAGTTATACTTGAACACCGACCCCAACACCATCATCGCAAAGTACAGAAAGAAGCACTTGAGCAGCGGTGGAATCGCCGCCGCACAGCAAGGGCACGGCGTCGCTGGTTCTACCGTAGCTACCCTCGAGATATCCGAGCCGGGGGAGCACATGGCAGATATCATTGTTATCACGTTGGCTTATATCGAGAAACTGAGAAGGGGAACGCAGGCCGTTTAGCCTGGGTGTGGTAGCAGCCACCAGTTGTGGAATTTTTGTATGCCCAACAGCCAGAATCAAATTTGACGGCCAGCTCAGAGGACATATGGTTGATCTCATCGTCATTACCCTGATTTATATAGAAAAGATGAGGAAAGAAAAGGCTTCTCAAAGGAGACAGGCGCATCAGTAGAGTACACCCTCTTTATTCATTTCAGATCCGTAGACAGGCAGTCTTTTTGATAGGAATCCTATTCCGCAGCCTTCACGTTCGTCGAGACTTTGTGAACGCGACTCCGCATTCAACTCAATTCATGTGTATATATATGCGAGCCCCTGAGAACTTCGAAATGTAACAAACGTGGTTCCTTTTTCCACTTCCTCGTTCGACTCCAGTTTTGGACGGGTGTAGTACCAACGCCGCAGCTACTGGCATTGCGACATGCCACTCACATTGTATCTGTCAACAGCTACCGCATTCGACACCAACTACTGCACAGAGGATGGCCAGGTCATCTACAAAGTGGATTCTCCGTTTAAACTGGTCGGTCGAAGGGCCACGATAGATAAGATCGTGCCTAACGTTGGTGGGCATGCCTTGGGTATCAGCGATAGGGACACATGGCTAACATGTATCACACGGAAACAGACAGCTCTAGCGATGACATGCGAGACCGCTTCATGCGCATTGGAGAAATCGAGTTCAGCGCTATCACACCGACGAAGATTACATGGCAGGGCGAAACGAAAGAAGTGGGTAACTTCTTTCGAAAGGGGGAGAGGAAGTGGGATAGCATAGGAAGGTGAGGCGCATGTTTGCAAACGCTTTGAGAATTATCCTGATTCTAGGACTAAACCAGCGATCGAATCTTTACTGGGACAGACGGAGTCGAATATCGATGGGTTGTAGGGAACAAAATGACGACGCCTGCTGTACGCTCTTTTTCTATATCTTAGGCATCTGAACTGACGTGTCTTTTGGAAGCTCTACTTAAACACTAACTCCGAGGTTCTTGTTGCGAAGCTTCGCAGGAAGCATTTAGGAGTGGCACACGGCGCTCCTCGCCCTGCTATACTGGAGATATCTGAGCTTGGAGATCATATGGTAGACATCATCATCATCACCCTGGCCTTTATAGAGAAGATGAGAAAGGATAGGGATTAATCGAGGAAAGTTGACGAGGCGGTGAAGGGCGAACTCGAGCGTCGCTTACACTAAACGTAGTGTTTCTCTAAGGAATATACCCGGCCTTCTAAGCTCGATCTGTGGTCTCATACTTGTAATATCATGGTTGCTGCCCTGGGGGTTTCTCAGTCTCGGCCTATAGGCTCTGGGCGCTCATCATCAATTTCGCGCGGAGATCAAAGGATGAGGGCGCTCACCTCGCAGGAGCCACGGCCTTCAAAGAGCTACTTGAAGTCTTATTTCAGTCCGAATTCCTTAAGATAACAAAACTCTACTCAGACCAAACTCGGTGGTGTGCGGACTCTCACATTTTATCGCGTGGGCACTTCTGTATTCATTCGTTCGTTCATTCGAAGCCCCATCCGCAGCAGTTGCGTATGTATCTAATTCCTTCGCTGGAGTTTCTGTGAGAGTATTTATAAAGGGTTGGGGCCACATCTCAAGCAACTCAACGCTTGAGGTTCCTTCTGATTTCAATATGCTGTTCATCATCATTAGCCTCAGGCAACCCTTACAACTCAAACTACTGCACCGAAGATGGTCAGGTCATCTACAAGGTTGATTCACCCTTCAAGTTGGTCGGTCGCACCGCTACAGTCAGTAAGATTGTGCCAAACGACGGTAAGATCCCCCCACCTCTACTTTCTTCTCGACATTCTGCATCAACTTTCTGAATGAATTTTGCCTTTCACTGACGATGGCTATCGGATATACAACATCAAGAGAGTTCAAGCGACATGTGCGACCGATTCACGCACATCGGAGGGATTGAGTTTAATGCTCTGACGACTTCGAAGATCACTTGGAAGGGAGAAACAAAAGAGACCAGTGTCTTCTTTCGGAAGGGAGACAAAGGATGGGTTGCTGGCTCGGGGAGGTGTGTGCATCTTTCAGAAGAACCTGAACCGCCATGCTCATGTCTGAACCAACAGCCACCGCATTTTTGCAGGACCTGACGGGAGGGAATACAGGTGGGACATTGGGAGTTCACCTTCGAATCTGCCTACAGTCAGTATATCTCAAGGATCGTTCGATTGAAACCTTTTAACGCCGGCGATCCTCCTGTTAGTTGCACCTGAACAGCGACCCTGACATTATCGTTGCCAAGTGCCGGAAGCAGCACAGATTGAGCAGCGGCGAGATCGCCGCCACGCACCAAGAGCGTGGCGTCGCTGGTCCTGCTGTAACCACCCTAGAAATCTCCGACCTGGGAGAACATATGGCAGATATCATTGTGATCACATTGGCCTACATTGAGAAATTGAGAAGGGAAGCACAGGCCATCTAGTTTGACTTGTGATATCTGTGCAATGGCCCTGGTGTGGAATTCGTATCCAGAGCATTCGAATCAAATGTCAATATGTAGGTCCTGTTGCCTTGCTTCGGTGCTGGTCCCCTGGACAAACAGTGCCGGCGCCATAGATGTCACCCGACGGTTGTCTTCAACACCATGCATAAGGCGACCGATATACCTCATGCAACCGAATAACCAGGTATCCCCAATAACATTGGCAACGAACAGCAACATCGAATAGTCAAACTACAACACATCATTATTGACAGAAAGAAACAAGGGTGACGAGATAGATACGAATAAAAGACAAGAATAGAGATTGAACTAGATGACAACTACTTGCTAGGTAGAGTGGGTGAGAGAGAGTTCAATACGATTCAAAACGTCAACGTTCTTGTCATGAGTGGCAGAGTTGAATGAGATGAAATGAGAAACGGGGATGAAGCGCGGCGGCGGCGGGGGCGGTTCAGAGGGGTGCATGATGTGCGGATGAAGGGGGCAAGGGGTGTATGATGGGCGGATGGTAAGAGGCAGGGGATGGCAGTAAGGAGGAATGGAAGGATCGCGCGATGTCGAGACCGTGAAGAGGAAACAGATCACGTCCCGACTCGAGCGAAATAAATAAGTAGCAAATATACAGCTGGTATTTTTCTGAGGGTTCGGGTATGCCTTCGTAGAGGTACAGAGGGGTTGGAGAGGAAGGGTATACAGGGGAGGTAAGAGAGTATCAGCGCAGGTGAAGTTGGTCGTCAGACGGCAGTTACTGGTTCGCAACCTTGGAGAATGAGGTCAGTATGGGTGAGAACAATATATGAACAGGGAGGTACCTTCAGAATCCTTGGGCCGTCGTCGACACTCTCGGGCTGGTGCTGCTGTTGGGCATCGAAAGGATTGGGCATGACCCCGCTCTGTCTTTGCTGTCCGGCTGGGGGACTGGGGTCGTCCACAACGTATCCACCATACGCATCGTCATCATCGTCCTCCTGAATCGCAGCTTGCCTGCCTTGGGGCTGTTGCTGATTGTAGGCAGGTTGACCGTAAGCGGGCTGAGCATGGGAGTAATCGTTGTGCCCTCCCTGCTGCTGCTGAGGCATAGGTGGGTAGTCCCCGCCGTGGGGTGGACCACCAGACCCAGATGAATACACGGACGATGATGCATCATAGCTCTTTGTCGACAAGCTCTTGTTTCGATCCAGCTGTCCTCCTTGTTGGTACTGCGACGGCCCTCTTGCAAGACCCGCTCCAGCACCCGTCAGATGTGCGCCCATACCCGCCGCCTCGAGGATGTCCATTCCCCTCGCCGGATCATACCCGCCTGTGTACCTCCGTCCATTCGGACCAGGAGACGTGGAAGGGACAGGAGGAGCGCTAAAGGCTGCGTAGGGCGTGCTTCCATCTTGCAGCGCCTGCCCGTAGTTGGCATTGGCACCCTTCATGCTCCTGGCACGCGCTACACCGATTCCAGCTGCCCCAGCAGCACCTCCAGTCGCTGCATAGTCAAAGACTTCCCCTGGGGACACTCCACCACCACCACCTGTTCCACCACCGCCCATGTATCCTCCACTGGTGCTGCCAATCTCACGCATGTTATACGCCTCGCCTGAAGCGCCTCCAACAGGGCCACTGTGCATGGGAGGCTGGCTGTACGTCCCATGGCTGCTCACATCCGAGTAGGCTCCATATCCACCTCCGGCACCACTGCTGACAGCTCCGCCACTTCCACCGCTGTAGCCTCTGTTGTATCGGTCTTCTGCGTCGTCGTCGTCGTCCAAGAAGCCGACAGGGGGTTGGGCAGCCGCTGCCTCGCGCGCTGCAGCTTCGATTTCGCGGTCGAATTTCTTGGCTTTGCGACGTCTGATACCGTTGACGATGAATGCGATGATGAGCGCTAGGACGATGAGGCCGACGACGGAAAAGACACCTGCGACTGCGCCGGTGTTTTGGAAGAAGCTGGGAGGGACGGGGGGGTGATTAGTCAATGGTTTGGCGATGGGAAAGACGAAGAGAGCATAGTGAATAACAGCCCGAGGAATAGCAGAGACGCCTGCGCCGCCCTATGTCCGCTCATCCAGAGTATTATACGAGCACACACTTGGACACGAACAGTGGCTGGCTCGCCAGACAAGCAGCGAGCGCGCAAACGAGGTGCAATGAAACAGACAGCCTCCAACACAAGGATGTGACATGGCGCAGCACTGATGCCTTGCGAAGGCCAGACAACAAGAGCAACCAACTCACCTTTTCCCCCCGGATTCAAGCGTTGTCGTTGGTGACACGTTGGCACTCCTACTGTGCGTGATAGTCGAGACGCGCGTCACCACACTGGGGCCTTCTACAATGTCCGTCGAGGATGTTAGGCTTGTAGGGGGCGTATCTTCTGTTGGCTGCGTGGTGGGGGGCGCCGATGTCGAGGTCGGCGTGCTTGACGTTTCGTCCGGTTCATCTTCGCCGCTGCTGGTAGTCGATGAAGTTGGAGAGCTAGATGTGGTTGGGCTGGTGGTAGGAGGAGGAGGAGAGGTTGCGGGGGCTGACGAGCTGCTAGAGGTGTTGGTGGGTGTTGAACTCGAAGTAAGACTAGTTGTGTCGGATGGGGGTCTGGTAGTATCGCTTCAGTATCACCAGGCATTCATTCGAGGAACAGCAACATACACGCTGGCAGAACTTGTTGAAGCTGATTCAAAGCCGTCAATAAATGAACCTGATAGAAAACGGCCTAAAAAACCTACAATTGTCAGACATGGTTTCCTTGGTATAAAGGGTCTAGTTCAAATGAAAACCCTTTCCTCCGTTCAGAAAAAGAATGTGAAGATCCGCTCTCTCCCAGCGAGTGAGAGAAATGACGGATGGCCTGGGTTTGCAGAAAAGGAGCGAGGGAAGGAGAAACAGAAGAGGAAGCTTGAGGAGAGCAACGGGACGGGGGGTGAGAAAATGGAAGCACCTGCACTCAAAGAGCCGATGCTTGTGAAAAATGGCTTGGCATCTTCCCCAGTTTGTCGCGGCCATTGGATAAGCACAGCGAAGATCAGGTCATCAGATCAATCAATGACCTTGAAATGGGCACTTTCCCCCGCCCTTTCACCGCTTTTGCTTCCGTTGTGCAGGTCTTTTTCCTCTTGACATTCGTGTCTCGAGTTGGACATCTAATGGGTCAGAGAAGAAAGATGATTCTGACAATAGGAAATTCCATCTCTCTGCTGTGTACCTTGAAGACGGCTGCAACAGTTCTCGGAAGCCCGTTTGCGCTCTCCATCTGTCCAGCAAATCTGATCCTGATATGAATTGCTTCGAATCCAGGCAATTCATCATGCAAGGCTGCTGGCTTGTCCTATGGTCTAGAAGCACTAGACACCATTATCACAGATCTCGTCGCGTGCCATAAGTAGACTATCACACGAATGGCACTCACTTTCACCCAACTTGAATAAATCATCTGGTGCGTTGTATAGGGCACTTGCTCAGTGAGGAGGGCTGGATTTGGGCTGGAATGTTTTCGACGGACTTCGACAATAATTTCGGCCTTTGAGCTAATGCCTCGCGACATGGATGCTGTCATGAAGCCAGTCTTAGCATAAGGGGAAAACAAGATGGCGGCAGTCCAATTGCTGTGAAGTGCAGGACCTCGTGAGGACATGACATCAAGAGAGAAATGAATCGATTAAATGAGAATTCCAGTGGGAAATTAGATCCAAGACCTAGGCAACCTTCCATCGAGGCCGATACCAGCGCTCTCAAGGCGACACAGATTTTTCAGGACTCTGAAAAAACGAGGCATATATGCAGTTACCTTGTATATGCGCCGATAGATATTTGCTTCCTTGCAAGCCCTTGCCTGCCGCTCCAGGAAGTACGCCTTGTACTGGTAGAAAAGGCCGAAGTGAGGGAGATGGTCCATGCGAGTATGGCTGAGCGCGAAGAGTATGGATTTAAATCCAAGTACCAGAGAAAAAACAAAGAGACGTGTCCAGAACTGGATTTTGCGAGAGCAGCAGATGATTGACCTCAAAAAGTAGAGCGTTATTCGGGAGACGACTGTAGTGCTTCTATTGTGTGGCGACTCGCGATGCTCGCGCGTTGGTAGCGAAAAGCGTATTGGAAAAGCATCTTCAAAGGAGGTAGAAGCACGTAGGAGATGCAATATAAGACCTCCTGGGCTTCTTTCGGGGGAGCAGAGACGATGGAGGCAAAGAACAAAGAGTCGCGACGAGACGCGTCGCGCTTTCAATGACTGAAATCCACTTTGAAAATCCGATTTACGCGTGCCGCAAGCCTTCTTATGTGTTCCAAAAGCTTAGATGAGGGTTTCAAGGAAAGCAGGGGATCTACTTGGTGGTGACGCGTCTCATAGTGAGAGTCGAGAAGAGAAAAGGAATTGTTGCTTTCGAAGCAGTCGAAATTGCCTCGGGATTTGCCGTGATAACGTGCCGAATCTCTCTCTTACTGTCAGGGGCTCGCCTGTCACTCTCGTGGTCAGATTGGCACTGGCGAGTGACTTTGGGCGGAAGAGAACCCTGAAATACAAAGACTATGCGAGGGAAATTCATAATCCCTGCTGCCATCATCCCTTTGGGACAAGGCCCGTCCGGCGAGGGCTTCTCCGAGCTTCTTTACAAAAGGGCTCAAGGACCCTGTTTCCAGGGGACTCATGTACCGACTTCTAGCATCAAAAATATACATGGGGGACTCTTCTACTCTAGCTCTACCTTTTTTATTCAGCCGCACCAATAGCCGCGGTCATTACAGGTCAGGCGCTGTCGAGGACTATGCCTGTAAACGACTGACCAAGAGGACTTGCCTCTGAGAAATCACTCCGCTTCTCGATAGGTAGGACATGATTCTCGAGTATTAGGCAGCAAAGGCGCTGTAAAGTAGCTAAGGGGGTACACGCAATGTATCATAACCGGTACCTAGGGCCGGTATTCAACCTGCATCAGGAACATTCGTCGATTTCCGAGACCCGTAAGAGATCCAACTGTCATCTTTGTGATAGGCAGCTCTTTTCCTAACTTTGTCATCGGTTCTTCTCGCTCAAAACGGTCTTTCAATTGTGATTCCTAGAAACAGAGCGGTGTTCCAAAAATCTACCATGCCGTGACTTGGTTATTTGAATGGTGTGCTACTGTGTGCGCGTTCGAGACAAAAAGGCAAAATTTCATTGACCATGAAAATAAATGGAGTAGTGACGCTTGGGCCTCGCACTGTACGTATATATGGTGTTCGTTGGTTGGGCACGACGCCGACTTCAGATTCGCTGTATACCCTTCCTGGTCTTTTTCATATCGAGATCCCAATCGATCAAGATATGTCCAGCCATCGAATGAGCTTCACTGTCGAAGGGTAAGTCTGCCTTCACTGATACAGGCCTACCTCTCAGCGGTATTGCAAACTTAGGCAAATATTTACCTTACTCACTTCTTGCTTTCCAGTGCCAGCATTTTCGCTACACCTCCCCATCTAAGACGGCGCGGAGACCATCTATACCACGGAGGAGGCACATTAGTTTATCTAGGCCCTTTCGGAGAAGGTCCGGAACCAACAGTCCCCAGAAACCTACCCATCGAAAAGAGGGCACCAAGCGACTACACCTTCATCCTTCCTTATGAGGCAAGTCGGATTCCTGATCCAGACAACTCCATCGCGATTACGCTTTGGCAAGGCAGCCGACCTGGGCCATTTATCATCAAGATTCCACCACGCGGGGATTTAGCAACCAATGGTTTGGAGATCAGTGGCCGCATTGGGTCTGAGGAGCCTAATGTATGCCACATACCAGGGAATGGCTATGCGGTAGTCACTAATGTGAGCATCGTCGACTTTCGAAGGTAATACCTCCTCAGTGAATCAGACTTTATCTAGATCATGAACGGACAAAGAGAGAAGCGAATATCCTGCGGGTCGGGGAGCTACCACGCTCAGGAATTCATTCGAAGTACCGTATGCATTGTTAAGGAGCATATAGAAAGTCTCGGACACAGCACTGGAAATGTATGTAGGTCGGCCCAAATCCATGCTCTACCAGAAATTCTACTGATGTTCGTTGCTTGTTTGATTCAAGGGGGAACCCATCGCCACACAAGTGCCGAAGCACGTCCGAGATCTGCTTGGAGTGGAAATCGACTGGCCGTGGCTACTCGAAGACATCCCATATGAGTGTCTTCGATTGCTAGGACTCATCGTCGAGGAGTCTGATGAAGGGCCGCAAATCACTCCCGTTCTTGGGTATTCGCCCTACCCAGGCACGCGGGTGCTCAAGGCTTTCAATCAAGAGAGACTGGCATCTGCAAACGTAGCCCCAGACGAACATGCTCTTTCTCTCTGGATATAGACTTTTAGCTTGCGTTAAAACTACAGTGTTATCATAATACTTTGACGCTGTCTCCTGAGCAGCACCTACGCCAAGCCTAACATTAGTTGACATATATCATATCATTTTGCATCCCTTGCCGTCCTATTCATATATATTCTCAGTGATCTCTGTCCCTTCGTAGCTTCTCGACGTATGCCAAAGTGATGACGATTATGTCGGCCATATGTTCTGCTTGCTCGGAGATCTCAAGTGTCGCAGGCCGGGGGACCTTGTGCACTATACCAAGGTGCTTCCTGTGATATTTTGCAACTACTGTCTTTGGTTCGTCGTTCAAGTACAGCTTAAGGTATACATTATTTAGACGAAGTCATGAAATGAGAATTTCAACACGTACCGTTGGCCTCGTGAGCGAGCCCCCAATGTTCCATCTATACTCTAGTCCGTCTGGCCCTGTGAAGATGCGATCGCTAGGCTGTAGTTAGCAATCCATACTTACTCACTCACCCTTCGACTTGAACATAGTGAAGGGTTGGGATCACTCATGCTTACCTCCCTAGATCTCCCCACTTCCGCTCGCCTTTGCGAAACATCGCAGTAGTCTCTTGTGTAACTCCTTTCCATGTAATCTTTGTCGGCTCAACAATGATGAATTCAATCTCCCCAATCCGCCTGAATCGATCCCGCATATCGCTGGCATCTTCTAAGTCAAAACATTCTTTGTAAGTCAAGTAGCTTTCGAAGCGTCCAGTGACGCATGGTATGAGAAGGCGTACCCTCATTGGGGATTACTTTGTCAATTGTGGCCCTTCTGCCCACCCATTTGAACGGCGATACGACCTTGTAGATGACCTGACCGTCTTCTGTACAGTAGTTTGCATTCCATGGTTCTCCAGTAGTCAGATAGAGGAGCATTTTGAAGGTTGAGCAAGGGGCACGTGTTCTGCCTGCAGCAGAACGCCCTCGAGGCCTATTTAAGGGCAATCAATCTGACATCCCGTATGGATCAGAGCAGATTAAACGCGACTGCTGCGCAAAGATTTTTATCAGACACTGAAATGCCCACAGGAAAAGGTGTGCAGCTGTGTGAAGCGCTGTTAAGCCCTATTCTTTAGCTATGGGCGGCGGGTTCATGGTATGAACAGCCTCCCTCGGGTTAGTTTATCTCTGAGCTTGCAATTGAAAGGCCGGATACAATCCGGCACTGTCGTGATAAAGCTCCGACGCTTAAAACTCCCGATTAGCGCTCAAGGCGAGTCGATGGGACTCTGGGATCGATCTGAGAGTTGGCCAGAACGCGGTTGGCGAGGGGGAAGCAAGAGAAGAGGACCTAAGTTTATGAGGGTCGAAAGACATAGAAAATATATAGGTAGGAAATGGAAAGCAGTACTATAAAGCAGGCCCAAGCGGATGTCAAATGCATCCCGTCGCAAAGCGTAATATGTACCACGAGGTGTACAGTTCTGTAGGGAGAACCTTACAGTTGGATACACCCATTGAAAACATGGGCAGCAGGCGCTCGTAATCATATCTACCATCTGTGTCCTGCGACGATAGCAGACGAGGTTCATCTGCGCTTACAGTTAATAGTAGCGCCCAAATTGCAGACAAGAGGAAATGTGAAAAAATCTTCTGTGAGCTTTTGACAAACACCCAAGACCCGACCTATTTGCTTGGAGTAAAGGGAGGTAGAGAGAGTTGGGAAAGGACATCGAAGCATTGGAAAAGGCAGAGGCTCAAAGAGTACGAGCTTGGTGAGTTCTCTGAAGGTCAATCGGCACGACTGTAGTAATCCCTGTCCCTTCGTAACTTCTCGATATAAGCCAGGGTAATGATTATTATATCGCTCATGTGTTCCGCTTCGTCAGAAATCTCGAGAGTAGCAGGCCGAGGAACTTTGTGCACTATTCCAAGGTGCTTCTTGTGATACTTTGCAACGACTGTTTCCGGCTCTTCATTGAGGTATAACTTCAAGGATGTGTTTTTGAGTCAATGCCATTAAAGAAAGACTTGATACGTACAGTAGGTCTTGTGATCGAGCCCCCAATGTTCCACCTGTACTCTCGTCCATCAGGTCCTGTAAAGATGCGATCGCTGTGGGCTAAATCAGCCCTCTGTAGGGTATAGAATTAAACCAAGGAGGAAACTAAACGATCGTACCTTCCCATATCGCTCCATTTATGTTTGCCTTTGCGAAACATCGCAGTAGTCCCCTGTGTAACTCCTTCCCAGGTAATCTTTGTTGGCTCAACGGCGAGAAACTCAATCTCCCCAATCCGCCTGAATTGATCGCGCATATCGCTTGAGTTCTCTGATTCAAGGGATAATTGGTAAGTCAAATGCCTATCAGCCTGACCCCTTAGGCGTGGAAGGGAGAATCATACCGTCATTAGCGACAACCTTGTCAATCGTAGCCCTTCGACCAACCCATTTAAACGGCGAGACGACCTTGTAGATGACCTGACCGTCTTCTGTGCAATAGTTTGCATGCCATGGTTTTCCAGTCGTCAAGTGGAGTAGCATGGTGTGCGTTGAAAGAAGGGAACGTGTTCTGCCTTTGGTGGGACGCCCTCGAAGCCTATTTAAATGGAATCAAATCTGACCTACCGTATGAATCCAACCAGATTAAATGCGACTGCGGCGTATACAGATTTATATCAACGACTGAAGTGCATACAGGAAAAGGTGTGCAGTTTGTACAATGATGTTAAACTTTATAGGTCGCTAAAGCATGCCGCGGATTTATGAGATGGATGACCTCTTGAATGGCGAACTCGCGATGAGATACACAATTTCAGGGAATTGATGATGGGGCACATATCTGGAGACTGGAGCTCCGCTCAAAATCGCTGATTAGCGCTGAAGGGCTTATATGCGAATGAAGAGGCCCAGGCCGTGTCGGAAAGGGAAAAGCAATGGAAATTGGAATGCAGGGAGCCGAAGCAGCCCCTTCCAACTGCCGATCGGAAAATTCTTGGGAAGACCCCAGGCAGAAATTGCCAGATTCGCAAGCTTGTCACTAAAGTAGATCTCCTGACCCACATCACGAGAGGAAATTAGAATAAGAAGCGATTCAAGAACACGACATTCCGAGCGCATTCACTCTAGTAGGTCTATGATGAAACTTACGATGAAGCAATATCCACGTCTCGTCACCCTCCTCATGTACTCCCTATCTGTGGCAGCGTCTGCGGCAATCCGGGATGCAGGCAATCTGTTGACAATCCCGCCATGCCCAACCCGAACACCCGCTCCATCGAGCACCTCGACACCATGCATACCCCCTCCATGTCCGCCCTGCCCACCAGGGTACTCGGTAACGTGGCCACCCCATACCCCGGGTGAATGCGTTTTCTGTGGGTGTGCACCCTTCACCCCACCAGTCGACGCCGCGACGATCGTCATCCCTGACCCATCGATCACCCCTTCATAGTTGAAGCGACCCTCTATCTCCTCTTTGGCCCGCTACATGGGTTGTGTGGACGTCCTTCACCGCAAAGGGACCACCCAGGTTCCCCTCTTTACCCCATTCATTGCTGGCTCCTGCTTCCTGCGCATAGTTTCTGCGTAGACGAACGAAACGAAGATATAATCGACCAGATGCTGTCCCTTAGCGGTAACATGAAAGGATGTCCTCGCCTCCCTCCTAGTTCTATCCCCAATTGGCTGGGGAGCAGAGGCCGTTAAGATGTCGGAAGTTACAAGGTAAGGAAATTCTGCGATAGGGGATAGTGCTCCTTGGTTTTCATCAATCCCACTATCATCGTTGGAATGGAGCTGCCAATGCAATCTAAGCCATTCTCTCCCAAGCTAGAGTGCAACGGAGGACGTACCTTCACTAGAAACGGCCCAATAACCCAATCGTAACTTCTTCCATCAGGACCATTGAACACCAAAGATTCGATCTTCGGCCAACCACCCCTCTTGAACACGTCTGATACCCTCATCTCCGCACCTAACCCTCCACTTTCCCAGCAAGACAAGTCCGTCATATTTGTGTTGGTATTACTTTCATCTCTTGCGCTCGATGCTAGTCTTTCACGTGAAGTGGTATCCGTCTTTTCTGGAAAGCAGATGGTGTGCGTTGAGAATCTGCGAAGCTCTATCCTTCCAATCTCCACAAATTCATCCTTCAAAGCAGGATTCCCTCGGTTATCAAAAGTACCGGAGACGACCTTGCGGATAGTGATCGTCTTCCTATTCCATTGACTCCTGGCTTCTACTCGATAGATCACTTGGCCCTCTGGTGTGCAATAATCCGTGGTCACGGAGCTTGTTCGCGGGAATAGGTCGATTCCTGCCATTGCGGTCAAGAGTCAAGTGAGGCTTGCAGCGGAATCAGTAGAACTTGCTCCTAACCTGAGTCCGTGATGCCAGGATAGAAGAAAGATGCAATTACAATTGCATTGGAAATACATTCATCGTCCAGTTTTACAAGCCTCTCCACTCAAAGCCCTTCTCGATCTTCACCTCACCCGTCACTGCCTTGTTCAGCCCGAAAGCGTCGGAGACGCCCTGGGTGCTCACTGTCACACCATACGACCCCTTTTGAACGACCCAGGTATCGAGCACTTCACTCCAGTGGCTCACTGCGTACTTGTCAAGCGTCACTTCCACCTTTCTCTTCTCGCCCGGCTGGAGATCCTTGACTTTGCTGAAGCCTTTGAGCTGGTACTTGGGGTGGGTGAGGCCTCCAAAGTGGTGAGCATCTGAAGGAACGGTGGTGTAGACCTGAACGACCTCGGAACCCGCGACAGCGCCGGTGTTGGTGATGGTGACGGATACAGGGACGGAGACTTCTTGAGAGTTGAGTGAAGGGGAGCCAATCTCGAGATCCGAAAGCTCGAATGATGTGTATGAAAGACCGTATCTGGGAGCAAATAACGGTCAGAATGCGTCAAGATCAGTAGGGTGGTTGACCACTCACCCGAAACCAAACAGGGGTTCAATGTTCCTAAGCACGTAGTGCTTGTATCCTACATACAGATCTTCTGCATAGCGAACTTTGCCGTCTTCGTTGTGGAAGTAACCGAAAGAAGGGACGTGGGTCTCCTCCTTGGGGAAGGTGATCGAGAGTTTGGCAGAAGGGTTATAAGCACCAAAGAGCACATCCGCAATTGCAGAGCCAGTGGCGTTTCCGAGGTACCAAGCATGCACGAGAGCAGGGACGTCCGCCGCCCAAGGCATGAGAATGGCCGAGCCAGCTTGCGTGACAACCACGGTCTTGGGGTTGGCTTTCGCGACCCTCTTCACCAACTCGTCCGTGCGGCCAGGGAGGGCAAGGGTGGTTCTGTCGTATCCCTCGGTCTCCCAGTCACCGTTCAGGCCCACTACAGCAATGACGACATCGGCTTCTTGGGCAACTCGGACAGCCTCTTCCATAGCTTGCTCGGAATCCAGGACTTCTGCACCTCCAAGGCGAACACCAGCGTTGCTGTAACAGGTGGTCAGTAGATAGTCCAGGGAGTAGGATGTGTGAAGGCAACATACGCGTCAATGAGAAGTTCGTTTTCGTCCCCGTCTGCGGGTCCGCGGACGTTGACGAACTCGACGAGGATCTCGTGCTTGACACCAGCCTTGAGAGAGTACACGCCCTTCTCCTCCTGACTGCCTTGTCCAAAGAAAGAGTCTCCACGTCTCTGGCGGGTCCAGTTGTCGATGACAAGGTTTCCATCGACGTACAGCTATGGAAATGTGTTAGCGTTCCTGCGAATGGATATCGAAGTAGTAGAGATGGGCGAACCTTGGCGCGACCACAAACAGACAAGCCAAACTCGAAGTCCATATCACGGTCCTTCTGAAGGTAGCCCTTCAGCCTCAACGTCCACCTCCTGGTCATCCCCTGAGGGAAGCTGGTGCTGACGAAGATCCTTGCCTCGTCGATCAGACGGGTTTGGACAGGCTCCTCGACCACATCGTAGGAGTCATCGGAGGTGTGGGTGTAGAATGTTCCGGTCCATCCGCGCTCGCCCTTCTCGGTAGTCAATTCGTCTTCGAAAGTGGGGAGGTTCATGAAGGCTGCGTTGGGAAATATCAGATGTTGCACTTTGTACATGGGTCCAGACACTCACTTCGAGCACCCTCGCTGTATGTGACCTTGACGGCATCACCGAGAGCATCGACGATGCCCTGATAGGGGCTGATGAAGTAGCTCGACTTGAGAGCGGCGCTACCTCCACCTGAGAGGACGCTGGCCTTGGCGTTACCCCCAACGATCGCGACTTCTTAAGTTTAGTGCGATCAAGTGGAAGGACGTTCTCTACGTTCTTGAGGAGGACGATAGATTGGCGGCCGACAGAAGTCATGAGCTTCTTGTCTTCCTCGGATTCAACCGTCCGTTCTTCGCCGTCGCCATCGAGAATCTAGAGCACACAGCAGCTGGTCAGAAATTTTCATGGTTGAAGAAAATCGGGACAAAGTACCTCTGGAGCTCCCTTGGCGCACTTCTGGACGAGGTTCAAGACGTTCCTCGCCCGCTCCTTGATGCCGCGAATCGTAAGCTTCTTGGCTTGCAAGCAGCGGTTAACGTATTCGATCTCTCGCCACTTGTTGGTACCAGGCATCTCGAGGTCGAGGCCAGCCTTCATGGAAAGGTCGACCGAGTAAACGCCAAACCAGTCACTCATGACCATTCCCTCAAACTTCCACTCGTTCCTCAGAACGTTGGTGAGGAGCCACTGGTTCTCGGAGGCGTGGGTGCCGTTGACACGGTTGTATCTGGCGTTTCATTAGGACGCGAGAACTTACGACGACTGGAACTGAGAACTCACGCAGTCATGTAGGCCCAAGGTTGGGCATGCTTCTGGGCGAGCATGAATGGCATGAGGTAGATCTCCCGGAGGGCTCGTGGGGAGACGATGCTGTCGTAGCCGAAACGGTCGTTCTCCTTGTCGTTGGCACTGTGTTGCGAGCGAGGGTGAATCTCAACGTCAAAACGAGATGGGGGAAGGACTGACGTAAAGTGCTTGATCGTGGTTCCAATTCCTCCGCTCTGGATACCATTCACGTAGGCAGCCGCGATCATACCAGACAGGTAGGGGTCCTCCGAGAAACTTTCAAAGCTCTGTGAAGAGACAAGAGTCAGTACGCTGCGCATGGTATGGAAGGATAGATAGAAAGGCTCACCCTCCCGCCGAGAGGGTTCCTCTGAATGTTGCAAGTCGGCGCAAGAACGACAGAGGCAGCTCGGAGCTTGGCTTCCTCTGCAATAAGTTTACGACCAACAGCGTGCACGAGTTCGAGGTCAAAGGTGGCACCCATAGCCGTCGACGACTAGGAGAAACCTCAGCTCCTGGACGCAAGCAGGCAGTGAAAGTCACGTACTGCAAGGCACTTTGCAGGAGTGCTCATGAAGAAATGGTTTCCTCGAATGCCGTTGGGCCCATCGCTGACCTATACAACGATGAGGTCAGCATACGCTGTGATAGAGGCGAGCCATGGATGCGAACCTTCACTGCTGGGATACCCAGCCTCTTAACAGCATGGGTATGCCAGAACCCAACACCAGCAGTCAGAAGAATGGCTTCTTCTGTGGTCAAGTTCTCGACGACATCGTCGATGTTCGCATTAGCAAAGTCAGAGGGAGCCATGGTTGTGATTATTCGTGTCTCCAGACGAAGAGGAAAAGATATCAGTCCTCAGAGATAATTGTATGAGACCTAGAGGAAAGATCGTAAACCCGTCAGCCAAAGGCCAGGACACAAAGGGGGAAAACCTACCTGAAAGATGGGAATGCACCCACTCCCCATAGCAATTCAGCCTCTTATATAGGTCGCTAAGTTGGTCACAATGGCCACTTTCATACGGTTTTGGTCCAGAGAGATCATGGTCGAAGGACAAGCCAATTCCGAGGTTTTTCCGTTTGGCACTGATCCATCAATGACGGATGGGTTCCGCCGGCGCTTCCGTTAGCCCCTGACCGTCACCCCACAGAGTTTCTATGTTACTGCAGCCAAATGGCTTACCCCAGATCAGCACCCAGGTCTTCTTGACCGTGCAGCCGCAGCCCCTCGTGCTCACTCGTGAGACGTAGTCCTCTTGATATGGTGTTCTGAGTAAAAATCACATTGTGTTCAAATTAATGTGCAGCCGATGTCCCTGACCCTTCGGGCTTTCGGGAGTGGTTCTATTGAGGGATACCATGAAAGATGATGACAAAAGCTGGGATGAAAGTTTAACATTTGCTACTACCTACCCCCGACCGTCGCTTCAGGCCAAGCCACTCTGTCAGCAGATTTTACCACCATGCGATCTGCTCTCGAAAGGCAGATCCAAGCTCCGTCCACAGGCGCTTATTGCAAAAGGTCAAGAGAGGACGCAGTGGGGCGCAAACACTCCAGTACCTATGGCGCTCACAAAGCTTCGTCCTTGTGCTGCTCTTGACAAAAGACCACCCACTCTTGTGAGTCTTCTATACGCAGTGTGTAATGGCAGTCAACATCGCTATTTCTTCATGCTTGAAGCACTAGGTCTCTCTTCTATAGCCTGACAAATAACGCAAAGCCCTCTGATTTAACTCTGGGTCTGTGGCGTCATCCGCCTTTTTTGGCTGACCATTCACATCGTCGCCTTCGCTGTGAAATCCTTCTTCTTGTGCATCAACCTTTATGGTCCTTCGAAGGCTCTGTGGGCCTGGGGCCTCCTAAAAATATCGTCTGCAAGCTGTTCGTTGCTCCAAGCCCTGCCTCCAAGCCTCTCCGTTGCCCCCTTCGGCTCCAGCCTCAGCTACAGTATACCTTCTGAACTGCCCCCTTCGATCAATCCAAGGGTTGCAGATGTTTTTGGTGAGTGTTACTAGGTTTGGTTGATACACTTTGTTATCCTTTGTGTTTCCTAAAAGCTTTGGCGATGCGCGGAGGTCGAAGGGGTCCTGCGACGCTGTACATTCGTGCCTACAGCGCTTGAACCTGTAGCTACTTGGATTGGTTCAGGACGTACTACGCAAAAGAAAGTCCTAAGTGAACAATGTTAGCGCCCGCCGATCTGTTTCGTCGCTTTGATTGCATGTCGGTATGACCGTCGATGCATCACGATAGAGTAGATACTCAATGTGCGTCTTGTTGAATTGTTCATGCCGCTTGAATCCACCAAGTCCTCCTACCACCGGGAAACACTCATTTGATATCATTGCAACTATTCCAGCCACCTTCAAGTTTCAGAACGCTTCTGTGCATAGCCTAAATCCGAGATCGAAAAAAGGTTGCACTTGACTACGCCCCACTCGACCTCAGGCCTCCTGTCAGTTTACCACTGCCGAGTTTGTAGGCAACGAGCGCAATGGCACTGCGCTCGGCAAAATGGGACGCAGCGTTGTACTATCATCGCGTATGATGATCACCAGGGCCAAAGTCAACGACTGTAAAATACCGCGAACATCTACATGAAACCCTCCAGAACACCTCAGCAAGGAAGCCTCGCATACATGGCTCAGCGTCATCATCCGTTTGGCGGCGATCAACTAGGCTCAGGCCAAGGGCTTCCATTGGCCAGCATCTGGACGGTATCATCATCTACACCAAAATACCGCTTCCTTCCTTTTCTCGGGTCCTATTTGTACTTCCTTTGGCTGGTTCTGAAGTTCTCTTTATCTTCCCATCCCCCTTCCTTCCTTGTTTCCCCTCAGACTGCGAGTCCAGTGGTTTCTGTCTTCCCCTACGATCCGGCCAAGCCATCTCCAATAAGCCCGCCTCGGTAATATGACCGGGGGATATGCAGGTGGAGGGTACGATGCTCTCGTGACCAAGGTACATATTCGTCACATTCCGGTCCTTTTCGCTTCTGCCATTCTCTTGCTAACAATGGAGGAATGTGCGACCCTACATAGTACTATGGAGGTTCGTTGCCGTAATAGCGTCGTCGATGCCACCGATAATCACTGTTTGGACATTTCCTATTGAACTAGCCGCTGTTTGTGTGATGTTCATGTGCGATTACGTCGAGACGTTTACCGAGGAGGTCAGCTTGAATCCTCCGGTTTCATTACATACCCTGCCCACCTCAACATTGGCTGATCGTGGACTCGACTTTGCAGGTGGAATACATGTGGAAGGGTAATAGATGGAACCTTGCTAAGAGTGTTTTTCTTATTTTCAAGATATCTGGCAATGATGCAGATTCCTATCCTGTTCGCCCGTGAGCTCTTTGTTGCCCATCCATTGCCTGAGCTGATACTGTTGGTTTATCAGTGTACAGCCCTGGGCTTGTTGGAACCGGTTCGTGTCCTCTTGATCAAAATCATAACATAAAGCAGAGGTTGACAATATAGTAGGCGTGCAGAGCGGTACACACCACTGTACTTGGTATGTCTTGGCTGGGTCATCCGAATTCGCTGTCTGGCTTAACGCGATGGGGTAGTCTCGACCTACGTTGGAGAGATATTCCCAATGGCAATCATGATGTTGTGCCTCTTTGCTTTGTACGACTCCAAAACGAAGTACGCGCCACTGTTCTTTGGTTCTTTTGGAGTACGTCTGTTTATTCCCGCTTGTGTTTCCATGCAGGAATAGGCATAACCATTCCTATACAGGTGTTGATGCTAGCACTCCTGGGGACTATGATCGTGTACATTCTCAATCTCAATGGTACGTGAAATTCGCTAGTTTCCGCTGACTCGATCTAACTGACTAGGGTTTCCTGGTTCCTTCAGTACCTCTACCTCACTTTGGAGGCTGCTGGTTGATCATCACACCTTTCGGGGAACGTTTCATACTCATAAACAGAGTTTTGAGGCTTTCTGCTCAGTTCGGTACGCCTCTGTTTTTGTTTGCGCATCTCGCCGCTTTCCACATGCTGAATAGCAATTCCAACCATCAAGTGATGTTCTTTTTAGCAGGGTGGAGAGCCTGGAAGCGATTCCATGAGTTCAACACGCCTCTTATGAAAGCCATATACACTGGCGGATTGCACTATTACTGCGGTGTAGCAGGTAAGAGTCTCGATTTCGATGCCCTGGGACTTCTCTTTAACCGTATATCCGACAGTGATGGCAGCGACGGATATCGCAGCGAGATATTATGCACGTGGGGTATATATTGAGATGTTTTCGTGCTGCGGAAGATGCTCATTATGTGTCAATCACACCAGGATCCTGCACGCCTCAAGATCATCAGCTAGTACGCTTTCTTTGCCTTCACGGTTCGAATCCTCTGACAATACCCATGGGACCAATAGTCTAGGGCGATTTGGTACGCCGATCCTTGCGAATCGACTTATCCTGGGGATGTATAGACACCTCCATAAGGGGAACGCACGAGGAAATCTTTCCGCCACACTTTCTGGTATCAGATTCAATCCTGCTCCTGCTCCACCTAGAGGCAGAATGAGCGCGAGCGATCGAAGCGAATATAGTGGCAACAGGACAAGGGAATACTGGGACACGAAAAGTGGAAAGTTTGAAGCTGGGATGCACAGTGGGAGGTCTCCGGTAGCGCCGAATGCATGATGTTTACGTTCCCAATCTACGCTGTTTGGGGGGATCGAAGCTGTCGACCCTGAGGTACCACATAGGGCATTTGGGAGACCCCACTTGATAATTCTCTAACTTTGAGGCGACAAACTCATGAACTGATTGAGGTTGGACTGAAGTTGCCAGTCAGGGGTACTGTTGCCCCTATCTAATGATGTTCGCGACGCGACGGTTTCAATGTGGCAAAGCTTCGGCAGAACGTCATCACGGCTTCTACCGAGGATAAAATCGAAGTCGCTGCGCGCCTTCGCTGTTCAACTTTCATTTGCGAATATTCTGCTTCGTCCTATACTGTATGTTCACGCTCAATAAGCTCAACACGGCTGTATGGAATGTGTTGAATGGACTTTCAATCCGAAATTGGACCATGACGCGTCTTTGTCGTGACCCTTCGCCTTGCCTCCATCTTGCCCTTCCTCTCCTCCAAGCAGCCAGTTGAAGACCGTGCGGCTTTCCCTCAAGCTATAGATGAGGAATCCTGTAATCTGTGCTCTCCTACGCCGGCAAACCTTCCCTAGCCTAAATCTAACTTGCAAAGGCCAAGCAAGGCGCTTTCATTGCCCACCGTGTCCTGCTGCTTGCTGCTCATGCTGTCCTAGAGCCAAAGATCTTTCTTATTGGTAATTGTCCCTCTCAACGGATTTACCTCTCTTTTCATCTTCATACGGTCAACGTCGCTGCTCCCGGAGGTCACTTGTCATCTTAAACGAAGGTAAACTCGATGTATGCGTTTCTCTCTGTCTCTCCCGTAGCTCTGGAATATTCTGGTGCATCTTTGGAACTTCTACACCGGAAATTCCCCTTTACGATTTCGACATTCGCTCGATATATCAATCTCTAGGGCTTGCTTCCACCCCCAAGGCATGGGTCCCTCATGCCAACGCATTCTTGGGCCTTACTGCCATCGGCGCGGGACTCAATACGGTCACGAGGAAATGGTGCGTGTCGAGAATCTAGCGTGTGCTGACTACCCTCGTCTTTCATATCGATAGAGCCCATGCTGGCTTCTGTTTGGTGCAACTATGATTGAAGACCCCCACGATCAACCGTCATATCAAATCAACACATCCTCCTCTTTTCCGCTTGTGCGAGTGTACTTTCCTATCTTCTGTCCGCTTTCGATTGACCCCGATTTATTCGAGATGATATCAATTGAGGCTCTTTCGAACCTGCTTTTGAGCAGCGCATGCGATCCGCCGTTCCGTTCTCGCGTGGTAGAAAATGCAATTTCAATTTTCCCAAGCACGAGTTTTTCTGATTGAAGCATCTTTCACGCGCTCGGAACTTGCAGATGAATCTCAACGCAAGGCGCCAAGCTCCGCATGTTGACACCGAATCGCCCGTTATAGAGACGGTGCTAATATTGACAAGAAGGGTGAAGAAGGCTGGTTTTACCTCCTGCTCTCGAATCGATAAACCTGCACACGAGTAGGATTATGATCTTGCAATGCCCCAGCCAAGATTTTTCCAGATCTATGACCATCTCACGAGATACTATAGGTCCCTTTTGCAGATTCGACTCGGATCACCGTCCTTTATCAAATTCAAGATAAACCCAAATCGGTCACATGACGTCTTTTACAACCGAGAGTTCCAAAACGGGAACTGGACCAACCTTCATAATCTCTTCCTCATCGTCGCGTACGGCGTCCGACGACAACCTTCTTGCTCGCTGTTTGACCCCCTTCTGCACATTGACCAACAACCACCAAGTGCCTGGGCACCATCTGCGCAGAAGTTGCTCACGTAACGGCGTGACAACCGACTCCGAAGAGCCTTATCTCTGACCCCGACTTTGGGTGTGACCCAACATAAATCTCTTATCTCTCGGCGAAGCCGTTGCAAGTCCCTCGCGCCACAGCACCAAGACAGAGGGTAATAATAGGATTTGGCTGTAAAACGATGTCACACGGCTCCTATTCTTCTTATTCTGCTTCCATCATGACCGAGGACGAGGAGGATTGGGAGGACTATGTTAAGGGAGGCTATCATCCCGTCAAGATTGGCGATGAATTCTCAGAAGGTCGGTATACTGTCGTCAGGAAACTCGGCTGGGGCCATTTCTCCACCGTATGGCTGGCCCGGGACTCAAAGTGCGTCGTCTGCCCCCGCTTTCCCCAGGCGCAAGTGGCTCATCGTCGTTTTCCTGTAGAATGAACCGACACGTGGCTCTGAAAATTGTGAAATCAGCACCGCGGTATACAGAGACAGCGTTGGACGAGATCAAGCTCCTACAGCGACTCATCACGTCGAGTACACCACCCGTAGCACCTACACCAGAGAATCCAAACCCACCCCCATCTCCCTCGCATACTCACCCAGGCAAATCACATGTAATCCAGTTCTTGGATCACTTCAGACACAAAGGACCCAACGGCACCCATGTCTGCATGGTCTTCGAGGTCCTGGGCGAGAACCTGCTGGGCCTGATCAAGAGACATCAGAACAAGGGCGTTCCCATGCACCTCGTCAAGCAAATTGCAAAGCAAATTCTGCTAGGGCTGGACTACATGCATCGGTGTTGTGGTGTTATCCATACAGGTGCGTCAGTGAGCTATTCCGTGCCATCCAGCCTCGTTGACCACCGCGATGTACCCAGATCTTAAGCCAGAGAACGTCCTCATCTGCATCGAAGACGTCGAAACCGTCATCCGAGGCGAACTCGCAGCGTCCCAAGCCGCGTCATCTACGCCACCCACCCGCCTCGTCGGTGTTCCGCCCTCGAAAGGAAGAGGCGGGAACCAGACCCCCCGATCCGAGTCGGTCTTCATCACAGGCTCTCAACCTCTCCCTTCACCCTCTTCCTCCTTTGGCTCCTCTCCGATGTTGGATAAATTGGCGTTCGGGATGACCAGGATCGATAATAACGACGAATCTTCAGTCAACGGCATTGGGGCTCCCGAGAAGAAAGGACCAGCGACTGCTAAACGTGGTGTCTCTTCGAATGCGGATGCGGTGGCGGAGGGCGTGAATAATGTGACGTTGGAGAGCAAGGCGAGCTTTGTTGGACGAGTTCCGGGTGCACCTGGCCCTTCGCTCTTATCGCAGCAAGCGCCTGCCGGCGCAGGTCCTTCGGGTCTTACCCAGACCAAACCTGCGCAAGTCAGCCCGGAGGCAACGGGTTCGTCACCAGGGGAGGGAGAGGGTTTGCCAGGGAGCGTCATGTCCATCGATCAGAGATCCGTGCATTCAGCAGAGGAGGAAGAGGGCTTAGATCTAACGGAGAGGATTACGGTGAAGATTGCGGATCTCGGAAATGGTGCGCGTTACTGGCTCTTTTGGGTTGATTGAATGAATGGCTCATATTTCGTGCACAGCGACATGGGTTGAACATCATTTCACGGATGACATTCAGACAAGACAGTATCGGTGTCCAGAGGTTATCTTGGGAGCCAAGTGGGGGCCTAGCGCAGACATGTGGAGTGTCGCTTGCGTGGTCCGTATAAACCTCGGCCCCCTCTCACCCCTTGGCTAACCATGGCGTTGTGCCCACAGCTATTCGAACTTATCACTGGAGGTGACTACCTCTTCGACCCCGCCTCCGGATCACGGTATAGCAAAGACGACGACCATATCGCTCAGATCATGGAACTCATGGGTGAGATACCCAAAAGCATCGCATTCTCAGGCAAATACAGTAGCGAATTCTTCAATCGGAAGGGTACGCATCCACTAACTTCTCATCCGACTGTTCCCTTCTGACAATCCCTTCCCGGCACAGGTGAACTCCGACATATCAACAAACTACGCTATTGGCCCTTGGATTCGGTTCTTCCATGACAAGTACCTCTTTCCTCGGCCCGATGCTGAAGCATCTCGGGAACTTCCTCATGCCTATGCTTCGCCTCCATCCAGATAGGCGTGCAAAAGCGAGTGATTTGATCCACCATAACTGGTTGGACGGGGTTGTGGTTCAGGGTACGTTAATTTTGCAGAATCCGACACGAGGATCATCGCTCATATGCATCCAGGCGAGGTGGACGTTATTCGCAGAGTAGAAGCAGAAGAGAGGGAGAAACGAGCCTCTGATCACAGCGATCAGCCCACCACATCCCAGGGCGCCGCCTCAGATCCACACTCGAACTCGAAAGAGGCTCGTGCAGGAGGGGTGAAAGCACAAGGAATGCAGCTACTCGATCAAGATGAGGCGGATGCCTTGAAGCCTGTAGGATGCACTCGTGGCTGAGATGGTGGAGGGAAGCCAGTCAGGGACTGTGGGTGCTGCACCGCTTCTAGCGATGCCATATCCTCAGGGCCAACAGGGCCAGCAACAGCACGGACCACCGGTGTTGAACCCTCCACCCGTACCTGGGATTAGCAAGCAGGATGTGCAGACCGTGCAGAGGGGTTCTTCATCGTCAAAGCCAAAGTCGGGGACAAGTGGAGGGGAGTAAGAAGCGGTAATGTGTGGGGATGATGTTTCATGTCAGTCGATGGGAGAAGGTTTCCTTTACACTCATAGAGGGGGGAAGAGAGGAGGAAGTAACCCTGCCTGAGAGGTCTCATGCTTTTGAACGGATCACCCAGATTGATGAATTCGACATGTTCTGTCTGCTGCCTTCCTTCTAACCACCACCTGTCTGTTTTTAATGTTTTTGTAGTACGAATCGTTCGTCTATGTCCATCCATGTGTTTTTACATCCGTTCATGTCTAGTCTCCGTTTCTTTGTATCTGTCTTTGGCCGAGCTTCTGTCCCTTGCATTGTTGACTGTTCGTTACTAGCTCCTCACCACCAAGAGCTTGGTGTAAACATCGCCCATACTCATCCTACTTTGCCTACGCTTTTCATCATGTACTTCCATGGTTCCCTGCTATGCTCTTGCGAGTTCAAGGATCATTAATTAATTAGCCCTACGGGTATATATAAAGGCGTCTATTAAGGGAGTCCAAAGTACAAGAAAACCTCAGGCGTGTTTCACGAGCGTCATGCAACGCTCCGCCCCTGCCTTGCTACTCCAACAAACCTAGCTTGCTATTGCCTGACAGCAAGCACCACTCACACTAACCCCTCGTGCCTTGACCTTCCCATCCACTTTTCGACACTCTTCGCATGTCTTTCCAACTCTTCCACCTCCTTCTGGGCTTCCCCCCTCTCCGCTACGAATTCTACCCTGAGCATCTTCAAGGATTTGAACGACCGCTTGGTCTTGTGACCAAAGGTATCACCCAACGACAGGGACGACGAGAGCTTGTCAAAGGAGGGTTTCGGCTTGGGAGCCATGCGCGGTGGTGGAGGTTTGGATGTGTGCCCGTTGAGAGAGGCGTTGTCGAGCGAGATTTTGGATGTAAGGAAAGAGTCGAGGCCTATCCATTCTTTGTAGTAGTCAATGTTTTTGAATTCCACTAGGGATAGGGGCTGACAGCGTTTGAATGCTGAGCTGGTGTAGATGGAGGAGGGTGCAGGGCTTAGGGTACGGTTGCGCTGCTGCCGGTGTTGTTTTCATACCGCGAATGGGACTTTGCGTAGGAGACGTTGAGGGCGTCGAGGTAGAATTTCCGCGTTGCACACGATGAGGTAGAAGATGAGGCGGAATGTGAAGCGATGGATCCATCTTGAGACGACGCACTCTCCATGCGCTGCAGTGCAGGCTTCTTTGAGGGCGTTTGTGATTGCGATGGTAGGCGAGGGGGCAGTGTTTTGCTTTTGGTTGGTGTGGACTTCGGCGATTTGACCCCCGAGTTTGCGTTTGATGAGGATGAGGATGCCGAAGATGTTGAAAGTGGCGAGGTTGCCGGAGGGTCGTAGCACAGACATCTGATTGTTAGCTGCTCGAGCACTGCGTCGGGTGCAGGAGAGCTGCTTGCAGAGTTCCACGACATCACCAAGAATGCCCGAGTCGTCGTTGGAGGTAATGGCACGGTGGTACCAGATTGAGATAGTCAGGAATCGTAGCGTATGTTTCAGGAAATGGAGGTTGATGGGCTTGAACGATGAATCTGCAGAACAAGCACGATTAGCACATGATAATAACAGAGGGACATGAGGGCGGAAACTTGCTCGATAATGCCGAAGCCTCCCATTCGAACTTCTCAAGAGAAGTACCAGCCACCTCAATCAACAGCCATACCGCCTTCGCAAAAGGCAAGTGCTGTTGTTGCAGAGACAATTTCG
Source organism: Coprinopsis sp. MPI-PUGE-AT-0042 (assembly GCA_020736565.1). Lineage (NCBI taxonomy): Eukaryota > Fungi > Basidiomycota > Agaricomycetes > Agaricales > Psathyrellaceae > Coprinopsis > Coprinopsis sp. MPI-PUGE-AT-0042. The sequence goes on along the minus strand of JAHBOF010000063.1, from coordinate 157,247 downwards.
AGGAGTGCTTCTTTCCCCAGCTCTTCGACTTCCCGCTACCCCCCAAATCCAAACTTGCGCTTCGCAAGATTCTTCACTGTGATAGTCTCATCCTCGTCTTGACTTTCGTCCTCTACATCGGTGACAACCCAGTCATCCAGACCCTCCATGTCGGATTTATGCGACTGGAGCATCGTGGTCCTTGGGTGCGTCAACGCCAGCATCGACAGAGGAGAGGGTAAGTCTCCGTATGACACCAGGTTTACAGGCGAGAACGGATGAGAGCGTCTTGACGAGATTAGGCGAAACACCTCTCAGCTCAAGCGACTGCAGATTCACGTCCTCGGGCTTGACCATTGGTATCCTGGATAACATACCCGTCTCGTCGCTTGTATCGATGTCAAGGTTGGGCCCAGAGCAGAGCTCTCAATCTTGGTAAGGGAGGTGAGCAGGGCAAAGGGGAGCATTCCAATCCCAGAGAGGGTGAGATGTGTCAGGGTAGGAAGGGTGAAGAGGACGGTCAGGTTCGTCCTGACCGAGAGGGCGATGTCGTGGACCCAGCTGACGCTTCTGGGTTGGCCGCTCTTGGCCTTGGATCCATGGCCGAAGATGCCGTCTTGGGCGACGTCTTCGTCAACCTCATCTTCGAGTTGAATAGGAGGGCGTTGAACAATAAAAGTCAGCCTTTTTAGTCCCTTCGAACCGTCTGAATGCATTGAACATCGGGATGTGCAACTCGAACACCCCTGGGTTCTCGTTGACGAATTCAAGCGTCTCCACATACCGGCCCAGCTTGCGATTCAAGATGACCGCGCTGCAGAACCTTTGGAACTTGACGAAGCGCTCAGAACGCGTGACATTGAAGGAAGTGTCGGCGTAGAGGAAAGGGAGGGTTCTGAGGTAGAAGACGCGGGAGACGAGCGCGAAAGCGAGCAGGGTTGATTTCCCGCTGTAATAATGAGGGTTTTGATGCGTGAGAGTGAGAGATTGGGCGACAACATGTCGCAGAATGAGGTCTGCAACATCGTCTGGTAGGGGCGCTCGGCCTTGAGGCTTGGGCCACTGTGGTCTTTGTGGTAGCCTGGGGCGCAATGGCATGCTGGACGCGAACCTGGATGCTGATTCCGCTATTGCTTGTGCTGCTAGCTCAGTGCTTCGGTCATTCCGGGTATTTATCGGCTTTCAAGACCTGTCAAAACGCGTCAGAGGACCCCTTCAGGAGCGGTATGGACAGTTACCAGGCAACCCACCTCAAGACACGGAAGTCAGACGATTTTGCTAGTGAGTGTAACCACAGAAGAGGCGTGGGCTGAATAGGGAATTGGACGACTGGAACCTCTAAATCATGATGCGTCGGCACCTGTTAGTAGGCGGCGCTGTGGATGTTGCCCACGATGACCAAGGGAGCTCCATCCACCTTGGTTCCGGAACGCCCGTGGAAATAAGCGTTGTGTCCACTGGCTATTAGCCTTCGAAAGGCCAGAGTATGTGATCCTCGATGCGCTTTGTGAGCTGAGGGTGTACTGTAAATGTGCACAAAGTCAAAATAGCACCCTGGAGTCCCGATTTTGCAAGCTTCCGGCCCAACGGCAAGTCTTGTGCTGAAACGTTGGGACTCCAATCAAGCGCTCGTGGTATGACGATAACCACATTCCCTCCCTGCAGATCCAGAGAGAATGTCCGGTTCAAAACAAACCCTCGAAATGTCATGGCGAACCAACAAAAAGTCTCCCTGAGACATTCAGGAGTAAAGATCTGTGTTGGTTGTGAAGCAGGTGGAGGAGAGAGGGAAACAAAAATACCACGCGACCTTCTGGTTACGGCATGCGGTACGCGACAAAAGCCCCTATTCTACCCCCCTTAAACCCGATGCTGGCTCTGGGCTCATCGTCTTCGAATGCAGATCACCTCATTTGAGGCGGCTTGAGGCATTGAACCCACCCGCTCGCCAAATTCAACACAGCACCTACCAGTTCTACTTCAGGGCCTTGTACGAGTTGCCTGTCAGAAGAGCACCATCGCGCCGCGCTTGAGCCTTGAGCCTGAGGCTCGAGGGATCTTGACAGAGATCGTTGGTTAGGGACGATTTTAGAAGGCAGGACAATGGCACATGCCTTTGCGATCTTCTGTCCTCAAACCTAGCAGTTCTGACACTCTTTCGGCCGCCGTAATGCTGTGAGGGTGAAAGGGATCAGTCGCTCTGGCTCTATTTGACTCGAAGCGGATACTCAGAAACCGGAGTCCTGGCATCCGTCTGCGTTCAGAAGGATGAAGGCTACGAATCGACAGCCACATGCCGATAAGCCCAAGGCCATATGAGCTAGGAATGGGGCTGATGGCCGCAACCGCTGTGACATCTGCAATAAGATTGTGGGCTGCCTTTCGCTTTTGCGACACAGCGCGTGCAACCCATCGAGTTCCACGATTCGCTGAGCATACACCTCGGAATAGCTCGCGCTTTGATCCGTGTCTGAGCGCCTATTTGGCGCTTATCGTTCTGTGACCAATATGGCTGTCGAAGGTTTCAGGCAGGTGCTAGCAGAGCAGCAAGAGAAATGTGGATCTACTTGTTGGGTCTGCCTGACAATTTAGACCCATTTGCAAACAAAACCTCCCATTTTCTCAGCTCCCTAATGATTTCGAATAACTCTCAATGCATCCTTCGCATCACATTACCTCGAGTCATACAGTCTCGAGGTATGACAGCTGCCAATAGCGTCGACGTTCTAATTTGAGCGCCTGTCCTTTCATCCTCCGAAACGCCGACATCACGGCGGAGATTGATCTCTTTTTCCAGCGCCAGTGCTGCAACTGAATTCTTTCTTCTTTCTCCGCCTCGACCACAGCACTGTGACCATAGACGTCTCAGAACCGTCTCATATGCACCTGTATAGAAGGCTATTTGGCCTTTGGACTCGCACGTAAAATTAACCCTCCCCCAATCTCCGGCAAACATAACAGAACATGCGGCCAACACGTGTTGGCCCCTTCGACCAGCTGATTTGACGTCTTTCGCTTTGATGTCTCCCCTCTGTTTCCCTCAAAAGGTTCAAATGCATCGTGGCCTGACAGCCTCATCGAAATCTTATCATGAAGAAGGATCAAGTCTCCACACCCCGTTTGCTCTAGGCCAGACCGCAGAATAGAGTTTTCGCGCCTCGAGGAGGGCACAAGGCGTTGCTGCCGCTGGGTACCCTCTTCGTTGATTATCTTGTCTTCTGCCTCGAAATAAGCCTCGTCATTGTGTCACCATTGCCACAAATAGGCCTGACGATTCAATCACCCGATGCAGCGACATGCGTTTCTGACCTCAGCCACTCATTGCGTTGTGCAGGTAGGCTCGGTGCCTATAGGTATTGTTCGTATTCCTGGGTTTTGAATGTTTAGCCGCTGGCCGGCTCCTTGCTACCAGCTGTCAATTTGCTTCTTCGACAGACAGAAGATTGCATGCTAAAGGCTGGGGCTCCCATGCGCCTCGTGGATGAGGTCTGGCGTTTTACCCTCAACTCGTTACTTGACCTCTCCCACCACTCTTTAGGGAGCTATTCAAGCCTATCTCGCGGATCTTACACAATTCGCTGTTCTTAGTTCAATCCCACAATCTCCGTCCTTCGTCTAATGTCACTCTCCCCCCGCGTCTAAACGCTGAAGTCTCATTTTGCATCTTGTCCCTTAAACCTTTCCATCGTGTCTCGCTACTCTTTTTTTGTCTCTTTCCTTTTTCAAACGACCCGCTCTTTTCTCCTTTCTCTGTTTCTTCTTCATTTCCTCAGGGGCAACCTAATCACCATTCAAACACGCTCGTCCTTTGCCCCTTCTCGGGCTTCAGCCTCGAGGATCGTGCGACGAGAATTTTCAAACCAACCACTTCAAGGCTATAACAGTAGCGACCTCATGGAGACTGCTGGGATCGATCGTTACCGCGGAGCGACGGTATTAGGGTACGATTTTCATTCCCTCTTCCTCTCCTTTCACCAAGCTAATGTGATTGCATTGCCCAGTGTCCAGGTTGAGGTTGATGACTACCCTGAGACAATAAAGACAGACGAGCGTCCAACCGCCCGAAGCCGAACTCCTGGACCTAACATGCCTCCATATGGCAACAGTACAATGTCAGCGACGAAATCCAAAAGCACTACTAAACGATCTTCTTCGTCTAGTAGGCACCGGAAAGCATCAATCTCGAGCAGAGATTACGACGAGGAGCTTATTGATGTTCTTCAAGAACTACGCAAGGCAAAGACGAGGAGGAGTGCAGACTTGCTTGCTTCCCTACCCTTTGAAGTCCGAGTCCTGGATGAGTCAACTATTGCAACGGCTGACGAGTCTGGGATCCGTCGGGGAGCGAGTAGTGGCGGAAGCGGAAGCGGAAGTTTGGCACGATCAGGGTCCAGTGGGACCGGGACGGTATCAAGTGAGGAGAGGGAGGGGACAAGGCAAAGAACATTATCTTCGGCGACATCGTCTTCGACACATGCATCAGCAGCGCAACAATCGGAATCTCGAGCTCAACCAGCACACCGTCGGCACCGTTCTCACTCTCAGTCTCATTCTTTCTCGAACACGCGGACAGGGTCTGGCTCTGATCCGAGAAGCACTTCTTCCAATTCGTATGCGGCGCATCCAAGGGATAGGGAGCCGTCCATCTCGCCGTCACTCCTCCTGCAGCAACTGACGACGCTTACGTCCCGCCTTGACTATGAAACATCCCGTGCGGAATCGGCGGAAGAGCGTGCTTCCGAGTACTTGAACAAGATCAAGTCATTGCATACGAATCAAATGAAGGTACAACAAGAGCTCAGTGTCGTGCGGCAGGAGCTGGGGCTATACAAGATACAACTGGAGCTAGCTCAGAAAGGTATGCGCTCGCGTTTCAATCCGGTGATAAAAATGTTCACTCAAAGGGTTTCCTAGAGATTCTGCGAGCCCAAGAGATTGTTAATACCGTCGACCTTCAACGTGTGCAGGCAGAAGAGGAAGCCACTCGCCATCGCGACAAACTTCGTAAACTCCATGAAGAACGGATCATGAGCGAGGCCCTGGAAGAGGGACGGAGAGCGGGGTATAGAGAGGGTTTGGAACAAGGCAAGATGTGGGCGAGTGTGTACGGACCTAGCACAAATGGTGGCAGCCGTGCTGCAAGGAGTAGAACAACAAGCGATGAAACCGAGGCTATTCAGCGCGAGAGGCAACGAGGCAGCGAAGGAGCAGGGGAGAGGAGATCGGGAAGGTCACGGAGCAATACGCTTGGCCACTTCGACTACTGCTACCCGTGCATCTGAGAGAGACCCAAAGGAGCCCAAAAAAGCGGAAATCATCATTCGTCCTTCGACTGCTGCTGGTATTCGACCGACCAGGAGCAAGACCCCAGTGCCAACGCCTGGGCCTTCAACCTTTCGACAATCGAACTGGGCGCCTCGCGAGAGAGAGGATGACCCTACCCCTCCGTAAGTTTTGCAACTTCATTGATGTCGAGAGACATTGTTCATAACGGTGCCTTGATAGGATACCTAGAGGCTATATTCCTGATACAGGCAACTTCAGATCTCAACTACCCATTCCGACTTTGACAACGCCTATTCCGATTTCTGTTCCATCGACGCAACCCCAACCTCCAGTCTCCAAATCAGAGTCCAAACATGCCTCTGCCCCGTTGCACGAAACCACCCATCCGGCTCCTCATACCCTTCGTCTCCACCACCCTGAGGTTAATATCCCACCTGACGGATTTATTCCCACCTTCGACCCTATCGACAAATCCATTGCCATACCCCCACCACACGAACTGAGCAGGTTCGTCGTGCCAGTGGAAGTGGACGAGGAGGAAGGGAAGTATTGGCCAGAAAACTTTGCCAGCTTAAGCAGCAAGGCAAAAGGGAAGAACCCAATACGCGGGGATGGCGTGAAAGGATACGATACGCAGGCAGCACCCCTCAAGGCGGAGTCCAAGGACAGCCACTCAGCGGCAGATCCTCGACCCCCCTCGTCTCGTCGCGAAACCAACGAAGTTCTTCCCCGATACATCCCACCTCAGCCGAACAAACACGGTGAAAGCAACTACTTCGATTATGACCCTGCCTACGACCACGCCATCGAGCTAGGAAACATGACGGGTTGGACGAACATTACTGACCTTTTGGAGAGCTCGACCCCCCGTACTCGACGGCAAATAGCCGAAAGCATGAAAGACGGGGCAGAATCAATTTGGAGCTTTGGCCCTCCGTCGACAAGGATCTCGCAGTACGAGCTCGTTGCGACCCCAAAATCGCCCAGGTCCGTTCTTGGGAGTAGGGCTGCTGGAGGAGGCGAGGGTACAGACACCATGGGTTTAACTTCTCCAGACGATGAGGATGACGATGCTGGATCAGAGAGTTTTGGATTTGACTTTTTGGCCTATAACAAACGGCGAAGGGACCGACAAGCTCAGGCTTCAGCTCAAACGCTGGAATCACCTACTCCGGCACCGAGCAATGGCGCAAGGGCAGTCACGCAGCCACAGGAGCTGGCTGCGGACTGGAGGGCAAAGAATGGGTATGGGCAGACGTCAGGTATGAATCAATCTAATTTGCACACCACTTATCTCTTAGTCTCCTTTCTTGCAGCTACTACGGACGCCACTCGGGAATACGTAGATGCCACATCTGCGAGCAGTAACACTCAAGACAAAGCGATGCCCACTCGGAATGGCCGTGGAGTAGAGGTAAGTACGAATCTCCCTGATACTACTCTTTTGGCCTTCTTGCACCTTTTCTCGATCTGTGGTCAGGACAATTGGTTATTTCCTTGGATTTCCCTGTCCCCGCCATCATTTCTTGTACAGCCTTTTCCCGCACGGGTGCAAGTACCGCTGTCGATTAAGGACGTTTTTCAACAGCCTTTTTGATGGGCCCTATTTCTACCTTCCAATCACACTCTTCTATCGAAGGCGTTGGGCACCTGTTTCTGCTTGGGGCGCGATCCTTGCTTCGCATCTTTTATGATTGACTAGCCTAGCAGTCAGGTCTACTCGTCAGCGAGGCTATCCACGCCCAATTCATCGTAGTGAGCATTCTCTGACGTGCCTTCTTCCTTCTACTAGAGGCCCAAAACGGTGGAGCCGCACGGGATCCAGAATTCGACAATACCACTCTCACCTCGACTCCGGGAAGCCGGCGGTTCGACTCTACTAAGACAGCTTTACAGCCATAATCACGAACAACACCCACTAAATCGAGGTGATAGTCCTCAAGGAAATGACCACGCGAGACGAGAATCTAGGGCCACCTCTCACCCTTCCCGAACCGCTGGGTATCTAGAGACGCCTCCGAACCCTAATAGACGGGCGCCTATGTCGCGAACAACCACTCAAGGTACCAATCCCGAGATTGATGTGGAGCCACCCGTAAGTAATTCCCGCTTCTTGTTCCCCGCGGGCTCGATGCTGATGCAAGATGTTCTCTTATCGCCCACTTCTTTTGATTGCGATGATGTTGTTCAGTCGCAGAGTTCCTCAATGGCCTCTGAGGGGAAGAACTTCATTGATCCGGTACTACTGACACCGGATGGAATGCCACAGCCTACTCTACGCCGACAGCGACAAGATGAGGATCAGGAACGTCAAACATACCAGCATCATGATAACCACTTCGTTGGATACTACATGGCCCCACCCAATCCAGCCTTTCAGTTTACTGGAAGAGGGTACGAGGTACAGCCCACCATGGGTTACGACAATGATTTCGGGGACAAGCCCCCCGGACAGGTAATACCGCTAAGCCCCATCCCAAGCCTGTCGAATTTCCGACGCTCAGAGATGGATGGGCAGTCACCAATCGATGCTCAAGCCGTGGCTGAGTGGAAAACGTCAACGCAGGCTTCCGACCTCAGGCAATCACCACTGGTTACGAATGTTGGGACCAGTAGGAGTGGCTTCTTTTCCCCTCGACTTGACAGACCGTTCTCTCTCTTCTCTGATGTTTAGTTTATCATCAAGACCAGTCTCATTTGTTGCCACCGCTCCGAGCCTGTCTCGATGAGCCTTTGACCTCTTTACCAAGAAGAATGAATCTGAGACTACGGATAGGATGTAGCCTGTTTCACCGAGGAGATACTTCTCCAAGGGCAAACGCAAGGTGAAAGCTACATTCTTCAGCAAGACTGTATGTGATAGGCCGCAGATAACAATCGGCGGAGCCGTAAACTGTATCATTGACGTATTCTCTCAATCCCCATTACGGCTGTCGAGTTGAAGGTCTTTCTCCCTTGAGCACTGGGAGCTGCAGCCGCTGCACTCATCTCGTTAGCCGTTGTATTTCGAATCTTGGACTCCCACTGCACGTCCTTCAACTTTTAGCCCGTGACTCCTTCACAGTCGGGCGACATCATCGAAGTACAGCCTCGTATCCCGGAACGCATTCCGATCAAGGCCTGCATAGCATCAAACAAGCCTGATTGGGCTGGTCGATATACTTGCAGGCCAAATACCTTCCTTCAACCACCGGCGACCTGCAAAGCCATTGGAATGATGGCGTCGAGGCGAGTGTGAAGTGACGTGCGTGAATGATGACATCGCAAGACTTGTTCAACTGACAACCCTCCCGCTAGCAGATGGTATGCGGTTTACAGCGGCAGTCGCGTTTCAGTCAAGTCTCTGCGCACTAGTATTGCGGATGGACAAGCTTGCACCGAGTCATGGCCAGGAAGCCTGATGGAGTCAAGGATCTGCTCCAACTCTGTTGCGGTTCCTCGCACAGGCTGCAAAGAACGGGTGTGTTGCCTCTCTCACTGGCCTAAAATTCTAAAATCACCGAACACTGTGATACGTCTCAGTGGTAATCTACCCGACAGAGCCTTGGTTCTACATTGCGGTTTTCGAAGAAAAGACAAGGCAATCCATACCAGGCCAGCTCAAACACACCGTACTCGAGGTGATTTACGAATGGACATATGGTAGAACTCCTTCGGTGACAGCATGTGGCTACTATTTTGGGACTTGCGTCCCTTCGACCCCATTAGCGCCCGCTTGCTTTACACACAGACAGGTCGGAATAGCCTCGCTATGACGGCGTGGATCACTTAACACCTCCTTCTATGATTCGTTTCGGGTGCCTGACCACCGTCGCACTATGAAAATGATTTGGATCTACCGTGCCTAAAAACCTATGCGATGATTCAGGTCCGCAGATCATAAACCCTTGTAAGTCATTCTGTCGCATCTGAGGGTGCGCTGCGAAGTCAGGGTGGAGAATCATTTAAGTAGCGGACGTATCCTCATACTCTTCTACATTCACAACTCATCTCCTTTTTTCCAGCACTACTCAACACCTCCCTTAACCAGCCTTCTACCAGCATCTATCATGTACGGATCGAACCCATACGCTCAAGCAGGCTGGGCCAACCCAAACCCCCACGCAGTCGGGAGACTAAGCTCCTGGGATAGCCAGCAGGTGTCACCGACGTTTGGAGCTCTTCCAGCAAACGCTGCTGTACAATCCCCCCACACCATCACGTTCCGCTTCAGTGGACCTGATACGCTGAATTGCTCTGTCATTGGACCCCAGAACGAAGGCCTTATGCGGATCTCAACCAGCGCGGGCCAGCAACGCGTTACAAGCTTCACAGCTGCGAACGGCACGACGTTTGCGACCGTTGAATGGGCTCTACAGCCTTTGATCACCGTATCTGGTCTTGTACCACGACAAGAAGCTATGAAATGGCTGCTGTTTTCCGCTGATCGACGGTATGTAAACGAGATGCTCACATTGTTCAGGCGCTGACTGGGAGGTTAGGTCTGCTGGAATGACGATCGGGCAAGACATGTATATCTGGCTCTTCCAAGGTCAAAGCATCTATGTACGTACCCCCCTCTGATATGTTGCCGTCCGGCCTATTCACCTCTCATTTCCCAGCTTCATAAATCCCATGGCGTGCCAGGAGAAAGGTTAGCCAAGATGTACTACAACAACGGCCTCTGCCTTGACGTGAACGTCACCGCTCTCAGGGGCGGCCTGCTGGAGGTTTTCCTGGTGGCAGCTGCTCTTCTTCAATCGCGACAAGAGTCACGCGCTTAGTTCCTTCGCTTCGACCCGTTCGGCATTTGCGTCACTTGATCACTTTCCTAATTTAACACTTGACTTTCCTTCTTGGACCTGAGCTTCTTATTACTGTATTACTAGAAACGATGTAGCCATAGGTGTTCTCGGATTTTTAGACTTGTTTTACTCTCTTATAATAACAATACAGCATTTTAATACTTTCCAGCTTCCATGCCCGCGATTGCTTTTGGAGTGAAGGGTGAAACGTATCCCTGCTTACACTTGTTATAAGGCGTTGGTAGACGTAAATATAGCCAAGCAAAGGCACGAGTGTTGGCCATCATTCGGCTCCTCACCGTCTTTCACTTTTCACCGGCCGCTTCCAGCACAACAATTCATCTCACTTCAGACCATTATCCCGTGTTTCTCCTACTCCAGCACTCTTGAAACTTCTCTGGGGAAGATTTCGACATGCCACTCCGATTCATAACCTAGTGGATTGCGCCTGCCTGGATTTTCTCTGGCGTTCGCAAGCACTATCGCGCGACTGCCACTACGTGGATGGTCTTGGTTGTACCAAAAATTTTGCTCCTGGAATGCGCTGCACGTTTACCTGCATTTGCTAAACAATGCTCTGAAGCCCGACATAGCCATCAGAGTCACGCTATGATCAGCCTCATGAAACGCCCGCTCTCCGACGGTGCGCAGTCCCGTTCACTTCGAAAAGTAACTTCACTGTCCTCGCTTCGTTGAAACGGCTCCTTCACTCTTGGTGGTTCTGAGGAAATGACAGCACCTTTGATGCGAGGCGAAGGATCATTCGGTCAGTATCCGGAAAACGTTACAGATCTTGCATAACCTACTCGGAGATGCTATTGGGCTTTCTATCAAGGATCACTTCCTTTGAGGGAACGCAAACTCGCCATCCTCGAGCTACCGGCTCAGTAAGGGCCTCTAAAGGTTTCCAATTTGCGCGTACCTATTGGGGAAATTCCCTTCTGTTTTGATCGTTTGTTGGACATTTCGCGCACTCGTTATTTGAGATTGAGCAGCGATATATAAGTTCTCATAGCTCTCCTTTGGAATTCACCAAACTGTTCTCGTCTTCCTAGTCTTTCTCATTCTATTCAACGCACCCTCACATTACCATCCCACCTCACATTTGACATGTTCGGTAACAACCCCTATGCTGCTGGTGGCTGGTACAACCCTCAAAATCCCTCTTTCAATCAACGGAGGTGGCCACCCCATGTTCCCCAATGCTGCACCCCCACCTACATATGGCGCCTTGCCCCCCAGCAAACTATTCGACGTCGACACTCAAGTTCGACTTCACCCCAGCTCAACCTGATATCCTCAATTCTACCGTCAACGGCCCAAATGGAACGACATACTTTCGAATCAGCACGCCAGAACGGTGTCACGGCGATCATGAAGCCGCGAAACGAAAGTCTGGCTCGAATCGAATGGCAGGCGACCCCGATCGTTGAGATTCGAAATGTTCTTCCGAAGGCCAACGCTTCGCAGTGGCTGAGGCTGTCGCAGGATCAAGGTCGGAGCTATTCTAAGTTTATCATTGCGCCAAAATCCTCACCACCCCTGTTGCAGCTATCGAACTATGACCCTCTTCGGGAAGCACTATGTTTGGTTCCCCGAGGCGTTGCGATCTCTGTGAGTATACACCAAATGGATGCCATCTTACGCAATGTTGACCAACTGCGGCATTTCTAGCTTTTAAGTGCTGGACCGTCTCCACCCGTTGAGCTTGGCAGGATTGTCAGGTCATCCAACACGGTGTTCTGGAGCTGACAAGTGAAGCCATTCAGGCTGGCTTACTGGAGGCATCTGCCGTAGCAACAATCCTATTCCAGTCAGGACGTAATATGGCCTGATTCATATCTCCCGAAACGACTACACAGCACTATGACTCTCACTTATTTATTATTTATGAGTTCGACTGGACTCTAGCATTCGACGCCAGTGTATTTTTAGACACATGTAGCATAGCATTGCCTAACTTAGATTACATAGAGTTTGACAGGGAGGACTGCGTCCTAGAGTCGTTATTATGACTATGAAGTTATTTATTCCTGGAAGATCTCTTTTCGCACCTTTTCTTCACTACCGTCGAGCTTTTGCAAGCCTGGATGGCGGGACAACTGAACGAGGAAGGCTATCGTTAGAGATGATTGACTGCCCTGATGGCGCCCACCCCGCGTTACTGGAAGCAATGAACCTGAAACCCGAAGATCCCGTCCATGTTCAAAGAAGGTCTTTCCTACACATTTGCTGCCGCAACTACATGATCAAGAATCGAGAGAACTTCAGTGTGTATCTCGTGTATTTTTCGCTGCATTGACAAAGTCTCATGGTTGAAATCTCTGCCTCCGGCAGTCTCACGTCGGCCGCACCCGTTCATGCGGTCAGCATTCCGTCGGCAGGTTGATGGTGATTGTTGACATAAAGTAGTATCGAGCTTGTTCACCCCTCGGGATTTAGGACTCTTGAGAGCTTCCCCAATGACTCTCAATACGGTAACATACGTTAGTTTTTGCAAGGTGTTATGGGTTTCCTGTCGTCTTCTGTTCAACGCATGGCCACATCTGCATCCGTGGGAAGCATACCATCTATTGAAGGAGGTCCAGGGATTCTCCAGCACTTTCATTTTCCACTACAAGTGAGGCCATCGACGCGGGCGAGACGAGGATCTCCGCCGTGTAGTGTATGTACGTCATCGGGTTCTCAAAGTTCACCCTTAGCGCCCCACTATCTGATCCCATCCAAAGAACTCAGCAGATGGCAACATGAGATGGAAGTTCGTGCACGGTATACTACACGCTGCCATTGAAACTCCAGAGGTAACCGTGGCTGACACCGAATGTGAGGCTCAGGTTTCCGAGGGTTTGTCAAGACGGACTCTTACTCCGGTCGCCGACAGGTAGGATCCCCACTCTGGCCAAGCTACATGAAACAGGTTCCGTTCGGGTCGAGCACCTTCGCTAGGGGAGAACTTCCGCTCATCCGTACATCCCAACTTTTTGAAAACTGCCTCAAACTCATAATTACGATGCCAAGGCCAATCCGAGCCAGAGCTGTACCTGTGCATACTTCGACGCTGCTCGACTCCGCTCGAAGCGGAAATCGCACAGGATGAGCTACGAAGTTGCTTGTGAAGCAAGTGAATGACGCTCTCTACTGTATTCGCATTGCTGAAGAGAAACTGCGATAGCGCCCGCCCACTCCAACTCGAAGTTCGATTTCGTAGAATGGATGTCTGAAGATTGTTTCTGATATGCCGATGTTCGTACAGCCCTGAAGCGTAAAAGGAAGTACTGATACCCTTACTGTGTGCGAGAAAGACGCTGAGAGACTTTGCATTCTACAACACCCGTCTCGAGTGTTTTGGAAAGTGATTCATCTTTGCAGTTTATCCACTTCCTTTTCGCATCAATCTGTCAATCCTTGCTGCATTTAGCAAGTTTGAGTAAGTGCGCCATAGTTGAGATGTATCCGCACTGTTAGGGCTCGGTTGAGTGTTTGACAATACTTCTAACGTCTTTGAATTCCGTGCTATCGGGGTACGGTATCGTTCGGTCGCCTCTGGGAGGTCGGCTTATGCCAAGGATGACGAAGAGCGATTGGGTAAGGCCATCAATTCTCCGGCCGTGGCTTTCATTCTCAGATTAAAACTACGCAAGTCCATACCGGTCGGCCCTGGACTTGGCAAAAGCAATGGCCATTCTGAAACGACGGGCACTCGTGCAAAGCGGGTTCCATCCAGCACCTAACACTGATCAAGCTTTAACTTGGGTCCGCCTCGATATGGAGGAGAAGGTGAACGCTGAAACGTACATGGCACGCGAATGACCGTTTGCACCATATGCATGTTGTAGCACCATCACAGGAACTGGCTACTGAAATTTCAGGGACAGCCTGTAATCTTTGTTCTCTAAAAACCTGAAACAATATTTGAGCGCGACATGATGCTTGCATCTAACGTCTGCTTCACTCACCCAGGTCAGTTGTTTTGTGCTTCCAATCGAGTGCTACCTTAGGAAAGGTCATGGAGCCATTATATTGGTGACAAGGGCCTCTAGTACAGAAAATATACTTCGGATAATCCTTTTGGTATCCAAATAAGCTCATTTCTGTTAAGAAGATTTGCAAGCGATGTCAACAAGTTCGAGATCTCTGGAACAATCAAGGTTGAGCCACTGCAATCCGGAGGATAGACAGTAGCGACGCTCTCCGTTCGAAAAGCTCCTCTTCTTTCGTTGGAGTCCCTTCCGATTCGGACATCGCCTTCCTGACGGCAATGCTCATTTCCTTGCTGAATCAGGACAAACAGTTAACAACATCGATTGGATGGACGGCGGACCAGCTTTGAGTGAACATTTGAGTGGTACAATATCACCCAACAGGTCTTAGCGCCGTACTTGGGTGCTGCGGATGTCACTTCACAGCGCATCATGGATTTTAGTATGTACTACGCTCAGAAAACTCGCTCGCACTGCCTTCTGGCGTACTCTCCGAGGTCGAAGCCGGTGTGCCAAGCCTTTCCATGTCGTAAAGCTTCAATTCGAACTTCGAAGTGCCGTGTCTTTGACATGGCTCAAGTCGCTATCACGGTTGGTCGGTAGATGCTGACGACGCTCTTCGGCTTAGGCTCTTCCAATGAGCCCACCCCCTGATACTGTCACGTACCTATAATGAAACTTGACCTCTCCGTCTACATCCAGAGTCTCTAAGCCTGCCAAGCGTCATTCTCTACCAGACGGACGGGCCCCGTTTCAGGGCTGCTCGACATCGATATCATCCTCACCCGTTTCACATAAACAAGGCCTCAATCTCAACGAGGGTAATCATAGGCTCCGTTTTACGCTATTTGGAATTTCTCAGTGCAGTGCTGTGCTCTCGATGAAGCACCAGAGATAAGATCAAGAATTTCTAAGATTAGATTAGCGCTCGATGTCAGGGCGATCAAATCCGTTTTTGGTTCCGTTGCCCAATTGTTCGTGCCTGAACGGAACGGAGAGCACCATGTTCTCGACCCAGATGGCTAATATGACATGTGGGCGGATGAACTGCTTAACACAAGTTGGTCTCGTGTGGTGGCGTCCGATGAAAGGTTCGCGGCAGGGAGAACCTAGTGGATTCGACATGCAGATTGTTAATCGGTGACAGGAACCAGGAAGTCTGGAGCTGGCGTTTCTGCGCGTTTCCAAGTGATGTTCGCAAACCCTAAACGCCTGCTTGACCTGGATGTAGCGCTTGGCCGCCGAGGTATCGACATCCGAAACAAAGGGATCAGTACTTACTTGGTTCTTGGTACTCTAGGCGAGAGTCACGACATGGTTAAATGTTGTGCTAATTACTTCACCTTAGGGCTACAGACGTTTGAAGAGTTATCAGTCGCGCTGAGAGGAAGGATATGTATCTGTTGGTTGAGTATTGCCTGTGTGTTTAATCGTACGGTGGAAGCTCGCTCTTCCGCTTGCACACCGATCAGACTCATGAACCTCTGTCCAGCGAAGATCGACAGACAGGGAGAACATCCGGTATTCAAGGGTTGCCATGATGCGACCAGCTGGTCCTTTTATGGCGTTGTCTGAGAGTTCGATGATACGCCGGGCCCGGCACGAAGACTAGAGTTGGTCTTTTGTGCACGAACGTCGTTGGATCGTCAAGCAAGCAGGGCCCTACATGCTTCAAGTCTCACACGTTGACACAGTCATGCAGGCAACAGTGAGAATTCGAAGGCGCATGCACGGTGGTCCAAGCGAGTTGAGGTAATTGAGAGGGCATTGTTCCCAACGTTAATGTGTCTCTTCCCGCACTGCGCAATGGCGAGGAAAGTTTTAAGAACTGATGATTGTCGATACTTCGCTGTCAGGAACTGGTATAGACAAAGATAAACATGGGTTTGAGCGGCGGAACATACCATATGGTTTTAAACAAAGAACAGCGCCTGGAGGAACGCGGGGCGCCCAGAGCTGATGTATGTATACATTAGATGCAAGATGATGGACGACGATAAATGAAAGTGCATATGCTGATTATTGCTCGTGTAACGGATCACTGAACAGTACCTGCGGTATGATGGACGAGCTCCGGCGCAGGAATCATGCTAGCAGAACTTGAAGACGGCTGTCACAAGTATGAAGTCTACGGGACTGTGTTGGACTTCAACTCAGTTCGGGATGGCGATACATATTCATATCAATTCAGTACACGCACATGCACATTGTGCGTGGAGAGAAGTTGAAGGAAGGGTGTCAAATGAGGAAAGGTTGCAGTGAATGGGTGACAATCATCATCATGCGTAGCCATCATCTTTGCGTAGGGATCAGATATGATGAGGTGCAAGGAAGAGACATTGACACAAGTCATCTCAACTCAGCGGATAAAGGTTTTTACGTCCAGAGAGTGTCTTCTGCGCCCTAATTATCGATTGTAGAAATCTGCTATCCTCGTCTTCTTACCGTGATCATCAGTCCAGGTGACCATGGTTTGTGCAGCCATCGCCACTCGGGCTTCTCCGTCAACCCCTCCCTGTGAGGTCTTTCGCTCATGCACTCTATGTAACTCCCAGGGCCACCTTCTGAGATCGAGGAGTGATTTATGTCTCTGAGCTCATCAACTGCGAGCGTTCGATTCACTCCTTGGGCAACGTGGGTTTACTCGATGTTTTCGTCGACGGCTGGGGCCCAGAGACTATAGCTCTGATGCACTATTCGTAAGGGTTTAGCAGAGCCTACAGTCTCGTTGGGCAGGCCAAGGAGAAGCATCCCTTTCTCCAAGTTTTGCGGCCATTGCGTTGACTCGTCAGTCCTGCTATTTGCCAATCTTGCTGTTGGGGGTACTAGGAGAAGTTCAAAGCTTCAGGGTTGAACAGTTCGGAATCGCCTCGTTTCGACCTATTCAAAATAAATAAGGAAGACTGTGGTGTAATAGGCATGCAGACCGACTCCGAACGGACTTGTTGGGTTGAGGCGTACTACCAGTGTTGAGAGCAAGGCTTTATTCCGACCGTTTGGTCCAAGTCTTCGTGCCCGAACTCAATCTGACTATGGGCGGGCCATACGTCCGGAGTCTTCTAGACATAGCGCTGCTCCTTGGTTCCCCGAGCTCTGCAAACTACCCGTCTGTTCTCATATCTCTAGTGAAGATACCGTACTAGAGGATCTACCCAGGCTCATGGTCCGGCTCAAGAAAAGTTGTGGCTCCTAGGTACCGCTAACTGGAGAGGATTCGAACCTCTGTCCCTCACTCGTTGTTCATACACGTAAATTGTACTTGAGAGGAGAGTGTTTAAGTATTCTAGACCATTGCACTACCAGTTCGCATCTGTATGAACGCGGAGCACGTTGAATTCATGTAGGTGGGGAGGTAGGGTATAGAGTAGACTGTAGAACTCGATGTATATACCCATCTGAGTCTTTGTTGTCGTTGTGATATGGCCGCCAGTCTAGTAACTTGCGTTCGGAAGTGGAGGAGAAGCAAGAAGAAGGGAGAGAAGCAGACGATCTTTCATGCTTTGAGTATGAGGCTGAGTCGAGAGTGATACTGTACAGAAAAAGTATCAGCGTCGTTTGATTCATGTTCCTGGTCTTGTGTCGCTTGGGGGTAACAAGCTAGTGGTGATTTTGTTTTCTGTTCGCAACTTTGCCTGAGGGGTTGAACGTGATGCAAAGATGTCTTATGCATGGTCTGTTTAGGTGATGCTACGCTGAGAGTTCAAGACGGGTGGTTCAGCGATTGAAGACATGAATACCAGATCTATCGGCATTCATGCGGGGGGAGTTACAAGTTTACCTGGGCGGGCTGTGAATGGGATGGAGCCTATGTTTGTATAGTGTGAATGTCTATGCTAAACGCGAATTGGCGCTCCAGCATCGTATATTGTATCTTGGCCAAGCATGCGAGTAAGGAGAGCCAAAATAAAATGGGCGAATACTTCCTTGAGCGTCGTGCAACTTTCGTTCAACCGCTCAATAACAGCATCTAGAACTTTTGTTAAAAGAGCCTAGATGATAACATTCATAGATTCGTGCTTTGGCCGCGAAGCGCCCGAGTCGCGCGAAAAAAGCAATGAGGAATCCGCTTGAGCAAGGAGGAGAAGCGAGGATAGTCGATTAGGATTAGTGCGTGGTGGTCCTCGAGCACGCGACTAGTAGATAGATAAGTATCTCGGAATAGATGGCATGAGTGTCAGTGGCACTTTTTTGTTAGTGCTTACGATCATGTCAACGATAGACGTGAAAAATGTTAAGACAAGAGAGGAGGAGAGATCAAATGCATCATGGAATGAGCTGAGATGTGTTAGAAAGGCGTTCGAGTTGATTAGAAGGACTTAAGGAAGGGCCAACCGAAGTAGTTTAATCTATCAGGAAGAAGGACAAAGAGCACGGTGCTTTTTTCGTTATTTGCTATTTGCTATTTGCTCTTATCGGGACGGTTTGGTTTAGCGAGAGGAAGGAGGGAGCATGAGAGGGCTTTACTTATTGACAAGGATCTTGCTCGGATCGAACGTCGTCGGGCTGGACGGAACGTGCAAGGGGTACGATGCAATCCGCTCTATTTAAATTCTCTGCTGAACGCTGGGCGTCCCTTTGTACAGGATCCAATCTATACCCTAGCTGTCCAATGTCGTTTGCCATACCGCAGGGCAGATGACGAGCAGTGCGTCGGGTCAGCTTTGGCATTTCAAATCACCCCCGCTCAAACGCCCAGCCGGTTGGTCAGATGCGCTGATGTTCTGATGTTGGATGATGAGGGTTGTACCTGAGCAGATGTATCTCCATCGAGATAGATTGACCCTTAATGCCCGAACAGCGTGTCAACGCTGAGCTGGCAGTGAGGAAAGGGAGACTTTCAAGCAAGGAGGAGGAGGAGGAGGAAGAGGTGAGCAGGGAAGTGAAGGTGGAGAATCGATCTTACCAAAGGAGAAGGGAACTTGGGAAGAACGGAAGGCAGGCCTCGTATCGCCGAAGACTCGGAGCGCTGCAGGGTTGAAGAGGCTTTGGAGCATCGTTTCGGTTTATTTCGGCTTGTTGGATTTATTGGTATGGATACTGATGAAATCTGGGGTACATCGTTCGCTGGCACTCATCCCTGCTTATCCCTAGACTCAGACTCAGAGACAAGGACGGAGGAAGGACAAATTGCGCAGTAGTACGTGTATGTGTAATTCAGACTCAGCCGTCCGCCGTCCGATCCGCTTCCGGTTGCGATGAGAGAGAGAGAGAAAAGAGTTTCCCCACGTTTTGAAGGTTGATCAGGCACCACCAAAAAACACCACCACCATCAGTTGTTGTTTCCCATTCCTTCTCTTTTGCTTACCATCTGCTACTCTCTCTCTTTTGGTGCCTTTTTCTTTTTCTTTTTCTCCTTCTTTTACTTCCATCCACCGCACCGGGGCTTCTTCTCTCTCTCTCCTCTGTGCTAGGCGTATCACGCTCGGGCGTCTGTTTGTGTGCCTGGGCGTCGGCGGCCAAGGCGGAAGAAACGCCCAGAGGAGACTGTACACCTGATCAACGTGTCTTGTGTCGAAGACAAAGAGGAAAGAAGACAGAAGAATTCAAACGGATCGAAAGAGGACGACCGACGACAATAATCCACATCATCACTTTGCTTCATAACCCCTGAACCATTCCAAGCACTACAAATCCCATAATAAACTCCCTTACCTTACCTCCGGCGGCAACTACAATAACTTCAGGCACCAAAACCACGTTTCCGCAATCCTATTCCCTTTTCCTGATACACCATTCATCCTTCCTTCCCTTCGTGTGCAAAGGGGGGTTAATTGATTGGGGATGTCAGCAGCCGTTGCAGCATCCCACCAACCACCACCGCTTCATGCTGGTGGTGGTCATGGCGCCGTAGTAGGCGTATCGCCAGTGACGGACAACGAGAGCAATAACAGCAATAGTAACGATGAGGATGTGAATATCGATGATGCGGAGGGAGAGGAGGACGAGTTGGATGGAGATGGGGATGAGGATATGATGGGTGGTGGTACGATCTCTTTCCCTTTACTCTTCATTCCTCCTTTGTGTGCTCATCTTTATCGCGTTGTAGGGCGACAACGTCAGCAGCACCAACAACAGGATCAATACCAAGGTCAAGCAGGAGGAGGAGAAGGGAGTGGAAATGGGGGAGTACCCCTGTCGGCTGCAGCTGCTGCAGCTGTGAATGCTGCGAAGCGGTATCGTCCTGCGCCGACCAAGACGTTCCAGTGTCGAGGCTTTGGAGAGTGTACGATGGTCTTTTCAAGGAGCGAGCATTTGGCACGACACATCAGGTGTGTATCTAACATTCTTATATGATCTGTCGTTCGTTCGTTCGTTCGTTCCGTTGGCGTTGGGTTTTACAATTCCTGGGCCTTGAGGATGTTGTTGGCGTTGGCGTTATCTGTCGTTCAAGCCAACCAAATTCATACATCCTTATCTCTCACCTGTCTGTCCCTATCTCACATTTTCCATTATTGTTATCCCTTCCTCTTACTGTGACTAAACCCCATTTCTCCTCCTTGCAGAAACACACAGGCGAACGCCCCTTCTCCTGCCACTGCGGCAAACAATTCTCTCGCCTCGACAACCTCCGCCAACACGCCCAAACCGTGCACGCCGACAAGCAAGACCAAAACGAAAAGATGATGCGCGATTTGACGAGTTTGCATGCGACCATGGCCGCTGCGAACAAGGTTGGTGGTGGGGAGGTGGAGGGTGGGGGGAGACGGAGGGGAGTGGTGCAGCTGGTGCGTTCTTCTATCTCTTTTGTTTCGGCCACTTTCGATGGTCTTCGGGATAAGGTATTGATAACATATACACAGCAAAAGACACCACGAAAGAGCCAAAGACGACTGGAGGAGCAGCAGCGGCCAAGGCAGCAAGCAGAAGAGAAGGCTCACCACCGCTCGTCATTCAACCCAAGAAGGAAGATCTGGGTGGTTTGATACCGTTTCATCAACGGCCTGGGACGAGCACAGGGTACGAAGGCGAGATGTATTGGCCCGATGAGGAGTTGGCGCAGAGGCGTGGTGTTAGAGGTATGTGCCTTTCGTTTCTTTTGGTGGTGGTGATTCGGTGTTGGATATGGTTTTATCGTGACTCGTTTCTCCTTTGGTTTTCTTTGATTTTTGATCTTTGGGTTTGGGTGTTTGATATTGGGCTCTTTTTGCCCTTGAAGGCCTTTTTCTTCTTGCTCACCAACTAGATTACGCCCGAGCGGGGAACAATCGTCGTGGATTCGGCCATTCTAGGCCCTCCAGCTCATCCTCGACGCTACTTTTCCCTACAGGATTTGCGGACGATGCTTTGCGTCTTTGCATTTCTCGTCTTTTCTCTTTGAGATTTGCGACTTTACCCTTCTCTTTTTTTCTGCCTTAGTTGGGCTGGTTGGCCCGCTGCTTCATTCTTTGGGCGGATTTGGTATGATTCCTCTTCGCCCAGCCCTCTCCTTGGAGAGGCAGTCGCTCCCTCTCAGGCCCGACCATCTTATTCTTCACCTCTATCGGGAGAATTCGAATGTTCTCCATCGCTTTCTAGCTGGGTATGGTGTGGCTTGGGTTATGGTTCGCAGATATCTTGAACGGTTTCGGTTCGGTTCTGCGTTGGGGTGCCCTTTTCTCACTTCACTCCACCCAAACTTGTCTCCGTGGCCCTTTTGGTCATTTTCAACCCATATATCTACTTATCTCCTCTTTCGCGAGAAACAGAGTCGTTGAACCCATTGCTAACCTCCCCATCTACAGGTATCCCTCCCCGATCTGGCGGAGGGAGTCATTCCTTTCGAGACCCCCGAATCAACCAGTCCTTTCTTGCCCCAACCAACGAACAACGCTCAGCTGGAGGACCCTCAGCCCCCGGCCAGTCCTTTCGAGTCTTTGGACGAGAATCTCAACAACAGCAACCATACCCCAATGGACGATTCCACGCCGATCGGGATCGACCCAAGACATCCATCGACCCAGCATCAGCATCCATCTCAAGGACATCCAGCAGAGAACACCATGACACAACACCTGTATACCTCGAGCGTCCTCGAACCTCGGCAGTCAGCGGTAATGATGGTGGATATGGATATGGACCTGGACAACATGTATACGGCGGGAGGCCTCGACCATCCACCTCTGCCGCACCATCCTCAGCGCCAATCACAACAACCTCGTCGGGGAGGTTTCCAGGCTCAAGCGCAATTGGCAGCAGCAGCCGGCCGCCAACTTCGGCTGGTCTTGCCCCAGACGCCTCGCAAAGGCCAGAGGGGAGATCAAGGCCAGGGACAGCAGGAGCAGCAGCATCGACAACACTCCCTCCGCTCTCAGCAGTCTTCCTCTCCTCACAGCTCCGGGAGCGTGGCGAGCCGCGCGAGTATGGAGAGCGGGTTTGGCCAAGTCGTCGCGAGCCCGCCTCTGCCTTCGGAAACCAGCAGTACGCCTCACAGCGCGAGCGTGACCAACGCCTACCTACACTTCCGGGGTCTCGCCCCGACTCGGGGTATGGAGGGTACAGCCGGGGGAGGTATGAGTATGATGAATACGAATATGCAGGAGCACGAGGCAGAGGGAGAGAATACGACGACGACGATGACGACGGGTATGGTGGGGGTACGGAGGGCTCAATCGGCCTACCACCGCACCTGCGTTCTTCGCCTCCCGCGCACCCAATTCCCTACGACTGGGCGCAAGGACAGAACTTCCACCACCACCAGGATCATCACGAGGGCGGTATGCTTCGCCACCACCAGCCGCACGAGAACGGTATCAACAGCGAGAGTACGGTGCAGGATCACCTATCCAGTGGGATGATGATGATGACGAACGGCGCAGGCCATTCAGAGGTTCCAGAGATGGGCGAGGGGGGTCGCCTATCCGAGCCGATTCACCACCCATCGACGATGACGACGAGAATGGAGGAGACAACCCGTTCTATTTCCAACCACCTGCCCTCGTCTCCGAGCACCAACAGTACTCTAGCCACCAGCAGCAGCAGTTCTCCTCGGCGGGTCAACCAGGCACGAGACCGCCCACGGGATCTGGACGGCCAGCTACAGGCTCTGTCGCGTTCGCAACAGCAGCGGGCACGAGGCCTGGGACACGACCTGGGTCATCATACGCGACCGTACCTGGAGGGCTTACCGCCAGCCGACCACCCACCAGCTCAGGATCACAGCAACCACCACTTACCTCGCCGGGTGTCCTCTCATCCAACCCTCGGAAACGGGCTTTCCAGGGACCTGACGGGCCGTACGATGGGGTTGGGAATGTTGAGCTTGGACGTGAGCATGGAGCATTACGGGGCTCATCCTCAGCCGGCATCGGTGGTGGGGTACTTTCCTCCTCATATGAACGACCAAGCGTACCATCAACATCATCAGGGTATGAACGACCAGGGACATCCACAGCATCCGGGTACGACTATTTCGCAACAAGTACCTCAAGACCTGGCACGGCATCCCGACGACCTGGATCGAGCTACGAGTATGGAAGCGAATCAAGGCCCGTCTCCCGACGACTCTCAGTTATGGAACTCTGCAATGATGATGATGGCGGCGATGACCACGCCCGAGGAGGAAGGGAAGGATGATGGGCTACTTTTATCAGGCTCACCCAGGACTCGAGGAGGTTTATCGGGAGAGCAGCCGCCAGCCAGAGGAAGCGACGTTGCGAGAGCGTTCGAGCGAGTTTCAGCAGCATCAGGAGGGGGAGCAGGCAGGTGGGAGTGGAGAGGGGACGAGCGGCGAGGCACAACAGGAGGGGGGAGAGGCCAGAGCGAGGACCGGGCTTCTTTAGCAGGACGTACTCCTCCACTTCAAGTACAACCTCCGGCTCATACCCCAGCACCCATTCTACCTCTGCACCCGCCGCAAGTTTTGGGGTCAGCGGCCGACAACAGCGATACCAGGCGTCGTCGTCACCCAGTGCGACCCCAAGTCCACACGCCTTCCAGCATCCCGCAGCACCCGCAGCCAATGTCAGCCCCCTCCTCTACGGGGGCGGAGGCTCTTCCCGCCCCACGACCGCATCAGGGCTCGGGATCGTCACGTCCACTCAGGCGATCCGCCTCTTCGATCGCGATTCTCCCGAGGCCGGCGACGTCGATGTCGATGGGGACGTTGAGATCGCCGACGGAACGGGAGCGATCCGCAGTAGGACCTTTACGAGGTCGAGGCCGGGGACAGGGACAGCACCAGGGGGGTATTCGAGGTCAAGCTTCGAACGGTATGCTACGAATGTCTCGAGGAGGAGGGAAGAAGGCGGGCGTTCACCATCCGCAGATGATGTATTCGAGCGAGATGAGGATGCAGCAGAGGGCGCAGTATCAGCAGGAGCAGCAGCAGTATACCGCGCAGAGCCCGTCAGGCGAGGGTCAGGTGTATCATCATCAGCAGGCGGGTACTCCAGTCACGCCGCTGGGTATGGAGGGGCGGGATTACATGGAGGCAAGGAGGAATTCGGAGCCAGCGAACGCTTTGGGGGTGGTCACTTCGCCTATGCCCCTCGGGACGGTGGGTCCTATACAAGGGATGGAAGGGATCGGTTATCCACCGCTGCTGCAGCAGCAGGAGGTGTATATGCATCCAGACGGGTTCCTTCACCCGCCTCAGCAACAGCAGCAGCAGCAACTCCTCTCTCCGCTTCACCATCCGGAACTTTCGAACGAGAATCAGAACGAGGTTTGTGTTGCTTTACTTCCAGTTGGAAATACGTCAACTGATGCGAACGACTAGCAGCAACATTACTTCCTATCAGCGAACGGCGATCCTCCTATGACGCCTATGACTCCCGATACAGGAGGGATGGACGAAGGGGTGTTCATGAGACAACAACAGCAGCACATGTTCCAACCTCAGTACATGGGAGCACCGCACCCTCAGTACCAGCATCAGGGGCACCCTTCCACCGTCGCAACACCAGGTGCATCATCTACAAGCCCAATCTCCGAGGGCGGTCCAGCACCTTACGTTCTCGGACGTGTTCGCGGGGATGGAGGCGCACGATATGGTGGTTGGGGGATGAACCAGCAGGAGCACTTTCAGCTTCGACATCCCAGGAATCAATTCCAAGGGGAGGAGGGGGTCCAGAATCTGATGAAGAGAGCGTCGAGACAGTCGATGAACGGGAGCGGGGAGATGGGGTTGCAGCACTCAAACCAGCAGCAGCAGCCCCACATCCTTTGAACGAGGGACAGGATCACCATCACCTGCACCATCACCAACTACAACAACAGCACCACGCTCAGCGTTCATCTCAGGATCACCCTCACCTCGCGGACCAAGTGCAGCCACATATGTATTTGGACGTGAGCATGGAGGATATGGATTTGGACCACCCCGTCGGCGCACATCTTCACCTGGGAACGCAGCTACACCCACAACAACAGCAGCACAACCCCCATCTCGATTTGGAACACCCGGTTCACCACTTGGAGCACGCTCGTCACCGCTCTCAGCACCACCTACCGCCTCAGCACCAACAGCGACGAGCCCTGCATCCCCAATCGCCACTTGAGCTTGGCAGCGATGGAAGTGGTGGGAGTGTGCAGGGGTACGAGCTTCATCAGCAGGGGATGAGGAGTCCTTTTGAGGCTCAGGCAACGTTTGAACAGCAACAGCCCATGGGGATGGAGCAGATGGCTGTTATGCAGCAGCAGCAGATGCAGGCTCAGCACCAGGAGCAGCACCCACATCGGTGGATGCATCATCCTGCCGTCAAGTTTGAACCATCGCTGCTCAGCCCTTCGTTGTTGCAGTAGATCTCGACATTTTCCCTTGGGTTTTGGACAATTTCTTTTTCTCGTTTTCTGGTCTTTTTTTCTTTTCTTTTCCAGCTTCTATGTCACTCGATTCTGTTCTGTTCCTCGAGTTTGTGTGCATTACTATCCACTTATTAATTCTGTCTAATACATGTTTGAATAGCTTATGAGAGAGT
Organism: Coprinopsis sp. MPI-PUGE-AT-0042; assembly: GCA_020736565.1. Classification (NCBI taxonomy): domain Eukaryota; kingdom Fungi; phylum Basidiomycota; class Agaricomycetes; order Agaricales; family Psathyrellaceae; genus Coprinopsis; species Coprinopsis sp. MPI-PUGE-AT-0042. The sequence continues at coordinate 131,321 of JAHBOF010000063.1, read as the reverse complement.
GGCCTACACTCTTTTTTTCCCCTTCCATTTTGTGTTCCCTGTGCGCGTTGACCGATTATTGTACCTTCTCGGACCCGATTGTTCAACCATCGGTACTGGCTCAACATGAACTCCATTTACTTCTCCTATGAATCTTGAATCATACCTTTACTGTTGTTTTTATAATCGATACATACCTGTTTTCTGTCTTGCTTACGACTCGTCTCTCCTTCGTGTACATAACTTGGATGTGATTTATATTGTTCTTCGACAACGTCAAGGGCTATCGTGGCTAAGGATCGTCCATTTACCCAGACTAAAGGTGAGGAGTAGGTCCAGGAGCGTCGTAACACCCAGCAAGATTGCATCTGCTGCTCGCGGTTGTAGTGAACACAAGAGACATCCCATCTGGGCACAAAGGCCCTCCAATAACACAACCAGGACAGGCACAGGTGTTTGTAGGTGCTGGAACGTTGTGCCATACACCCGTCGGCCCACATCCAGCGCACATGCATGCGCTGAGGGACGTATCATAAGTGTTGGTGTAGGTGTATCCGGTCGGGCAGGCGAAAGGTGGACAAGGGTAGAATGGCGTTTGGGTGCAGGGCTTGGTGGTCACAAGGCTCCAGCTTGGTGAAGAGCCGGGGAGGTGGGTGGTAGCGGGTGCTGGTGCAGCGGTTATGCCGGGAGGAAGTGCATTGGATGAGGCGCCGCTCGAAAGCGCAAGCGTTGTGAAGAGGATCACGTTTGCAAGGTGTTGAAGCATGGTGGTAGTGTTTCGACGTTTGGCTTCGAGAGGATGCCTTTTGAAGGACATTATCCGACATGTTATGCGCTTTTAAAGGAAATAAAACCCACCTATCATGATGAAATGTAGATTGCTTGGCCGTCAGACCTCTGAGAAGCATGGTCATGGGGAACAAAGGACCGCAATGTTCGCCCATCGGTAAAAATATGGATCATCCTACAAACATTCTGTCCATTCCCTTAATCACAGGGACGATCTCAGAAGCACGGTTGTCACATCTAACTCGCCTCTGTGAACAGCGCTACTCGCGGGGGCTTCGGTCATTCCTTATAGGTCCGACCCCCATCTTTTCCCTCTCGTGGTAGTGGTCAAATAACCATCCTAGGGGACGATTATCAGATGGGATTGGATGGAATGAAGTCGGGTGGACGAAGTCGCTTTGCTCGTCTGGTGGTAACGCGGGCGAGCATGCCCGTTGTGGGTCTCAAAGGGTCCCATTGAATCCCAAATGTCAGTCCCATTCCGGAATCGAGTACATTTCCACCGTGGCTTACAGAAACTAATCCAACCCTCAACTAGGCCTCTTGCACAACCTCCTCCCGTAATCGATGACCTCCAAAGCTCTGTACCAGGTGTAGTACGAGCATAGAATACACCTTGCGGATCCCCATTTGGCCTGAGTTCCTTCAATCGTGGGTAATGCTACCCCAATACTCTTCGCTGCCAGTTAGGTTGGGCTAGATTGCCCTCATTCACATAGACTCAGTCCATTGGGACTAGGCGCGACGAGGGTCCATCCACGTCAGTCGTGAGTTGGCGGTCGGCCTGGACGAGCTTGAGCTTATGTGTACTGGTTTGGCAGGTGACGGAGGTGATGGAGAAGGATGATGCTGTGCGCCAACCAGGGTGGATAGCATTGTCGACGCTGGGGGCTCCAAAGCCTGGGCCAACAATGTGGCCGACGATGCCTGCGTTGCTTCGACGATAGGCTGGCAACGATCTCGTTCCCCTCGTTGAGCGATATCCTGCTTCGTGAACACGCGTCCTCCAACGAGTGAGTTGACCCCCAGCACCTTCGTCTTGGAAGAGGTCGATGTAGAGGTCCAAGAAAGTCTGTAGGTACTCTTTTGACTCTGTGCTGTATATTGGGATATTCTGGCTTCTGAGCTGATCGTAGAGGGGTTGAAGGACCTGGTTGATCTTTGCTGCGTTCATGTTGGGACCAACGAATGGGCGAACGCTGAAGAATCCGCTGAACATCTCGTAGTACCCGAACATCCCGTTCTCGACCCACGATTGGCGAGGTTGTGGAACGCCCCAAAAGCTTTCCAGCTGTTCTCGACATTGAAGCCACTGAGGGTGAGGACGACGCCGGCTGTAGGGATTTTCCGGGAAGGTCTTGACAGTGACAGAGATGATGGCGGGCGAAAGTGGAGGGCCCGCCACCTCGGAGGGGCCCAAAACAGGTCAGGATTCTCAACAGCGTTGGCGGTGCGGAAGACGCCATCTGCAGTGTGACGACTTCGAATGAGAGCGCTTGGTCGGCCGCTTTGAAAAATCAGTATAATTACTTAGATAAAAGCAAGGTGAGCGTACCCATGCCGTAGTAAGAGGCAAGAGGACCGTGTCCGCCCACCTTGAATATAGCCTCCAGCAAAACCGACGGTCTGGAGAGGAATAAGATCTCAGTTAGAGGTGGCTGAAGGCTGTTGACAACGTACAGGACATTCTCCAGTTGACAATGGCAACCTTTGGGTTTTGTTGATTTGCCAGTCGTAGCAGTTCTCGTCCTTGGATACCAGCACCGACAGTCACGGCACTTCCAGTGTAGCCGCCAGGACCAGCGTAGTTGCGGTGTGAAGGTTACATCTGAGAAGAGTTCAGTACGACTCCATCGTCCCGAACACCTTGATTATACGTACCTTTGAAAGTGTGGGTGTTGATAGCTAGAGAGCCATAGCCAGTTGAGCGGCCCCCATGAAGTCGTTGTAAGGGTTGTGTCCGGGCAAATGCCCTTTCCCGGTGGTGGGGACCTCCTAGTTCCTCAGTACCTCATGTCACAAGTGCGTACGACCAGTTCTATAGCAGATAGACTAGGTGCACACAGGCGTAGTGACGATATCGAGGTAAATCAAGGATGTGGTAAGAGGTAAAGAAGCAACGACCTCGCGCGGGGCTAAAGGGATCCGACCCTAACCTAACGCTCCCTTACAAGTCGTGTCCTGTGTTCCGAATGACGAGTCGAATGTTATTTGTGCGTGCGAAATCGATACCAGCCTTGATGTGCTCCCTCTTCTTTGCTAGAATCACGTATCGCGGAAGGTGACCGATTGTGCATTGTGCGTTTCGGTTGGTGGTGGGTAAACAGGTATTGTTCGTCCAAAGGATCCAGTGGTTCGAGACAGCTTGGTCAGACCTATCGACCAGGACGTTAGACCGAGGGCTCAGATGGCGCCAAAAATTGAAGAGAATAACGTACTGCCACAGCTGGCTCCAGTTTTGAGTCACCTGTTGACATGCGGCTTGATTGTAGGTATTGATACCTTCGAACGTGTTGTAGCAGACTGCGGGGTCTGGAATGACCCTTCGCAGATTGCCTTCAACCGTTGTGTTTAAAGCCGTCCAGAGTGGAAGAAGACGGCCAGCACGCATCGCCCTCGTAGCACTTGCAACTGTACTGGATACCGTTCCAAGGGAAGGGGTTCTGCGCCACAGTCGAAGCGATGGATAACGCGAAAAGGAAAGCCGCAAGGAGACCAAGCATCTTTGCACAGTGATGTTTCTTAGAGCAGCAAAATGCGTTTAAATAGGTCTAGGAAAGTAACTTCGGAACATCAGGTTTGGTTGACGACGCCACAGAAAGAGACCACAAACTTATAGCAAAATGGTATAGCCGTCGAAGCAGAGATGCCGATGAACGCTTCATCAATGTATTGACGCTGCATGCCCACATGAGCAGCCCGGATAACTTGGAGTTACATTGGAGTTGCAGGAAGGACGGAGGCGTTGACGGAAGAACGATGTCTCCACGCCTAACCGTCTCTCTGTCGTCGAAAGTGGCCAGGATACAAGACACTTGGCATGCTCAGAAGCCGGCTAAGAGTTTATACCAACGGGACCACATCTTGCATACTTCTTCGGAACCAAGCGTACGGCTTTTATCAGAAACACAAACTCTTCAATGTGCCCGGTGCTCGGGGGTCAATTGGGCTTGCCAGGATTGCTAGCGCACCCAAGATTTGAGCCTCAATATTTATCATTGGCTAGACCCAGTCTATTTGTTTTAGCTGAGACATCTGAACTCGGTGGAATCTTGTGACTCAAATGAAATAAGGGCGTACCAGACGACCTACTTGGCAAGTAGCCTCCGGGCAGACTTTGTTTTGTAAATTCGTTCCTTAACGGGCCACAATGAGCTCAGGCCGACCTTCAGTGACAGTAAAGCAGATATGTTTAGGATTTGCTTGAAGTTGACGTAGGGACCTTAGTTCCAAGTTGTTGGGTAGAAGAGAGAACTCGATTCGTCGAGCGCCGAGGCGCGGAGGTGGCTGGCTGCTGCAATCGCCGAAGCTACTATCCCGATAAGGTATCGAGTACCCCTGTCCTGCATGCCCGGCCAGTGCGAGCCTTGAAGTCATTTCCAAGCTTCCTATAAAGCCCAGATAGGGTTGTAAACAACCAGAACCATTACTGCCTTCCATGTTAAAGCTCAGGCCTTTGGCGCTGAAGATCTCAGCCAGCTCCATTCCCTGCTGCGCCGTGTCAAGCGACGACGGTACGAGGAAAAGATTGAGTTAATGTGCTCCAGCCTCGAGGATAAGTGCCTGAGGAGATGCGATTTTGCCGGCCCATCTATCCCGGATAGTGCAGCTGAAGCATCTTGCATTCGATGAAGTCATTGCCATTATGGGCGCCTATGGGTCAGCTGGTGATCAGCGCACGTCCGTGACAGTGCAGCGCGTTTTGTGTGGCTATTCTCAACGTACCGAGAGACTTTTTCCATCTTATGCTGAATGCTTGAGTCGTTGAGCTGTTAACATGTTACAGCTGGACTTCGTACGATGCACGAGCTGCCAGAGGACGTTTCGGAACTGACAACGAGACACAGTCAGGTGATTCGATAATTCAACTGGATATCGTATCAGGCCTATGGCGCTTACTAGGATAAGAATACGCTGTGCAAAACGCCACATACACGTTTCTTTACCCCTGTATACACGCGCTTAACTGCTGTGATGGTCTATTCAGACCTGATAGAGGCGTAGAGGTGTGTGATTCTTCTCGTGAGTTCTGCTCCCTTCCTTCCTGGGATGGCGGATACACCTTCAACACGAGGCCTTTCACCTCTCTATAAAACGCTTCAAGATTTTGGTACAGCTCTTCAGCACCTCCCATCTCTGAATTCAAACCACTCAAACTATCAGCCACTTCTCTTCTCTTCCCGCACTCGCTATCTCACAATGGTAGGTGTCTACATCGCATACTATATATCTGAAACTTGACTGACCAATTCCAGCCTCCTAGAAACCCGCGCAAAGACCCATACGAGGACGCTGGCAGGCCCAAGAAGCCCGTCCCCAAGAAGCCCAAGAAGCCAGCCCCTCCTCCGCCTCGAAGGCCCAACCCTCCCCCTCCTCATTGGCCCCACTACCCGCCTCACGTACCACACCACCCACCTCCTTACATACCACGACAGGCTCCTCCTCCTCCCGCGGGCTGCCGCAACGGAGATCCATCGTGCGGTAGGGGATATATCTGCGTGCCATGCTATAACGGGGCTGTGCAGCCTATGGGCTATGCCGGTGTGGTCCCCCGCGCCCCCGTCTTCAATAATTGCCAGCCCGTTTACTGTGTCCCTCGGTGGTGCTAGATGCACCTGACTCGTAATAGGTGGTTGGCAATTTCTGACTGCTATGGAACCGTTGATACTTACCATTATTATTCGCACGCATCCTACGTCTTAAACCTTTCTGGAGTTTCTGTCCGCGCTGAGCGCTCGCCTGTGCCTGTCCTTTAAATCTATAAGAAATCGATACTCGATACTGTATTTATCTTCTGTATCTATCCAGATTTCAATTGTACCGCTATTCAAACGTATCATATGTACAAAGTAATATAATTGTCCGTCGATGTGAATTGGAATGTCCGGTCTTATCCTACTAATCCCAAGACAGCGCTAATATGCTACAACACTCGACCAGCCGGGTGACATCGAAGCCGCCAAGCCACTCCAGTAAAGAAATGTGATGATACCACCGACGAGAAGGAGGAAGGGCGTATACGCCAAGTTCAGGGAGGAATCTGAGCCACTTCCCCCCTTTCTAGGGCTCTTATCTTCGTCGCGGCTCCGCCCTACGAAATGAGGAGAATGTTGAGAAAAACTTGGGGAGAATACTTAGAACTACGTGAACTTTACCTTGCTTCGAACCGCCGTTAAGATATTGATAACCCTTGTTGTTGCTTCCATGGTTGATGACATTGTTTCCCCCAGTGATCTGATTGCCTCCCTTGATCCTATTCTTGTAGAAGCCACCATTATGGTTATCCATATCCGAATCCGAGTCAGACTCAGAGCGAGCGCGTCTGTGCCTGCGACTCCTGGTGCGCTCTGAGGAAGGATGGGAACCGTTCGCTGTTCCTGTCGACCTTGATTGAGTCGAAGGCGATTCAATGAGACCCAAAAGATGATGAGAGAGGGTCTTGAGATCTTCAGGCTCAACATACGGAGGTGGTGCTGGACCAAGGCTAGACATTGATGTGGATCGAAGTGAGTTAGATTCTGGTTATGCAGTCGTGCGAGAGGAATAATAGTGAGGGATTAAGATATGGTAGGTCTCGTGTACTTATACTACAGTTTCGACGTCCATTCACATTTGAGTTTGATGGTTTAAAACAAAAGAATACGTTTTCGTCGAAGTGCAGTGTGGGCGCTTGTCGTATCGCAACAGCACCTATTTATAGAGTGGCTGCTATCTTGGCAACTCTATATACTCGTTTCCACAATGACAAGGTATCCATGATGGCCCTGTCTTCAACTTGACCTACGCTCTTCGTTGTTTTTGTTCTTCTTTGTTATGTCTGTAGGACTGCCGTCTATTTCAATCCTTCACGGGTAACTCTTGGACAATATCAAGGCAGTACACTTGACATTCCGTTGCGACTTGCAGGCTTCGACAAGCCAAGGCCCTAGCCGCTGTGGCTGGGTATTCCAGTAGTAGATGTTAATCATTGCAATGCGCTGCTGCCAGTGCTTTGTTCCTCCATCTCAGATCTTTCTGGGGTTTCGAGATGCTCTAGCTGCTGGCTCGCTTCTGTTCGCTTAGCCTACTAAAAAGTATTCATCGTCTGCTATATTATTCTCTTCAGGTATCTAGATTCCAAGTACATGACTACCCAAGGGAATCCATTACGAGTACTAGCCAAGGCCAATGTTTGTTCTGCACAAATTAACAGCCATCCTTAGTGTGTTGGAGCGAGCGACCACCTGCGCGCCGCTGCGGAATCCGCGGCGAAATACACGCCCACTACCACGATAATGATGATAATGACTAAAAAGCAAGGGGTCCATTAAAAATAACCTCGGCACCAGGACTACCAATAAAACTTTACCTATCGTCGTGAAGCGACATCCACATCCAGCGTCTTGGTGAGCTCTGCTGTTTTCTCCCTGGCTGACGACATTGTTCCCCCCACTGATTTGGGAACCATTTGCGACCCAATTCTTGTGGAAACCGGATGGTCGATTTTCGATTTTCGAGTCATCAGCCTCTGCCTTGAGGAATTCCTTGGCGTCCCTGTAAAACTCGGCTCCACTAATTGAGGAGGCTTGCGATGAGTTGGGTGTTGCAGTTGACCTTGATTGAGTTGAAGATGATGCAGTCAGCATGTCGATTGCTTTGCGGATGATCTCGAGTGTGTCAGACTCTATTTACCTAGGTTGAATCTGGCGAGACATTGGTGTGTATCTCAGTGAGCGATTTTTCGTGGATGTGGTGACCGTGGTGAGAGGGTGAATTTCTGTTGGAGAGAAGAGTATGTTAAAGTACATGTACTTATACACTGCACCATCTTCTCGACTCGGACATCTCGGCTATGCTTATTTGAGTTTGATGGTGTCGAATGAGGAATGTATTATCGGAGAAGCGTACGGGCGCTTATCGCATTGCAACCGCGTCTATTTCTGGGCGCGGCGTCAAATCGGTAAGAGCTCCTCCCCTTCGCTTCCGCAATGACAAGGACTCCCATAATGGCGCTTGTATCGAGCTTCAAATCCTTACCCCATGACCATTTTCCTCTTTGTTATGATATAGCCGGCCTAAGATCTCCCTTCAATGTTGCTATTCTACGGATGGCACTTGGACAGTGCTATTGACAAGGCAATGATACATTGTGATGCTCAGGACATTTACAAGGCGCAACGAGTTAGGCATTATCTACCAGCGACAGGAGCGTGGTTTAGCATTCATCCTCGCCAGACAGCCTAAATCCAGGTAAATAAGGAGCGACGGCCAAACACAATTTAGCGACTCACAGGTCCAGGTTGAACGTAGCTGCTGGGGACTGGGTAGTAGATGTTGATCATGATACCAGGCTCCTGTTTTGAGGTCATTGTTAGCGGCAACATTTAATAAGATCAGGAACGACAAGCATACCCGTCCATTGTATACGCCAGGAATCGAAACCAAAGGTCCTGGAATAGTCCGTTCAGCGCCTGAAGCCTTGAGAAAATGACCGGTAAACGTTACCTGGATTTCCGCTACCACCACCCTGGACATTGACTTGTGCACAGCTGATGTACCATTGCGCTGGAAGATTGTCGCAATCAGGCTTTGTTCTAAGGACGAGTAATTTCACCTACCGCCACCGGCACCCTGGGCAGAGTGGAGGGCGACGTTCTCGATACGGACGAGGTATTGTCCGCTTGGAAGAGAAGAAGGGATGGTAAACTCAATGTTGCGCATTCCTGTTGATCGCCCGACGTCAGTGGATGGTGGACTTGGCTAGATGACATCACTTACCGTTCGAAGGGAAGGAGATTGATCGACCGCCGTCCGTGACAGCAGTAATCTCGTGAACCTTGAACCACACCTGGCCGCTACCATCCCAGTTAGCGACGTCAACACCACTGGGGGCACGAGCCATGTAGATGTTGGTGGTCTAGCACGGCATGAGATACCTCTTCCAACATGCACAGTCAAAGAGCTTACCGAGGGATGGGAAATACTTCCTGGAGAGTTGAAGCCAATGCGGGAGCCAGCGTTGACTGAATAGGTTTGCGCGGTAGCTCGCGTTTGGGAGTTGTAGCAGCGGAAGTCCTGGCTATTGACATCGGTCACCTAAAGCCAGTATTACTGATCAGCGTTGAATTGAAGGATATGAGTTTGGGTAAAGACGTACAGGGCCGTTGCTCTGGAAGTTGTTGGTCTTCCTGACATACTGCCAAGCAGTAGTAACCTGACCATTGACAACGAGTGATGCAAAGGTGTCTACGTGGTAGACTGAGCAGACTATTGAAGACAGGAAATGGTGAACTCACAATGCGCGGACGCAGAGGCGGCAAATGACAACAAGAGGCCTGCTAAGAGCTTCATGCTTTTCCAAAGGCGAACTTATCGCTAAGGGGCAAACATTCATTCGTGTATCTCTCCTTATAACGAGCTCGGGTAATTAGCGCTTCAATTTACAGGGCAAATATCCGGCCCTTTGCAAGTCTTCGAACTTGGATTCTAATGACGCAGAAGTCCGCGATAGACTGGGTTGGGAACATCGATTCAACCGTCGACACAGTATTAGCGTAGTCGGCAGCATCCGACATTCTATCATCGGAAGTCACAGGTTGGCAGTTTTCAATGCACGAAGCATCGCGCATTTGCCTCGGCTAAGGGTAGTTACATGTGACCCAAAACAATTTTGCCTGCGCTCAGGAAGAACTAGAACATTATTAAGCGACCCCCCGATTCCCTCCCGTGCCCTGGCCAATGTATAGGTAAGCCATCTTGAACTGAAAGCGATCGGAAATTTCGTACTGAGTTAGGGAATGAACGGTGGACACCAATGGTTCTATTGATTTCGCTTACACAGGTATACGAGTAACTGCCCGCATTCCATCAGTTCATGAACAGGTGCTTCCTGAGATAATGGAGGTAGAAAGGGAAGATCTTGCCTAAAGCTGGGAGAACGAGCTTCGATTGTACATAAAGCATCGTTCATTGTGAGGCTCGGCATCCGCTCGAGTGGCTTCCGCCACACTTCTCGATGACTATCAGGTTTATGTCGCACCGGATCCTTTGCCAAGGCTTGCTGATGCGGCTGATTGTGTGAGGTGGTTCGGAGAGGAACCACCATAATGAAGTCATTCTCTCGATGTGAGCCAGCAGTATCTGAAGGCTGGGCAAGGCTTCACACGAGCTTGATCTCGCACCAAATATCATGCATAATACCACTCACCATTGATACAGCACACTCCTCCAGACGTATCAACCTTGCCCCTTTCTCAGTCCTGGCCTTTGCTCCCGAGACAAAGTTGGGCGCCGACAGACTTTTATTACCAAAGGGAGCTGATAGCGGAACTTCTTTCCTTTCAATCACCGCCAACGACCTCCCAACATCTGGCCGACGACAGGGTAGCACATGGAACTCTCAATGAAATTCGCCTTCGGCCTTTGGGGGCTTCTCTGTCCTTGTCTTCCCTCCTCTAACGATCCTGCCTTCCTCCATTAGCATGTCTTCCTGAACGTCGAGGCCATCAAGAAGCTCAGCAAGTCGGTTAAGCATCTCATTGACGGGGTTAAAACCGCAGAGGTGTCGCATTGTCAGGTTCATTACCTCCCGCCGGGACAACCCCTCTGTCAACCGTCGCTCCCAGCTTGAAGTAATCTTGCCAAACCTGCCTAAATGTCAAAGTTGTTGAGCCCGGCTGACCAATGGAAAATCGTATTGAAACGGTATGTCGTTAGCTTTTAGCACCCAAGCAATCCTGACATGAATGCTGCGTTTCAGGAGCGACTACGCCATTCAAGCGGCCAGCATCGGTGCGCAAGGATATGACCTACACACTTGCCTGGAGGTGCTGACGTCGGGCTTTCCGTAGTGATCCTCTACTATGATTACCTCCTCACTTTACCTCAAGAAATTCAGTTTATGTGGAAGGGTGCCCGAAAGACCTCCACCATTCTCTATTTCTTCTGTCGGTACGCGATGGTTGCAAACATGATGTACCTCGTATACAAGACACCAGGAGTTACGGGCCTTAGGGTAAGATTTTGTTTCGGCTTGACCGAATGCTCGCTGAATGTCGTGTTTTAGTACATTCTTCAATTTCTCCGCTTATGATCTTTACCAATGATCTGCCGCCAGCTGTAAATCTGTCAATCACACAGCAGGCATTCTGGCAATCTTTGGCCACATTGGAGTCCTCGGTGAGTCTGTTGGATAGTCTGCCCTCTAGCTGCGGCTGAGCAGTCCTCGGTTAGGCGTTTGGGGGCTACGAACCGTCGCGATCTGCAACGGGAACCGATTCGTGCCATGGATCCTCGGCCTCCTCGGACTGACCATCATCGGTTTGCGAATCGTGAGTCACAATACTACTTCCACGATATCCCGCGCTCACACCTAGGCAGACGAGTCAAACCATGGCTTGTGGCAAGCAGGCAGAATTGCAGGCTTTGTAAGTTTTCGTTATGGCTTGTAGCACGACTTATGCTGACAATCGCCTTTGTGATCAATAGGAGTGAGCAACTTTCAACAGATGAATCTCTTCTCAGGCTTATACTGTTCGAAAGTCGGAATTGCCGTCGCTGGCATTATGATGGGCTTTGAAGGGCTTGCATTCAGCTTGGCTGCTTTCCGCGTCTGGAAGACAGTTCGCGATGACCGCAAATTCTGGTCGAATCCCCAAACCTCTATCAACTATGTGATATTCTCGCAAGGTTGGCCTCTCTTCCCTCAAGGCCCCCAACTTCCCCCTCTGACAGCAGTTTCAGGTTTCTTGTACATTACCGCCGTCTTTGGTGCGTCCATCCTCACCGCGATCTTTAACCTTGTGAGTGAAGCTCAAGCTCCTCGTTGCTCTGTCCGAACACTCATACTTTCTATCTAGAAAATATGGGGAGGCATCGCCCGTCCTCTCAACAGCTTTAAGCTCCCGTACGCCGCCTTCCATCTCACTCTTACCCAATCGCGCTGACTATGACCTATATTGGATAGCATGTCCGGCCTTCTGACCGCTCGCTTCCTGCTGCGTCTACGCTCATGGGAACAACGGACGAGGGAGGCTACAGACGAAATTTCCACCGAAATGTGCTTCGACTCCAACCCTGGTGCCCAACACGGTGTCAACAGCGAAGCCTATGGTACCGAATCTGGTCTCAGCCAACGCAACGCAAAATCTCGTGGTGTTAGAAGCGGAGTGTCCAGGTTTGGCGGAAACGTTGGGCCTGCACTCGATCCTAATGATACGAGGCTGAAGTCGACGGTGCCCATGGACGACCGCCCTTCGGCACCATTAGAAAAGATTTCGGAAAGCAAGACGAAGGTGTGACGCTGAGTGTGCATCGTGGTGAAGGAATCAATAGGACATGACGATCGTTTTTGGGTTTAGGATCAGGAAAGGTTTCGAGGAGGAATGGATTAATAGACTTATCAGACTCAATCTCAAGTTGACGACATCTTGCCGGAAGCACATCGCATGCGACAATGAGACGAAAAATCGAGGTATATTACAACTGAAGACACAAAGTATGAAATTGAAGTTCTTTCGACAGCTCGAGAACAGCCAATTAAGGGACACATTGGCCTGGTAAAGAGCGTCATCAGATGGCACTTTCGCAAGGATCGGAGAAGACAACACTTACTGTAGTACTCGTTGGTGGCCTTGCAGGTACCAGACGAGCAAGAGGTGGGTCCAGACCAGCCAATACCTCCACACTGGCCGTACAGAGGAGCACCACCGCTTGAGGGTGGTTGAGTGGGGGTGCTGCCGCCCTGGGTGGTGGTCGCGGGGGGTTGTTGGGGGTTGTTGCCAGAGCACTGGAAGGGGCTGGGTCCAGGGATGGTGTATGGGCGACCGCCGTTGTTGGGAACCGTGCCAGAGTAGATGTTGAGGGTGATACCACTATGAAAGATGTTAGTCTGTCGTTACCTGCTGCGTTGCGAGATTTGAACTTACGGGTCGCTGGAAGAGTAAGCACCAGGGAAGCTGACAGTGCTGCCAGAGGTCGAAGATCCACCTCCAGTGACGTTGATTTGAGCACAACCAACCTAGACGGGGAGATGAGTCTTCTCGGTTTCACGTATAAATTCTGGAGACAAGCAGGACGTACGTAGACTTGGGCACCACCAGCACTATAGGCAGAGTGCAGAGCAATGAGCTCAGCGCGCAAGAGGTAGTGACCAGAAGCGAGGCAGGTAGGCATGGTGAAGTAATGCCACCCTCCTTGCTGGATCATAGTGTCGACACCCCAAGTGCCGCCATTCAAGCCCTCGTGTTGGACCTTGAACCACCGAAGGCCTGAAGTCCCAGTCGTTGCGGCGTTGTCGACCTTGGCCATGTAGAACATGGTCGGGCCTATAGGTAGGCGTTACAACTTAAATTCAGCGCGAGGTGGAGGAAACATACCCTTGTGACTGGACGCGATGGGATGGTCGGGGTCGTTTTGGCCTTGAGGACCTCCGATAATGTGACCCCACCAAGCACCAACACGAGCGCCAGCGGGAACGTTGATGACAGTGCTATCTTTGTACTGGAGATTGTTGTTGCAGGCCATTCCGCCATCGTTCATGTTGGTGATGGGCTATATCCCTCTGTCAGTCGAAGGAAGGGCCAAGCAGAAGGATGGCTACATACGTTGTTGTTGTTCGGCGCACGAACACCCTTGAGCTGACCTTGATCCTGGCCATTGACGGATACTTTCTGAAGGAGACGTTAGTCGTTGTGAGTCTTGGCGCTGAACTTGAACTCGCGACATACCTGGAAGATAGTGTGGCCGTAGGCGACAGATGCGAACGCAAGGAAGGTCAAGGCTGACGAGAACTTCATCTTGCCTGAAAGCGACTGAGGAGCGTCGAATGCGGAACCTTGGAGTTCGAGCGAGGCATTTTTATAGAAAAAGGGTTGTCAAGAGGGCGGAATAACTAACTTGAGGCGTCGAAAGCAAACTCAATTCACGTCTACTTTGATTCCGGCATGACTACACGGTAGCTGTACCCCAGGACAACCTAAGGCGGCTAAGCTGGGGTAGAAACCGAGGAAGGTACTGGAACTAGGGAAGGATCAATGTCGCTGCAAAGAACCACTGATAGCCACATGGAGAAGTCTCCACATCAGGGTCTGTTCGTTGAAAAGTAGCTGTAGGTGGTTTCCTCGATTGGGGGCTGGCGAGCTGGCCGTTACTTTCTGCTCCTGACCCTGGGATAAAGAGTAGACGTAAGTAACACAAGATAAGCCGTACCTGAGAAGGAAAGGACCTCTGGGAGGAGGAAACGGCTCACACGTGCTAGAGGCATTAGTGCGACCTTTATCCCGCTTCCGAGGCAATGGCGAGGTATGTCCAACGTCGGTTCTGGTATGATGACATCCTAAACAGAGGAACCGAGACATATTGGCTCTTCGTAGATGTAGATCAAGGCCACACACTGGTTGTGAGAACGCTCGTCAAGCCTACGTTCCAATGTCGTTAGGGCATCGCGCTCCCTGAATGAAAAGGGTAAAGGTGGCTCACCAGTGGAAACATCGGAAGCAACGGCAATCGAAGCTCAGAATACAGCAATGTCGGCTGACGGATGCCAGTCAATGACATTCGGAAGCGATATAGTCAGCATTTTGCGTCAGGGCTGCCTCCTCAAAGCTTTGAATATAGAGAGGATGACGCTTGGGTTGTACCGGGCGGTGAGCCAGATGCCTCTCCCGCGGCACGGATGACGCACTGATTGAGCGAAACGTTGAGCATAGAGATTTCGAATCTGTTTAATCTCTGGCCAGTATGATGCAGATCAATACATTCCTAGATCGAAGAAGACGGAAAACTCACTGATATTGTAAACTTGACCCCTACCCCTGGTGATTCCAGATCCACAAGAAATGATTACCCCTCGGCTGCTGCTGAGCGGTATATGATTTTCTGCTACATGTATCGTCCTCGCTGACTTCGAGATAAAGGTTTTAAAGGCATCGAATCTGTGTATCCCCGAATCTCAGGGGTTTATCTAATCTTCTACGCACTTCCTTTCGTATGGCGTTCGCAAGATGGATTCAGGACCGACACACTGATCTTTGGTGCATTGAGAAAGAACGGCTCGACTGATGCACGGGGCTACGTAGAGCCTAGATCCCAGGTATCTCCGACGTCGCCTCCAGGAATTTCCGTTTCAGGAGACTACGTGAACATGTACCCAAGCGATCGCTCGGAGCCGATGCAGATCGCTATCGTCCTGGATGTCCGCTGGAAGTCGAATGGTAAGTGGAGCCTGATCGCCCATGAGCAAACCTCTCTGCCTGACGTATGCCAGGATTGCGTCCACCTCTGCTTTGGTGCTTCGCGCCTGGCTCCTCTTGCACGACACCATCTCTAGCTGCGGGAAAACCCTCTCCTCTTTATCCAAAAGCTCTCGGAAAATCTCGAGGTTGGGGACATGCAAGCTGCGAAGGGCAGGGAGGCATGGTGCGATCGCCGCCGCAACCGCTCGCACGTCGACGTGAAAGGGATTACCCACCAATGAGAGTGTATGGAGGTTTCTCCCACTTTGTTCGAGAAAGTGGTTCACGGCCACGGGCATGTGCGTTGAGGGGGAATCGTCATAGGATATGCAGGCGACCTCGAGGTTTGGAAAAGTGAGCATTGAGAGAAAGGCATTGGTCGTTACGCCTGTGATATCGACACGGCGCATCCCAGGATGAAGTGCCATGGGCATGGGCTCGCTTCTGTCAACTGGGGATGTGTGTATCAATGTCAATTCTTGAAGGCGAGGGAGACTGTGGGGGTCGAGGAGGAGCTTCATCATGTCGAAACTGACGGTAACACGTTGTGAGGCAGAGCGTTGAAAGCGTCGCGTGACATGGCGTAGCTGCTACACCAGGAGTGTTCAATGCAATTCGTTCCATATGGAGGCTTTCAATGCTGAAAGGTTGCTTCTTTGAGGGTTCGCGAGTCGAACAAAGAAGCTGGTGGGAAAAATCGAGTCGTTCGTTCCTTGGTGGTGATGGCGTAGCTCGAGGTGCTGAACTTGGCTCCACGCGTTGGTTGCGCACTCGACGTCCTGTAAGAAAAAGTGCAGAGTCATTGGGGAGAGATGGAGGGATATATCAGCCCAGCGACGCCAGGGGTCAAGGATGAGGGTTTGGACTTGGACCGGTAGCAGAGATGAGTCGTAGCTGGCATGGAGCTTCAGAGGAAGAATTCCCGCGCGGTCGAACCACGATCTCAGCTTTCGACCAATATCTTCAGATTCATTCGCAATGGCTAAGCCTCGCCACAAGTCATGCGATGAGAATGAAATGGTCCTCCATCGCTGGCAAACGGCTCGTAAGACAGCAAACGTTTCACGATCAGCAGCATCCAGTATGGTTGGGTCCTTGAAGCAGGACTGAATGATCTGTGTGATGATTTCGTTGGGAAGACGGCGAGCAGGGGAGAGAAGCTCTCGGTATGCGACCTGATCCCTTTGTAAAACCTCCATCTGCTGCCTCAGCAACTCCATTTTTGATCGATCCCTGCCAGGGTTTGGCGACAGGAACTAGCCAGGCCTTCGGGAAGCTCTTCATTAGATTTGGTGTATGGCAGGAGCCTAGCGTCGCTCTCTGGAAATAACGTGGTGGGCATCTCATTGGGGTTTGCTGACGAGGATGGTTCCTGTATAGCAGCCCAAACATTCGTTTTGGTCAGATTGTTTTGTCCTGGTAATCATGACTTACGGTAGGAATACCAAGTCTCAAAACAGTCGACCGGCCAATTCACAGCGGTGGTGGAGAAAGGTCAAAGGTGGTTTTAGAAACCGAACAAAACCCGATTCGGGGTGGACCAAACTGGAGTGCGTCCTCCCACCAATTAAATGTATAGCAAGGTGTTGAAAGCTGCACAGCGTAAGGACGTGGAGACTAAGCGTGTGTTTGAGGACGAGTAAGGGCAAGGGGCAGAGAAACCGGCAATTCTGTAACCAGTTATGTTGTATTGGCGTGGCCACCACTCTAATCGGATATGGTGTAACGGCTAACATTGCCGCCTCTCATAGCTTCAATCAGTGCGCGGCAGCTCGGGGTTCGATTCCCCGTATCCGAAGTTTTTACCTATTCACGATAAAAGCAGTCGCACTGTGCAAGTATCTCCATAAGGCGAAAATTTATGAAGCACGATGTACTTTGAAGCTCCGAAAAGACCTGTTGCCAAGGGGCGTGCTGGCATGCGTCAGTCAAAATCAACCCCCCCCGTAGGGTACCGTTTTTGATGAGATCAAGCGCGAGCGGCATTAGCGGCAGCCAGGCGGCATACCAAATTTGGTGATGCAAACGACTGGGAGATTGGTTGGAGATAAGGGCAAGATAAGGGGCGCTCGTCGTCGTCTTGTCGCCCTACCGCCCTCTTCCATCCTTATCATCGTATTTATTGGACCTAGCTAAGCAAGGGTATCTATACAACCTTTCGAGATGCCCAAAGCACTTCCCTCTGTGACACAACCAGTCGACGTTCCACTAGGAGATGGCACTTTCCTTCGATCGCAGATCAACTCATTCGGAAACCACACCCTTATTTGCTGCCAATGCGGGACGAACACAACTTCTCTCAAACTCGAGCCAACCAGCTATAACGATGCAGAGCCAAATGACTGAGACAACCAAATCTCTCACACCCTGCGGCTTCTGCGGGCTCGATGGGTGCGCTACTCAACTCATTAAGGCCGGCAAGACAGGGAAACCTTCCTTTTCAATCAAATCCCAATGCCAGTACCGATATACGCGTCTACAATATAAAAATACCAGCACATCCAACCCTGCGAAGCCAACCTGCACCAACGTTCCGATACACTGCCCACTTTGTCCTCGTGCGATTTCTGGCCACCCGAGAACAATCTGGAAGTACAATGCAGTGATGCACCTTTTAACGAATCACCCCAACGAGAATATCCCGCCATATCTCTTCTTCACCATGCATATCTCGCGAGCAGAGGAGGCTGAGATGGGCATTGATTTGGCAACCACATCCGCCTACCGCCAGGCTTACATGGACGTGGCGCCGCCTAGCGATGGGATAGAGGCAATGGAAATTGATGAGGAGCAGAGGGATGAGCCTTCAGGTAGAGATAGATCGACTACAGTTACTGGACGTAGATAACACTAACATCTCGCATCACCAAATTTGGTATGCCGCCTGGCTGCCGCTAATGCCGCTCGCGCTTGATCTCATCAAAAACGGTACCCTACGGGGGGGGTTGATTTTGACTGACGCATGCCAGCACGCCCCTTGCCTGTTGCGGTCGACCGGTTGACCAAGTCACTGGCGGCGGCCTGAGTGTGGCTCAACGATTTCAGTACCGCAGAGTTTGAGCCATGGAACTTGCTCGCAGCGTCTGAGAGATTCGTTTCCCCATTCCTGTGACGGAGTCAAGGTTTGCTTGGTAATCTTCACCACTGGCATTCGCCTTCACCTCTACAGCGTGCCACCCACGCGAGAAAACGAAACGTTGGGTAAATAGTAACTAGGATTGGTGGTGGCACAGGTGCTGGCGGTGGAGCGACTGGTGTTGAAGGCTGATTTGACAGAACACTCAGATCAACGTATCTGCTCCCGTCTGGAGCGACCGAGATGGGTAGACCGGAGGGTGTGACTGCGGGTCCATCTGGAGCTAGTGGGTGACCCGACGTCAAGCCAATGGAGTCTGAAAGTATCTGGCCCAGTTTTTCAGGTGAAGAGGTTGATTCGATCTTCTCTTCAGTCACCACAGTCTCCGGTGCCGAAGGAAAGGTAACAGATGCGGTGGGTTCCACTGGTTCTACCTCTCCGCTTAGCACGACCGGGGTGATCTTGGGTGTAGGGAGTCCAATCTGTCCATGGTCAAGCATGTGTTCTCGAGCTGCCAGTTCATGTCTAGCACAAGCCTTCACGTTTAGACTTGGGTACCAGAGATCTAGGGAAGGAAGCGGCGTACCGACACATCTTGCACCGTATCCTCCGACTCTTCGTAGCAGACTTGGGCGGACTGCTCTGCAGTGTCATTGCCTTGGATGTGTTCATCGTCGGTGATCTCGTATGCGAGGGACCGAGTTCAGCTGACATGGTGGATTGAGCGAGAGCAGCGCGTCCAACACCATCATCACTTCCTGATAAATTATTAAGTTAAGGGCTTTTCTCCCGTCCCGAGGATGTGTTAGTCCATCTGACTCCACCCTCCTCCTGCTCCCGTAGAAGAGACAAAACATGGGGATCTAGTCTAGGTGACTCACCAGGAGTGATAGGGTTGGTCGTCTGAGTCATATAGAACCTCCGGAAGTCAGGATTTTGGTTTGAGACGTCAAAGCGAACTTTGTGGAACAGGACGAGTTGCTGGAGGAAGCCTGCATTAGGTCTGTTGATTTAAGAATAAAATTCAGCGCGAGATCTGTAGGCTTATGATAGACATACTCTACCATTGGCCGAGCTTTTCTGACCAGTTTGAGGGCTTCTTGAGGCGTAAGATCTTGGGTGTACATAAGGAAGGCAGTGACGATCGAGGCACTGCGGCCTTGGTGAAGAGACAAATCATTCAGCATTCCAGTACTTGGGAGGAGAAACCCGTTGACTCACTGACGCCAGCATGGCAATGCACCAAAACACCTCGCCCCTTCTCCAATTCTGCCCTGATGAACTGAATGGCGGGCAAGAAATGCATCAGAATATCTGCATCCTCAGTATCGTCAAGTAAGATCTGGAGGCGGACGAAAGTCTATGATCCAGATTTGAGCGTTGGGGTGCTGCAGAGCGGATAGATTGCAGTGTTCAGACC
This sequence comes from Coprinopsis sp. MPI-PUGE-AT-0042, assembly GCA_020736565.1. Classification (NCBI taxonomy): domain Eukaryota; kingdom Fungi; phylum Basidiomycota; class Agaricomycetes; order Agaricales; family Psathyrellaceae; genus Coprinopsis; species Coprinopsis sp. MPI-PUGE-AT-0042. The sequence continues at coordinate 111,625 of JAHBOF010000063.1, read as the reverse complement.
TCTTTGAAAGTGATTCGTCCTCTCATCGCCGAGAGCGCACTTCGAATGTTGCGCGCTTTCAGAGTTTCTGTGTCGAGGGCACTTGCGAGGCTGCCCAGCCAGAGACCAGGGAGGATCTCATCCATATCCGCTTTGGTAGGGGAATACGGCACACGCATAAGGATGACAATCGTTGGTGGTTGAGATCAAGTTCAAGTTAGGCGCGCTCGACGCGTCCAAACGCGTATCCCACCCCTGTCTCTGTCATTGCAGCGACCTGAGCTGACCCCTGGAGGCGTGAAGTACGTGTGACTTAGCACGCTCACTTTTCCGACCCTTTCAAGTCGGTATTATGAGGACGTTGCACGGATCGCTCTCGAAGTTGGTCAATTAGCAAAGCGTACAGTAGGTGCTAATTATCGCCTAGTCACCGATCCTTGCCTTGATAGAAAGAGTCCAGTTGCCTGGTATATAGGCAATAGGGTCCAGGGTGGCCTTGAGACTACCAGTACCAGCGGCTTTCCCAAGCAGCTCTCTGTTACCCCAGCGGTGGCTGTGGTCCCAATATCTTCATTGCTATCCTCACAGTTCGCTATCCCGAATTGCCTGAAGATCAAGACTTTCGAATCCTTATGGCAGTGGCTCGCAGCCGGCCCCCTCTTTATCCATCAGATTCTCGTGTGTTATCCCAGCGTTCCAATAGGACTCCGTTTGTCTACAGCACATGCCTGAGCGGCTCTTCCTGCTCTTCCTCCTAGCTGGAAGGACGGCTAGTTTGTGGTGAGGCGTAAAGTGCTTGCTTGCTGATACCGTCCTCATCGGAGTGGTGTACTTAGCCGCCAAGCTTCAGCGTCAAGCTCCGGCATCCAGTCATGATTTGATGAATCGTATTTCCGAGCGCCCAAATATCGAACACAGGACAGGCCGGGTCGTCGAAGATGACTTCGAAGTTCGGGTACAGCATATAGATACGGTCGGGCAGTTCATAATCAGCTCCCTCTTGATATCATCTGGAGACGTTACAGGATCGTAAAGAGACGATTCGGTGAAATCACAGATCTTTAGTTCTGTGAGAGAGGGGTTCTCGAATAGTGCCTCGAGGAAGAGGGAGGAGTCGTGTCAATAAACGACATAGCGAGGGTGAGGGAGGTCGTATGGAGGCCTTGCATCCTTCACTGCGCATATGGCAAGGGCTTCTGGAGCGCCAAAGTACTTTCGACGTCGTCGAGGGAGTTTAAGGGGAGATAACGGGGAATGATACTACAGATTGTCCAAATGAAGATCTCCATGGACAATGTGTAGATGGGTCTACTAATAGCCATCTATTTAAGCGCTAATTCTGACGATGGTAAGGATGCACTGCTTTCAACTTTCCAGTCCATGGCGAGTCCCGACAAGGTGTGACGAACTCATGTCTATTACCCTGATGGTTGTCTTAACTTTAAACTCCAATATAGTACCCTGGCAGCTCCTTTTGTAATTAGGACTCTGTTCATTTTACAGGTATGTCACTAGTAGGTGCCTTCAAACGCTTTTCTAACGAGATCTTAAATGTCTTGACTGGGATCAGAAGGCGGAAACAATGGGAATCTTCCGTACTACAGCCTGAAGCCCAAGTCATCACGAATGGTCTCGAAACGTTGATAACGAGGGTAACTACGACTACTTTTTGGGTGTTGATGTGAGCGCCTATCTTTCCCGCTCATGATTCATTCTAACAGCTTCTTAGATCGATCATTGCGATCCTTCGTCCAAGAGGACTTGCACAGCTGGGGTGCGAGACAAGGATGACATAAATACTAACCGGTATTGCTTCTGCCCTCCCCACATTCAATGATCTCGACCTTCAAGAAGCTCGCTCTTGTTGCTCCCCTCGTCGCTCCTATCATAGCACAGGATTTCCTCGTTGTTGACACCCCCGTGAGTATTCCTTAACGGCGTCCAGAAATCGTTCTACTCTTATCGGCGGCCAAGGCTTAACGCCGTCGCCTGCCGTCCTGTTCAGCTGTTCTTCTCGGGTGGCAAACGTGAGTCTCAGCTGTCACCGCGCTTCAGATTGAGATTCGTTGCTGAGCGAGGTTCATCCGTTCAGCCCCCTACTTCTTGGTGCGCTTAGTCTAGCCCAAATGCCTATTGAGGGTCCGTAGCTCATTAATTTGTTACTTGGAAACCCTTTTGCAGAGGTGAGTAATTATTCTGTGACATACCTTTAGTCGGTGTCCCAAATTTCCATAGCATTCGTCCTGATGACGACCCCGGTGGACCTAATGCTCTCGTGGACTTTGGCGAGCTCGACAGCAGCCCCATACGCTGGGACGTCAACCTTTCCCCAGGCACTCCAGCTTTCCTTCGCCTTCGTGATAGCAGTAGTAGTATTGCTGAGTCCGGCACCTTCCTCATCCTCCCTTCGTGTAAGCGTTAATTTTGCTTCACCTTATGCGAACATCTCACACACCTGTTTAGCGGATACCAGCTGCATTGGTCAAGAACCCTCCAGTTCCGCAGGTCCTTCCGCCTTGTCAAGCACCGGCACACCCCCTGGATCCTCTGCCCCTGCTTCCAGCGCTCCTAGCTCCGGCTTGCCTCCCGCGAGTCCCACCTCCACTACCAGCGCCGCTCCCTCTACGGTGTAAGTGACCAGGCTTGTGCCAAGGATAGTGTTTTTTGACTCTTCTGCCAGCTCGAGATCCCCCACCGCTGTCGCTTCTGGAGTCGGAGTCTCTAGGGTTTCACGTCCTCCCCTCGGCCCAATAATTGGAGCGGCACTTGGTGGACTGGTACTCATCTCTCTCATCGTTGCCGGGCTTATGCTCTATAGACGGCGACGTACTAGAAGGGGTCATTTCAAAAGCGAGGCTGATCAAGTGTCAGGTAAGTCGAATGCGATTAAGCGAGAGGCATGGTTGCTCATCCCTACAACCACAGTTCTTTCCATCCCTCTCTTTGTTGCAACAGGACAAGAACCGAATCCTTCCAACACTTCGCAGATTCCTCAGGATATCACAAGCTCTAGATTAAACGCAGGCTCTTCCACTTTTGCCCCAATCGTTCGTAATGGAAAACACGCTTCATACTCCCAACCATTACCATCGACGGTGCCGATGTAGTCTCCCACAGTCAGACTGACGAATTCGTTAGTGAGCCGTTGGTAAACAAGGTCACACTCATATGTAGTCTGATTTGAGACGCGCATCAGTCATAGGCGTCCTTGAATCACACGCATTCATTCCCGATTAGGCCAAAAATCCATCCCGATTTGGATTGTTTATTTCGTTCCCGATTTGGCCACAGCCTCGCCTCGGGCCTCCATGTTCTCTCAGTTCCAGGTCCCGGTTTCCACCCCTCAGCGGTCTTCTCGCAATGTATTTAATATTGATATGACACCTGCTGGCGAAAAGAGTACGAGTTCTGCCCGAAACACGAAAAAACGAAAGCAAATCAACGACGAGAACCAACCTCCGTGTACCTCACCAGGTCCTCCGAAAAGACGATATCAGGGCACAGAGGTTACTCCCCTTAGCACGCGACAGCCGCTCTTCACGCGCCCGGTGAGCTTTCGCTCTAGTTTCCACCAATCACCACAACCTTCGGCTCCTCCATGGCCCCCAGTCGACCTGCCAACCCCATCTGCATCTACATCCACCTGCATCTACCCACCAGGATCCAGTCTCCCACTATGTGCCTCTCCTTCCAATGTTTATCAAGAGCCCCGATCTCTCAAAAAGTCGTCCTCACAGGCCCCGAGACATTTCACTGACGAGGATGTCCTCGAGGAAATTCTTGCTCTGATGAGCCAGCATGGCTGGAGCCTTGACACCCTCTTCTTCACTCTCTTTCGTCACGGCGGAAGCAAGACGAAAGGACGGTCTGGGAGGTCTCCTCGTCACGCCCGTGTCATCTCTCTCTTCCTGAAAGGCCAAACAAAGAAGCCTTTGGGTGAGCTCATCTGCCTGATGCTCACTCACCCGGATGGCTTTGTCCCGGGTGAAGATGAATCAACCGAGTGGTCATTCGACGACTACACCACTCGAAAGGTCTCGATACGGTCCACACTTCGCTCATTCGCAATTCAAACGGCGAAGGAGCGGCTCGTTTTCGAGGCAAAGCGCACTGTCAGGGGTGATGCTGGACTGCACGCATCCCTTCGAAAGAACAGTCGGTTCCCAGTTGTTTGGGCAGACATCGGCGTGAACACGGTCGAGAGGGTTCGGAGCGTTGTCAAGAAGCTCCATAATGTTGGGTGGAGGTTTCTGAATGCAATAGCGGGCGACGATGTCGAGGTGGAGGAAAGTCAGGATAAGGAGACACCGGGTGACGGGACTGAAGATCGAGAACGACGACCGCCTGACTTGGTCCGTTTTCTTTTTCAGAGCAGCGGTTCACTAACCTCAATGACTTGTAGGTCTCTGTGCATGCGCTTTCGGCGCTCCTTTTCGCTCGAAACCAAGAGGCTCGGCTGCTTCCCATGTCAATGGGACTCCTTGCGATGGCAACGTCGACGCCGGTGGACGTTATCGCCTACCTTGGTCGCATTGGCCTCATGCCTGCATACAGCACACTCAGGGCCATCCTCATTGCTTTGGGCTCACATGGAAAGAGCCTAATCGCGGCACACGCAAGCGACCCAACCAAGGCCGGTTTTCTCCAGTTCGACAACGTTCAGAATTACCTGCGCGTTCGCGACTTCCGCTTTGGGAGGTCGAATACCCTTAACATCGGGATAGCAGCCACGTACTGCACCCTTGAGGGTGTTGTTCCGGAAGCTCTGTCTTTCTCTCGAAAACTCGAGATCATGTCATTGAACCGGCGAGCATCCGTGACCGCAGAGCTCCTCTACAACCTCATTGACCACCAGCACCTTGACCGTGTCTTCGTCCTGCACTGGATGCGCGTCCTCATCACCTACGTCCCTCGGCTCTCCATTTACAAGTCTACCGTTTCAGGGATGTTCCGAACTCGAGTGGGGAAGCTACCTATGGAGGCCAAGGCCACCCCCCTGCATCCCTTGTCGTCATCAGGAAAGAACGAGACCGTCACTTCAGAGCTCAAAGACGCCCTTCACGACTTCTTGGAACAGATGGGGGTGCGCAATGATCATCACAACAAGATCGTCATTGCAGGGGGTGATGGGCTCACATTCCAACGGGTACAGGAAGTTATCCGCTACCTCCAATTTGACTCTAATGTCATCGAGAGCCTTGCACACCTCGAGCCTGTTCTTGCATCATGGCATACGGAATGGACAGATTTAGCTCGGCTGATCGAGCTGTTTTGGGATTCACCATAGATCACTGCGTTCCTCGTCCGTTGGCTGTCCCAGCCCACACTCAGTACATCGGTTGCAATGACAATGGAAGAATCATCAGGATTCTCAATGAAGCGAAAGGTGTCGATATTAAAGGCGGCGGAGTTGAGAGAGTTGAACATCCGAATGCGCTCCGAGATGTTGCGACGACCCTTTGAAACTGCGAGTCTCCATAAGTGGACAGTGACCCGGAAGCCAAGGGCGATGGTCTTGCAAAAGATGACCGTGCTCTCCTTCTCATCAATGATCCAATCTAGCTCTGGGAACGCAAAGCTGGTGGGAGACGACTCGATTGGGCGTACAAGGATCTGGATGTCACTTCGCCGGTTCGAGCGACGCAAGAAGTGATATTGATTTCGTTGAAGGCCCAGAACTTGACAGATTGTGTCTTTCATTGGCCCTTCGCGGATTGTCGCTGAAGCAGCAATGAGGGGTATATGGCCTCGGTCTGTAGATTCGAGTCTTGCGCGCACATTGCCCATTTGAAGGAACGATTCGCGAAATGACTGTCCCCATGTGTAGATCAAATGAACTTCATCGACGCCAAATCTCCATGTCCGGCGAGAAAAAGCTTTGTTCTCGATGAGGTGGCGAAAGGAGGGCGATAGAAGCTCCTCTGGTGAGATGAGAATGATGTTGTGCTGGTGTTTTGACTCCTCCCATAGATTCCGCTTCGATTTCTCGGCTTCTGCGCATGTATCACCGTTGATGACCACCACATCCAACCCCAACTTCGCCATACTCTTCCTCTGTATTGGTTGAGTCTTGGCTGCACAAATTGTTCTCAAGTACGCACCATGTCCTCCTGAAGCGCTTTCGTTGGCAATATGAGCAGCATAGCAGGGTTGTCGGGGATGGAAGGTGCACCAGGCATAGCCAATGATGGGTCTTTCTTGATGGCCAGAGCGACCAGCATTGTGAAGCTGAAGAAGCCAGTCTTGCCCATACCTGTTGCCATTGTGGCGAGGAGGTCCTTATTGTCGAGAGAAACACATATTCCCTCAGTTTGGTAGTCGTGAGGGTAGATGGGAGGCTGGCATTTTGCAAGGATCTCTTTCACTCGGAGATGACCAGCCTCAGTATTCCAGATGGGCTCGTTAGGCATGATGGATGTGTATTTACAGGATGTAAAGCTAAAGACAACGTATAATATGAGGAGGAGGACTGAGACATGTTTCTGGAGTTGATTCAAGTCGTCGATAGGGGCGCTCCTGCCCGGAATAGGGGACGCCAATTGGCGCGTCGCGTTTGTTTGGCTCCAACATGTGATCACACGTGACAGTTTTCAATAACGCCTGTTAATAGTTACAGTGATGGATATCGGTGCAGACTAGTGCCGATGAACTCAGCGTCTGATTTGGCCACCCTCCCCTCTCGCAATATGAACGAAGAGGATCCGCCTCCTCGTTACGAGATGGAGCCTTCTTCTGAAGTTGGAACGTCCACCAATAGACCATGACGTTTCCCTGACATCGGGGTGGTCTGTTTCCAATTTTCTATCTTGACTAGGGTAACACCCGGGCATTCGCCCGGGGAGGGAGGGAGAGGGGGAGGGGAGGGGGGAGGGGGTTTGGATTCTCACGCGTTACTCCTCTATCTCTCAGTATCATGATTCATGAGATCATCAAGGTTCAAATGTGCTACCGTAGTTGACCCTTAAGTATTCTCCACCAGATTAGAGGTGGCCTGAGCCTAGTGACGCCTGGAACATTATCTGATTCTGAACTATGACGGTGTAGCGTAGTATAGGATAGGTATCATCTCGAAAAAATCTAAAACCTGCTGGCTAGGTCGCGGGGGCTTACTGCCGCCCCTTACCCTTTGTTTATCATTGCATTCATCCCATTCATCTGTGTATCGACTCTGACTGAATAAATTTTACTTTCCGATTTCGTCCGCAACCCTCGAGGGTTTGCAGGCGCCAGGCATCGGGCATCAGGCAAGCACCGGCCGATTTCAAACCTTATCCCCCCAGTTGTCTCTCGAATCTATGTTTTAAAGTTGTCTGGACCTTCCTTCTTTTATAGTTTGAATAGTAAAATCTTGAAGCTTGTTTCAGCTTGTTGCGCAGAGCTTTCGGGATGTAGTGAGGTATAAGTGACATCGCAAGGCGCGAGTGAACCAAAATCCTAGACAATGTCCAATATCAGACGCAGGGTTGTCGACTCCTAGTTTTAGGCTTCATTTAAATTGTATTGATATTCAACAGCACTCCCTCAGTCATTGCCAATTGGTGAAAGCAAGTGCAAGTCGCCTATCACGGAACAGCGAGGCGTCATGAAGTGTTCCAAGTAGGTTGGGCTCCCGAGAACAGAACACGCGATTTGGGCAATGAGTTCCTTGGGCAGGCGGCGTGGTCAGAATAAAAGAGCAGATGGGTGTTCAGCTTCGTCTCCTGCAAGTGTTTTAACCTCTCCAAGACATCTGGTGCCCTGCAGTGCTTTGGGTATGTGACTGGCCTTGCGTTCGAGATCATTACGGTGTTACGGCTATTGATAAGCGGACTTCTAGTACGGGACTTGACCTAAAAGAATGCGATTAAAAAGGGAGAGCAAGAGAGCAAGTTCCGATACGGGGAATCGAACCCCGAGCTACCGCGCTCACAAGCGGTGAAAGGCGGTAATGTTAGCCGTTACACCATATCGGAGACATTAAGTTGAACAGCAGTAATACTTATATTTACACTCTGCTCTCTCCCGACCTACTTTCCGCTATGAGTAAACCAATAAGCGCCCACCGTGGGAACTGATGTGCTTGGATTGTTGCCACCAGCTCGATCTTGACGAGTGCCGTCCACTAGAAGCAAAGCAACGCATCATCATCATGCTCACAAAGTTACTGGAAACCAACTCCGAACTTATGCCATTCACTTTGACCAATGAAGAAATCCCCGAAGATCTAATTCCTCTCTGTCAACAAGGCCTCAAGGAGACGGAGACCGTACTGGAGGAACAAGGAACCGGGAGCCAGAGCCAGAGGTCAAAGGAGAAATAGCAAGGGGAAGAATAGAAGAGCTCCAAAACCTGAAGACCACATACCGCGGCCTTCTCTCACCTCTTCGACGCTTTCCAAATGAGCTAATCGCAAAGCTGATTTGGCATTGCCTAGGAGAGGATGCTCCCTTGCTTGATGCCAGCGATCGCGGGGCATTTCGCGCCTTGCGGTGCGTCTGTCGAAGATGGAGAAACATTGCATTTTCTACACCCGAGTTTTGGCGGGGCGTCTCGGTGGACTGGTCCCAGACCTTCGCGTTGGGGCTCGCGCAGACGCTGGGCCAGTGGTTCGACCGTGGTGGATCCCAGGCTCCGCTGAAGCTCGCTCTTTGCGATATCATAAACATAGCCACAGAAGATCTCGAAGCCCTGCTTCTCGACTCACACCGCCGCTGGGTTGAACTCTCCCTCGACCTTGAGCCGTCGGCGTTCCGCACTCTTCTCAATGGAATCCAAGATGATGAAGCTATTTGGAGCCACGTTCAACGACTGGGGCTTGGCCCCACCAGGGGTAGCATCTTAAGACCTTCGGGGATCGTTTGCGCACTCATGGATCCACAAAACCCCCGGCTTCCCGTCCTCCATCGTCTGCGTCTCCGAGAGATGATCCCGGGCAACCATATGCCTCACGCTTTGTACCATGCAAACCTTTCAGTCCTTCACCTTTCGGACTGTATTTTGGGGGCTGAAATGACCCAGTCGCTCTTCAGCCCCGTTTGCTTTCCTCGCCTTCAAGAGGTAATCATAGTGAATACACCCCAAGAGTCTTCGGTCCCGGTTGCCACAGCCAGTCACAAGAACGGTGCATCCTGGTGTCCGACGGGCCATTATCATGGGGACGTCCGTCTTTCTTATGCCCTATCTCTCTTTCCCAGATCTCCAATACCTCCACACTAACGACATTGACAACGAATTAGTGTCCACTGGGCTCAGCGGATTTCTTCAACAGTCAGGTGCCAATCTTCACAGCTTGTGCTCTGGCTCGACACCGCGGGCCCTTGCGGCGCACATAAACTGCCTGCCATGCGTCAGGCGTCTATATGTTGAGGACTTGGGTGTATTCGAACACCTCTCATACGCCAAGGGAGGACCATTGGCCTCCTTGCAGATACTCATATGGACCAATCAAAACCCACGAACTACCCAGGCTACCAGCGATGCTTTCCTTCGTTTTGTGAGCCAGCGAGAGGTGGATGAACTGACACCACTTGTGTTGAAGGTTCTCCACTATCAGCAGGTTGAAAAGATCAGTACACTCCGGCACCTTCAAGAATGCGACCCGCCTAAAGATTGAGCTCGTCTCCCGAGGAGATTTTTCTTGGATGTATCCAGATGAAAACTGTATGTAGCCTATGGTGTCTGCAATTCAAGGGCTAGCCTTTCGCATGTCCTACTCTGCACTGGCTCTCGGTTTTATAATTGAGTTGCCTAGCGATGCGATCAGAGTGTCTCCAGAAATCCGTGTAGTCCATCTTTCTCCTGCCTGTACAATACGCCGGCTATTTCGATACGTTCACTGTGACGAATGAAGACGAGCCGGTCTGTTTGCTAGTGTTTGACTGAAGCGTCTTGTCGTTTAGCGTTTGGCATCTGAAAGGGTTGTCATCGAACTGCGATTATCCCCAGCCTCTGGCGAAGTAACGCCATGGAACCGCCAGTTATAAATCCCGCCCTCATACCGTATACGCTCAAAAACACCGAGATACCTCAAGACCTGGCCGCTATATGTAGGCAGAACCTGGGAGAAGTTGACTGCACCCTGGACGGTGTCAACCGGAGGATTGACGCCTTGAAGAGGGAGTTAGAAGAGCTGAATGGAAGGCAAATCAAGCTTAAAGGGATAAAGAATACTTGTCATGGACTTCTCTCGCCTCTCCGGCGCTTCCCTAACGAACTGGTCGCTCAGATCATTCGATCCTGCCTAGCAGAGTCAATGCTCCTCGATGCTACCGATCGCAAGGCGTTCACCATCTTGCGATGCGTGTGCAAGCAATGGAGGGTCGTCGCGTTTACATCCCCCGAGCTGTGGCGAGGGCTATCCGCCGAAAGGGCCGATGTAAGGTTCACCCCGGAGATAGCCCAAAGGTTAACTTCGTGGTTTAATCGCGCAGGTGAACATTTACCCCTGAAGCTCGACCTTCACTATGGATCCCTATCCGACGAGCAGGCGGTGAATGCTCTCAACTCGCTCCTCATGGAACCATCTCGTCCTTGGGTACATCTTTCTCTAAAAGCTGGTGGTCCTGCACTCCAACGTCTTGCCTCCGAGCTCGAAGCTGGCCTCCATTGTTGGAATCGGCTTCAATACCTGAAGCTTGGATGCATTTGGGAGCCAGGATATTCGGGCTCTGACCTCCTCTTCAGTTTCATAAGTGGCAGGACCACACCCTCAAATCTCCCTGCCCTGAAAACTCTTCATCTGGCAGACATGAGCTTGCCAACCATGAACGGTCCCGGTCCCCCCGCTCATCCAACACTCACCATGCTTCGCTTGGACTTGTGCGGCATAGCCGCTGACATGATGAAGACATTGTTCAACCCCCAGAACTTTCCGTGCCTTCAAAATGTGGAATTGACCTACGTTTGGCACATGAGCAACGAGGAACCGGTGGAGTTTGCCACCACTGTCCATCCTGGCATTAAAAGTATCTACGCACAGGGGGAGAATCTCTTCGACATCCTCCCCATCCTCTCGCTTCCCAACCTGGAGTTTGCGACGGTCAGATCTCACAATCGCTTTCAGGCCGATCTACTACAAGCCTTTTTCGAAAGGTCTGGATCCCACGTTCGTACACTGGTGTTTGATGAAAACCCCGTAACTATCGCCAAGCTGTCTAGGCACCTTCCATCGCTCCGACACCTACTAGCGCCTGACCTGGAGATCTTTGAAGATCTCATGTCGGTGTTCAGGAGCAGTGGTACCACAAGTTTACCATTCCCCCTCTTGCAGACGGTCGTTTGTACTGCTGACCTAGTGCTAGTGACTGGTGGTGTTGTTGACGCAATCTTGGCGTATACTGAGCGGAGGTGGGCAACCATGGAAAACCCAACACCGCTTACAATCGAGGTTCTCGAATTCACCCGGGCGGATAGCGATGAACTGCTTCAGCGTATCAGAGGATGCTCATGGTTGAGAATAGAGAAGGGATCTTTGCGGATGCTCCGATCGCTTCGGGTGGGTGAGCACATGTCACTTGAAGATGTTGCTTGGATGTTCCCAGATGGATTTTAGGTTACGTCGTCTATAGGGGATACCGTACGAGACTGACTTCCGTTTCACTTCTGCGCATGTGATTGGGATTTCGAATATAGCATCCAGGGTTCATGCCACAAATGCCTTGCGATTCTACGCCTCATCGTAGTGTGATGCTGCCAACTCTCACTTCTATCATTCCCTTATCCCTGGTTCCAATCATCATTCAACTTCCCCAGTCTCCCCAAGTCCTTCTCCTTCTCCTTCTCCCTACCCAACCTCCCCTTCCCTCTCGCAACATCCACGCTCTTCCACTCCTGCGCAGCCCTCTCCACCAGCTCACTCGGTTCCGCATACGTCTCCAAGAACCTCTGAACTTCCTTCTCAAAGTCCCCAGGGGCGTTCACCAAGGTCGTCCGTATGCCACGCAAGAATGCTTCAACGACTGCGAGGTTATGCGAGACCAACAACGCGTGCGCTGACATTTCGTGTGTATGCAACAGGTGGTGGATGTAGGCTCTGGTATGCGGTGGGTTGTACGTCGGAGGCTTCGCAGTTTTGGTGGGATCGCTGGTAGGGGTACCTTCGCTTGCAATTGTAGAGGCCGCCGTCGCCTCCCCTGAAATCCAGGCATCCGAATCAACGCCATGTCGAATGAGCTCTTCATCCCCATCATATGACCTCGGTGAACAGCTCATGCACGGGCAGACGTTCTTTCCTTCCACAGGTGACAATGAGGACGTGAGGGCATCAGCAACGGGCGTAAAGTCGTGCGTGTAGAGGATGGAGTAGAGGTTGTGGCCAACATCCTTGCCTTTCCCTGGCTCGCTGTCCCTTTGGATCTGCTCAGGGACAGGGAAGGCAAAGTCCAGTCCGACACCAATGCTACCCAAACGAACCGCCCATTCAGCATCCACCACGTCGACGCCAACCTCCTTTACGAGACGGAGGATCTCGTGAGGCGAGGTGATCCCAAACGCTATACGTGGTTTTGATGATGGAAGAGGGGAGAGCGAGGCATGCAGCAAAGGCATATACGGAAGCTGACCATCAGGGGACATGGATGCTGCTGACGGTGCAGAAACTATGCTTGATGAGGTCGACGCAGCATGAGAAGGCATGTTTGGCTGCCCGCCCTCTCCTCTACCGACATCCAAAACCCTATTGCTCTCTCCGTTCTCGAAAACGTCCCTCCGAACGCTGGCGAGTTCGACAAAGTACCCACTGACAACCCTCGTCAACGCATTTGTAAGGTTCGATGGTGGCAAGATCGGGACCGTATAGAGGCTCGAGAAGCGAGGAAGCATAGTGCTCCCGTGCAGGAAGGGATGTTGAACCTAGGAGAGGAGCGATGATTGGGGGATGGCGAGGATGGGACTCTGCCTTGGTTGCTGGAGTTGAGATTGCTGATGGTTCGGCGGGTGGGGGTACAGTATCGGTGCTGTTCTTCAGAACGACTTTACGTCCCTTCTTCCCTACGCTTTCGACGACGTTACGCTGCGGATTGAATAGCCTGGCTATCCACCCCTGGGTCCTATCAATGCTCTTGGTGAGCCGCTTCTGAGAGTAGGGTGGTTGGGTGAAGGGTGTGTCGTGCGGGGCGAAAATGATGTCTGGGTGGAGAGTGTGGGTATGGGAGGTATATTCTGACGGTGTGAGCTTTGCAAGAAGGGTATGTCAGCGTCATGTCATGAGGGAGGAGGCAATGAAGGATTTGCTCGAAGTTAGGGTGATATCAGTGAAGAGCCCAATGGGCTTGGGTGACGCGAGAACCAAGGTCGACACAGAAGGACGTATGGGAGGGATGTTGAGGACTGGGCACTGACCTTTCGAACACCTCTCAATGTTGCGACATTGAGGACATCGTTTTGGTTTGGCGGCATTTCTCTGGTATCATTGGGGTCCCTAGGAGACATTGAGAGTATATGATTGGATGGCTTGAAGCCAAGGAACGAGTGTAGGGGTCTCTCAGCGTCCTCTGCGCGAGACTGAGCCTCATTGGAGGGTGCTGACGTTGACGTTGCAGCCAGATGTTTCGCATAGAGAGTAGGGACGGGTGGGTTCTGTTCCATACTATGCGTACACAGAGTCAGCAACAACGCTTAGAGATGCCTGAAAGGCAGGACCTACAAAGTCTCCCAAGGGATGTTGACCCATTTCAGCACCCCGTTCTCGTCTCGTGCATGTTGAGCGTACACGTCCCAAGCAAGGTGTGGGACTACGCCTCTCGAGGTTCCAGTGAGAAGCCCAGGAGTATCAATCTCTATAGCTCTTTCCTGCCTTTCAGGACGAGAAAGGACCAAGCGACCAGTTCTAGGGCCAAATTTCGACCGGTTATCGGGGGATGTCGCCAGGGTGAATGTGAGCGTCGGTGGTGCCCTCAGGGAGGATGCCGACGAGGTTTCAAACGAGGTAGAGGCTGCTCCTTCAGCGGCTATTGGTGCCATAGTGCCTAAGTGGATGGATCGTTTGGGCCGTAGGAGCAGAAATCTAGTATAGTACAACCGACCAAGCCTTGCGCTGGCGGGTATTGTGGGCCTTAGAAAGGGTATTGTGGAATATAAATAGAGGAATAGGTCCTCCCCAGTTTTCGTCACAGTTCCCTTGCCCAGCCAGATGCTAGAAGCACGCAGAGGAAGGAACGATGAGGCAATGTGGTGGAAGGGAGAAAAGCGCTGGCCGCAAGATTCGGACCCTTGGCGCCGATCGACAATCAAGGATCGTCGGCGGATGAGATAAGATAAGATTTTCTGAGCAGTACAAAGATAGTTGAAGCGCAACAACTTGAAGAGCAAGTAGCATGTGTCATCGTTTATTTCAGTAAGTTACACGGGATAGTCGAGCTCTGCATACCCGCCCCTGGCACAGAATTATACGAGATCCTAGTCTTTGAATCAAAAGATCCAGGAAATATCTGCTGTGGAAGCGCTCTGAAGCTTTGTACGGCCATATTCTTCAACGTGCCGAAGTACGTCAGCGGTCTCTGGGTACTTGTAACGTATTACCCTGACGTTAAGGTCAGATTCTTCAACCTCTCGCTGGTCGAGGAAAGAGTAGAAGGCGTCGCTTGTTGATCTCTGTATGGTCATCCATTCGTGAGGACAGACCAACGTCTGCAGGGAGGATAGCGGTCCATCCTTGGAGTAACTGACATATCGGAAGACATCCAAACTATCCGTGTAGAAGGTTTTGATCGAAGGGACGTGGCTTAGGACCCTCGCCAGTGCCTGGGGCTCATACCCTCGAATAGACACGCAATGGAGATTAGCGCGCGAGCCATGGAGGAAAGGGATGAGGTCGGCATCGGGAGACCCTATATGGCTGAGTTGCAGCTCTTCGAGGTTGGGGAGGATGAGCGCAAGGACAAGTTCGCATGAGTTGCCTGCAATGACGGCTCGACGAACACCGGGGTGTTCCATTGGAGGACCGTGGTACACGAAACGGATTGGGCTTGCGTTGATTAATATAACGACTTGGAGGCAGGGGAGGAATATCGGATTAAAGAGTGCACTTGTCATGGCATCGCTTAGTACGCACTCTGTAAGATGGAGGGTGGAAAGGGTGGCATGGTACGGTTGTCCACTCAGCGGGTTATCGAGCTCCATTCTTCGCAGTTGCAGATGCTGAAGGGCTGAAAAGCGTGGGTTCCCCCTATCCATGAGCAACGCTACAACATTGGCGGAGAAGGCAAAGTATGCTCCCATCGCGTCCAGTTCCAAATGCTCAACGGAATCCCAGCAATCTTCACCAGCTCGGATGCCGTCCACAAGCGCGGAAACGGTGGACGGTTCGAGGTTGAGGCTAAGGCTCGTCCAGTGCCATTGTGGGTCGAAGAGGAACGCTTCAAGTTCCTTTGGAGGTATCAGCGGAACTCCGCGAAGAGTAAGCTTCAGGGGAGCCCGAGGGCGAGCATGGGCGAACCATCCTCGCAGCGTCTGGATGATCTCGTTGGGTGAGCGCTCGTACTCGTCAACGTAAATTCCCTGCCAGAGTTCGGGAAGAGAAAGGGAAATAGCTCTCCATCTCTTCGAGATGCACCTTAGGGTGCAGAACAAGCGACGGTCGCTGTGATCGAGCAGGATGCGCTGTCCGAAGCAATTATGGATGACCTGCTCAATCAGATTGTCGGGGAAACGTCGAGAGGGAGAAACGAGTGTCTGGTAAATATTCTTCGCCTCTTCGGCCTCTTTCTTCTTCGCCTCTAGTACGCCCAGCGCCGCCTTTAGCTGCTCGATTTCTCGGTCGGTGTTGGTTAATGTCGACTTGACCCTCGCCAGATTCAACTGGACCTCGGAGATATGATGCTCGGGAAGCTCTTCGTTGGACCTTGCGTAATGGATTAGAGTCGAGTCGAGGATGAGCGAGGCCATGATCTGATTGTTTCTGGGCGTGTGCTGGAGGTTTAGGTATATCCAACACTGTAGTGTGGGCGCTGCAGTGTCGGAATAGTAGGTGCCCACAATCCACAGGATAAAATACGAGTAAACAGCCTTCTGAAACCTAGTGGCCTAGCTGTAGGCGCATTTCTAGCTTAGAACAAGAAAATTTGCATTGTTGACAAGAGTAGGGGGCTTACATGAGCTACCAAATGAACAGGCAGGATTCTTGAAGGAATTAATCAAGCAAAAAGGTCCCCATGCAACTCCTGTTGCGATACTGTTTGGAACCGGACCCTCGGGTGCTCCTCTAGACTCCGGAATATATTTCGGGTTTTCAATGAGGGACGCGCTATGATTCGTATGACGAGTGGGTCTTCTGTGAGACTTCCCCGCTTCTCGACGTAGGAAACAGTTGCAGCAATTGATTGGGGCGTAGGAGTTGAATTTTGTCCATTACAGACAAATATTTTGAAGGGCGGCAGTACCTGGGCATCCAGAAGGTTCCAGCTCTCAAAGACCTCAAAGGAGGGAACGGAGACGAACTCGAGCTTTGGTTGGTCCTAGAGCATTGCTGATATCCATGCGGGCGAGTTGCTGCATACTTCAAAGCATATCCCACGTATGGTGGCTCCTGATCGTTTGAGAAAGGAAAACAGAGCATGCTCCCCAGAGCGTAGGTCGGACCTGAAGGTCACGACCTCGAGGTTCGGAAGTTTGAGCATGGGAAGGAATACAGAAGCAGAGCTGCTTCGCATAACCAACCGACGTATGCTAGCATGGGGTAGTGGTGTATAGTGAATAGCCTCTTCGGAAAGTGAGAACGACACGTTGATAAGTGAAAGTTCCTGAAGATTAGGGAGTTTCCGGGGATCAATGATTGACTGGATTGTTGGGAAGCCAACCAGGCATCCCGAGAGGCAAAGGGATGAAAGGGTAGCATTTGATAGTGTGTCTGATGAAAGGACAAAGTCCATCCGGGTGAGGGACAAATGCTGGAGAGCGGGGAAGTAATGGCTCTTCGCCATGATGCTATTAAGGAAGTTGGAAGATAGATGGGATTCGGGCCCAAATTCGGTGGGTGCGTGTCCTAATTCAAGCACTCGGGCATGACTCCAACGCTGTGCCGCATCTTGAGTGCTCAAGCGATCGAACAAGCGGTTAAGGAATGGGCTACCAACTTGGAGATTCAAGTGAACCCAATGACGATCTTGATCGAGCAGCAAATCTTCTAATGCCGCTTGAGGTACTTTCTGAACAACTGTAAGCGCCAAAGGGGAATGAATGCCACTGCGGTTGAACCAGGTCGCCATCTTCCGACTGAGGTTCCGCTCCGAAATCTGGGTGGGTCCAAGGTGTAAGGCTCGCCAGAAAAGCGGTGTCGAGAGGCCAACACCCCTCCACCGCCGGCACACCCGGCGAAACGTCCAAAAGACCCTGAGATCTTTGGCATCAAGGCAAGACGGGTTGCCAAAGCTGGCTTGGATGACTTGAGCAATAACTTCGTTTGGCACCTTGCGGAGAGGTGACAAAAGTCCCTGGCATGCTTTCTTCGCTAGAGCAGCCTCCTTTTGGCGATTGAACAGAGCTTCAAGGTCCTGTTTGAGAATAGCGATCTTGGCGTGGATATCTTCCAACGCTATAATAACATCCTCCAGGTTCTGCCTGCAGACGTCGACCAAGGGGGGTGGAAGTTCATCATTGGATGTAGTGAACGGGATGAGAGCAGGTTCGAGGACGGAGGATACCATGACGGAATAGAAACGTGCGTTGCCTCAAGCGAAAGGTGGTGGCTGAGATAAGGGCCGATGACGGCAAAGGAACTGTTTTTGGATCGGTAACATGGATAAACACTTTCGAAGAAATTACGGCCCTGGATCTAGCCATGAGTTTGAGAAGTAGATGAAGGGGAATTTACGTCATTACATCTTAACTTCTCCAGTATGGATTGGGACAAACCCGATTCGCATTGAAATTAAACAGCGGGTTCACACCCCTACCTCATATAAATCAGCCTTCGAGAGGCCACGCCAAATGATAGGCGTCAAATCACATTATTAATTTGCTGCTTGGATAGAAGCCAGCCTCTTGCGATAATCGCAACGAAAGGAAGGCTTCACCTCGGAAAGCCAGCCATGGCTTGTTTCTGACTCGTTACTATCCAAAGAGGTCAGATTCCCAGAAAACGCCTCAAGTTGCATAGGTGTTCAAAGGAAAATGATTGACCTCATAGTGCCTTTCCTGCACCTCTTAGGAGGTGTTGACGTTATCCACAGAACCGGATTCGTCAATTAAACCATCGCCAGCAAGCGTCGAGACCACCTTGCCCAACAATCCATGGTCAACAGCCCTAGCTTTACGATGCTAGAAATCGGTTACAAAGCCTACGTCCAAGGCCATGCTGCCGATAGCATGGACGCATTGCGGTCTTCCAGAGAGACGTTGACCAACGCCAAGGCTTTGGTACCAGCCAATCGCGTAAACAACCATCAACATCGCGTGCCGTGCCATTTATCGTTTTGAAAGTCATCTCTGAACCTTTTTCACGATGACGACAGCATGATGGACCTCGAAACAGAAACACTTGTCAGATCCAACGACGCCATACCCGCGAGCCTCTCAGCAACCTGTCTTGAGCAGCTCCGGGATTTGGAGGCCTCAGTCACGGTCATTGACGGGAAGATATCTGTTCTGGAGGACGAATCACAATCTCTGCTCTCCACCTTGGAAGCGTTGAAGGGAGAGAAGTTGAAGTTGAATGAAAGGATGTCTACCCTCAAATCTCTCCTTGCGCCGATTCGGAAACTCCCCAACGAGCTCCTCGCCAACATTTTTCAAAGCCCCATGGACCAGGGAGCCCTCATGAACGAACGGGATCGCGAAATGCTGACCACCATCCGTCGCGTCTGCAAGCGCTGGGATAGTGTAGCAAGAGAAACACCAGGGCTTTGGAGGAATCTTCATCTCGGCGTCGAGGAACAACTGAAAAGTACCGAGATGCTCGCCACCCGTCTCAGCACCTGGCTCTCCCGCGGGGGAGTAGGAGCTCCTTTGCGCCTTTCTATAGGCTGCGCAACTCATCCCTATAGTGAATCAGTCCATCCAAGCTTCAAAGACTTTATCACTTCCCCCTGGAACTGGTCTGAAATCCACTTGCGCCTTGGCATTACGTGCCTCTTGACTTTACTTGAAGCGGTTGCTGAGAAGGACTTCAAGCCATGGCGCTCGTTGAAGCGTCTCGCTCTGGACATCTTATCAGGGAATGACGTCGACCTGGACTTGGGGCATCAAGCCCTCCCTGCATTGGACCATCTCCACCTTTCTTTCACTTGTCTAGGATGGCTTTGGCAGATAAATCCGATATTCGTGCCTTCCATTCGTGTCTCACATCCCTCTGTGACAACCTTATGCCTTGCGCAGACGGCAGTGACTGACCATGGATGGCTGCCTTCATTTCTCAACGCCGACCACTTTCCGGCACTCCAGACCCTTGTCTTACAAGATCTTTACTTCATAGGTCACGCAGCAACAGCACCGCCAACCTCTCCTACTACTGTTCTCGCTGTCGAGCGGCTGATTGTACAAGGCGACGTGTCGCTTCTTGCACTTGACTATCTTACTCTCCCTTTGGTCAGGTTCCTACAACTAGTCAATCTCGGGGAACTTGGTAGAATCCTTCCACCCAGCTGTCAGAATGCTATTTTGCACTTTTTGGAGCGATCACAAGTGCGCCTCAAGACGCTTTCGCTCGATAAAACCAAAGTGCTTCTCTCCATACAGGGAAAAATCATCAAGAACCTCAAGGCATGCCACACGCTTCAAATTCCGCGCCTTGTTTCGTTCGCTCCTTTCTCCGCCACGAGTCACCACTGGTTCAAACTATCATATGCAAAAGCCCAATTTTCGAGCTTGCGGATGATGGTCATGTCAATTGGATTGTGGAAGAGGAGCTCATTGGGCACGTCCGTCATCGATCTCGCGCATCTGGAACGCCTTCGTTGACAATAGTCAGCCCTGACCCCGCTGGGATACCAGGCAAGCAGTACTGGAACGAGGGTTGTTGGCAAGAGATCAACTCGCTCGTCGAAGGCGGGTGGTTGAAGTTTCTCCAGACGGTTGATGATTTGGATCCCGATGAAGCCACGCTTCTGAAACCGTACAAAACTGAAGGGTCGTTCGCTGGTACGTATCATCTTTTCCGGTCTGCGATTGGCTCTGATAGCATGGCATTTAGTAGCCGCATCGGATGACTAGCGTTGTGGATTCTTTCCTGCTTGCTATCTTCACTGCGCCCGCCTTCTGACATTGCCAACTCTATCGGCCTATGGCCCTTGTTGCATGCCTTGAAGCCACATGTACAATCCGCGTCGCGATACAACGAGCTCCAATTGGCCCCTCGTGGACGAATATACCAATACTCTGCATCCTTGACGCCGAACATCTCGTTGGCTATCCCTTGCAACTTACCTACTGGAGTTGCTAGGAAAGCTGCAAAATGAAGTGTGCATTTTCTTTCTTTAGAAGGATGAAGACGATGAAGCCGACCTATGAACCTCGCCCTGCTGTAGACAAGAGATTTGATTTTACGTGCTCAGGCCCAAACCTAAAAGTTAAACGCGTTCGTGGTGGAAGCTATAATGTGTCGCGAAGTACGCGGCACTATATCAAAGCGATGACGGAGGACACCAACAAGGTGTCTGATCGGCGAGCGGATGAGACTCGAAGTCGGTCGGCGACGACGAGATAAGACGCGGAAGAGACTGACTCAAATATAAGTGGGAATAGCCACAAATACTGAGTAGAGCGGAAGGCTTAGAGCAGAGCGGTTGGGTTGCGAGTTAAGCGATGTATTGACGAGGAGGTCAAGCTGAGGAAATACAGAGCGAACTACCTAGCTTATATACTCTACAAGACATGAGCGTAGCCGCGATGAGTCTGAAGTACGAGTAAGCGAGTATGGCAAAGAATGGTGAAACGATGGTGTCAGAATGGTGAAGGATAGTGAAACGATGGTGAAGAATGGCGCAGGGTTGCGCGATGCTGCGTAGGGCAGCGCGAAGAACAGTGAGCGCTGACCAAGGCTGATAGAAGCTGCGTAAGGCAGCGCCTGTAGTGCAGAAGAATGAGAAAGGAGAAACGAGGCAGTGCGCCATAGAAAGTGTCCATGCCGAGACGGATAAATGAAAAGATAGGGGCTGATGCGGAAAGAGTGATGGGAGATCAAAAGGTGGGACGCGAGCGAAAATAGGGGCGTGTAATAGGGGCTAGGGGCTGACCGTGTTCACAACATTACCCCCCTTCTAAGCTTCATCGTCCTCGATGACTTAGATCTTGCGTGGGGCGTTGGGATGTTTGCGGTGGAACTCGTTGATCTTGGCTCTTGAACGTTTGAGGTTGTCGGCAGGTTCCCAGGAATTATGCGAGTCGTTGTAGCCGGCCCAGCTGACGAAGTATTGAAGTACCTTCTTTCGTCCTTGGTTGACGACTTGGCTGTTGAGGATAGATTCGACCTCGTACTCAACCTCACCTTCGAGCTCGACAGGTGCGGGAGGAGGTGGTAGAATGCCGTTGACGTCGTTGCCTTTCCAGCGAGAGAGTTTGTCAACATGGAAGACAGGATGGAGGCGGGAGAGGCTGCGAGGGAGATCGAGTTTGTAGTCGAGTTCACCAATGCGCTCAAGGACCTTGTAGGGTCCGAGCTGCATGTCGCCTAGTTTACGAGCTGGGATCCTGACCTTGATGTCGCTAGAGTCGAGCCAGACGTAGTCGCCAATGTTGAAGTGATCAGCTGCACGTTTACCTGCTTCGAATGCTTCCTTCTGGTGTCCTTTTTCCAGTCGTAAGGCAGCGTCGACGTCCTCTCGGGCGTCCTTGAGGCGTTGGAGGCGGTCGTCGATGGGTAGGAGACCGGAGGGGTTGCCAATGGGAATATTGAAGTGAGGAAGGAAGCCGTAAACGACTTCAAAAGGAGAGCGATTGTGGGCAGAGTGGACCCGGGAGTTGATGACGAATTCGGCCATAGGGATATGTTCATCCCAGTCTTCCTGGCGTCGGTTGGTGTAGATGCGGAGGTACTTCTCGACTTCTTGGTTGGCACGTTCAGTCTGACCGTTGGCTTGAGGGTGGTAGGCCGTGGTGAGGTTCGACTTGATCCCGAGGTGTTTGAGCAATCCACGCATGACTTTTGAAGCGAACTGAGGTCCGCGGTCGCTGATGAACTGGAGAGGAAGGCCGTGTAGTCGGAAGATTTCGCGGTAGTAGATGTCGGCGACATCTTCTGTGGTGATGTTGGAGTGACATGGGAGGGCGTGGATGAGCTTGCTGTAGTGGTTGGTGAAGACAATGATAGCGTCGTAACCATGAGCTTTGGGAAGCTGAGTGATAAGGTCGACGCCGACTGATTCCCAGGGGCCAGCAGGTACATCGAGGGGGCGAGTGAGAGCGTGAGGATGTTGCATGTGCTTCTTGCGTCCACAGGTATCGCATCCTTCAACGTACTTCTTGACGAAGGCGCGCATGCTGGGCCACCAGTACTGTCGTTCGACTCGTTCGAGGGTGGCGTGATTTCCGGGATGGCCAGAGGTGGGGTCATCATGGCACTGTCGTAGGACGTCGCGGCGAAGGTCGTCGTCGTTGGGTACATAGACTCGACCTTTGTGGAAGACCAAGCCGTCGACTTCTTCCCATTCTGGTAGGCCGTTGACGAGTCGAGTAGGTCCGGAGTTGCGCAGAGCAGCGAGGCCGGCTAAGACCTCAGCTTCACGATTGCTGGCTTGCTTGAGGCGTTCTTCGAGAGGGTTGATGAGCATACTGGTAGCGGCGAGTTTGGCGAAAAGTTCGGGTTTGAGGACGATTTGTTGTTTGTTATCTTCAGAGTCGCTGACTTGATGAATATCGAGGCGGGAGAGGGGATCGGCTTGAGTGTTGGCTTTTCCAGGACGGTGGGTGAGACGGAATTGGAAACGGGAAAGGTAGAGGGCCCATCTTGCATGTCGGCGGCTCAAATCTTGTGCGGTGCGCCAGTATTCGAGGTTGGCATGGTCGGTGATGATCTCAAAAGGTTCAGGGAGACCTTCGAGGAAGTGGCGCCAGTCCTTGAGAGCGTCGATGATGGCGAGCATTTCACGGTCGTAA
This sequence comes from Coprinopsis sp. MPI-PUGE-AT-0042, assembly GCA_020736565.1. NCBI lineage: Eukaryota > Fungi > Basidiomycota > Agaricomycetes > Agaricales > Psathyrellaceae > Coprinopsis > Coprinopsis sp. MPI-PUGE-AT-0042. Next base: position 88,645 of record JAHBOF010000063.1, on the reverse strand, counting down.
ATCTCGTAATTGCGTTCTGCAGGCTGCATGGAGGAGGAGCGGAATGCGATGGGGTGCCAGAGACCGTCGTCGTGCTTCTGAAGCAGAGCACCTCCTGTGGCAAAGCCAGAGGCGTCGACTTCGATGCGAGTTGGGCGACTAGGATCCCAGAGTGAGAGGACCGGGGCGGAAATGAAATGATGGCGAAGGGTATCAAATGCGTTTTGATGTGGCGTACCCCATTGCCAGGGCACGTTCTTCTTGGTGAGATCGTTGAGTGGGCGAGCAATGGTGGAAAAATCTTTGATGAAACGGCGGTAGAAGTTGGCAAATCCTAGGAATCCTCGAACGGCGCGGAGATTGCGGGGAGTGGGCCAGTTGCGAACGGCTTCGACCTTGGCTGGGTCCATCGAAACTTCTCCCTCCCTGATGACTAGACCCAGGTATTCAATCTCCTGTCGTTCGAATTCGCACTTTTCAGGGCGAAGGAACAGGTCGTGGGCTTTGAGTCGTCGAAGCACCTCGTGAGTGATCTTGCGATGCTCTTCGAGGGTCAGGGTGAAGATGAGGATGTCGTCGAGGTAAACCGCGACTTTACCGGCAGCGATGAGGTCTGAGAAAATGGAGTTCATGAGGGCTTGGAAGGTGGCGGGCGAGTTGGTGAGACCGAAGAACATAACGAGGGGTTCGAAGAGGCCTTGGTTGGTGGCAAAGGCGGCCTTCCATTCGTCCCCTTCCTTGATGCGGATATTGTTGTAGCCCCATCGTACGTCGAACTTGGAAAAGTATTTGGCGCCTTTGAGGCGGCCAATGATGTCGGAAACGAGGGGAAGTGGATAGCGGTTCTTGACGGTGAACTCATTGAGTTTGCGGTAGTCTTGAACAAAGCGGAGTTTACCGTCCTTTTTCTTGACAAAGAAGACGGGGGAGGCGAGGGGCGATTTCGATGGTCGGATATAGCCTTTCTGGAGGTTCTCGTCCAGGAAGCGGTTGAGTTCCTCTTGCTCGTTCTGCGACATGGGGTAGACTTTGGTGCGGACAGCAGCTGGGGCACCGGGAATGAAGTCAATGGCGTGGTCCCAGGGCTTGTGTTCCGGTAGACGGTGGGATTCGGACTCGGAAAAGACGGAGGCATGTTGTCGGTACTCAGGGGGGGGTACCAACTCTTCGAACGTCTTCTGAGGCTTCTCCTTCTGGCTTTGTTCGGCGATTTGCTGGGAGTACGTGAAGCCAGCAGCGCACCATAGTTGGTCGCCTGTGTCCTCAAGCATCCCCTTGCGTACCAGTTTTCGTCGAGTCCTTCGATTGGCACGAATGCGACAGAGAGGAGGCCTGTAGTCCTCCTGTTCAGGTTCAACCGGTGGAGTCGGCTCGTCTGGGACATCTGGAGGTGAAGACGAGGAGGTAGATGCTGATTGGGGAGTGGGTGTTGAGGTTGATGCCGTTTTGAGAGGAGTTGGAGCCGGAGTAGGAGGTGAATCATCGTCGATGCCAATCTGCTCTACCAGTGCTTCTCCCATGGGAGCACCTCGAGAGATGGGATGGGCATCTTCGTCTGGGATTTCCTCAACGGTGACAGAGGAAACCTTGGAGCGAGGAATGGTGAGGGTGCCTTTGCGCCAGTCGATGGTGGGATTGAGCTTGCGGAGCCAGGGGAGACCAAGGATAATGTCCTCCCCACCGAGATTGGTGATGAGGAAGTCGGTCCATTCCGTGTAGCCGTCGATAGTGAGTTGGAGACGAGCGAAGTGGGTGATATGGCCTGCCTGGTTGGGCGAGCCGTCAATGTTCAGGAGTGCGATGGGGTGACGGAGTTTAAAGGTGCGGATTTTGTTCTCTTCGACAAAGGGCACATCCAGGAATAATCCTGTTGCGCCACAGTCGACCATTGCCGGGGACTTGGTACTGCGGTTTCTGCCTCTGAGACTTGCTTGAACGCGAAAGTGGGAAGAAAGAGGGTTCAATTCGCGAGTCGTGCTAAGTTTACAGGAATAGATGGAATCATAGGCGGAAGTTGCGTACGGAGGTAGAGGTGCATGCGCCTCGGCGCGAGCAGGCACCCGCTTTAAAAACCCTCCTTGAGTTCGGCGAGGCGAGCGAGAATTTCGAGTTGAGTCTGTTGAGAGCGTTGAATGTCGGAGAAGTTGGTGTTCGAGACAGAGGCTGGAGCGGGAGGAGCAACGGGAGTGGCGGCGATGGTGGCAGAAAAGGATGGAGCAGGGTTGAAGGAGGCGCAGACGTCGAAGGTATCGTTGATGGTGGTGGTGGCACGGATACGGCGCTGGTTGAGGCCGCGGTTCTTGGCGAGGCCCATGAACTTGTCCTGGCAGACGTTTTCCGTATGTCCCATGCGCTGACAGTAGGTGCAGCGGTTACCTCCGTGGTTGCCGTCTTTCTTGACATGGGCTCGAGATCCACAGCCAAAGCAGCGGCCCCTCATGGCAGCGACAAAATCGTCACGGCTGCGACCGGAGGGACCAGCACGGCTGGCGCTGAGGTCCATGGCCCAAGGGTCTTCGATAACGGTAGGAGTGCTGATGGAGGTGGGATGACGCTGGGAGTTGGGGCGCATGTGGAATTCGTTCTTGATAACCCGGTTGCACATGTCATCCAGGTTCTCGGGTTCCTTGAGGATGGTGGACAGGGCAAGCCATTCTCGGTCTTCCTTGTTGAGCTTCTCCTTGTACTTGGCCATGAGATCGGTGTCTGAGAGGCCGGTGCGAGGTGCAGTCTCCAAGAAAAGGGCGGTGTAGTGCGCAGCAGAGTAGCGGCCCTGGTTGAGCGCTTTCAACTCTCGTCGTGCGGCTTCAGCGTCGTTGGCGGACTGGAAGCGACGTTGGAACTCGGAAATGAAGGTTGCCCAATCTCCGTTGAAGGCGTAGGGTTTGGCAGCTTTGTCTGTTTCGTTGGCAGCGTTTTCATGGTCGGTGATCTGTTGGAGGTAGCGGGCAGCCCAGTGACTGGCTTCCCCTTGCATATAGGAAAGGGCGGAGGAGATCCATTGCTTGTCGTCGCGTCCACCAAGGGTTTGGTTCAGTGGTGCTCCTTGCTTGGATGCCCAGTTGGTGAAGTAGCGGATGAAACGTTGGGCGTCCTTGATCTGGCCCTTGAAAGGTTCAGGTTCTTTGACTCCTGATTTGGTGGATGCGGCTTTATCGACGAGTTTGCTGAGGAGTTTGGTTATAACATCGTTGTTGGCTTTGAAGATTTCGTTGTTGTCTCTGATCTGCTGGGCGAGGGCGTCCATTGAGGTGGACATGTCTTCTTCTGCGGGTAATGCGGGTTGGATTTGTGTAGGGGTCGGAGGATCGATACGGATTGGGCTTTCTGGTGCGGTGATTTCTTGGACGGTTTGAGGTTCTTCTTGGGTTGATGTTGGTTGTTCTTGTTCTTGTTCTTCTTCGTCTTCGTCTTCGTCGGATTCTTCTTCGTCAGATTCTTCTCTGATGGTTAACGGATTGAGTTCAACGGGTGAGGCTGGGATAGAGTATTGGAATGCGGGAGTGTTGGAGCCTGTTGGAGGTTCGACGTAATAATCGAGTGGCGGGGGTGTCGATACGGATGGGTTCAGGCTGAGCTTCTGGTGGTGTCGGAGGTCGTCGTTGCTGGTAACGGGCTTTCTGGTATACGGTACAGCGTTTGTAGTCAAAGGTGTCGTCGGAGTTGCGGAGTGTTGCCCACTGTGAGTAGTTGGGTTCGGTACGGCGGTGTTCGCAGGGTTGTTCTTCGCAGGGAAATACGTCTCCGACTTCTTGGATGAAATGGCAGTCGAAGAAGACGTCTGGATCCTCGCGGTGTTCAGCAAAGATGTGAGGTCGTCCTAGACACTCAATTTTGGCGGTGGTGGGTAGCGTGATGGGCCAGAGTGGTTGACTTGTGCAGGGACAGAAAGCGGTACTGTCGGTGCAGAGAGGTAGCTTGACCTAATGTCGCGAAGTACGCGGCACTATATCAAAGCGATGACGGAGGACACCAACAAGGTGTCTGATCGGCGAGCGGATGAGACTCGAAGTCGGTCGGCGACGACGAGATAAGACGCGGAAGAGACTGACTCAAATATAAGTGGGAATAGCCACAAATACTGAGTAGAGCGGAAGGCTTAGAGCAGAGCGGTTGGGTTGCGAGTTAAGCGATGTATTGACGAGGAGGTCAAGCTGAGGAAATACAGAGCGAACTACCTAGCTTATATACTCTACAAGACATGAGCGTAGCCGCGATGAGTCTGAAGTACGAGTAAGCGAGTATGGCAAAGAATGGTGAAACGATGGTGTCAGAATGGTGAAGGATAGTGAAACGATGGTGAAGAATGGCGCAGGGTTGCGCGATGCTGCGTAGGGCAGCGCGAAGAACAGTGAGCGCTGACCAAGGCTGATAGAAGCTGCGTAAGGCAGCGCCTGTAGTGCAGAAGAATGAGAAAGGAGAAACGAGGCAGTGCGCCATAGAAAGTGTCCATGCCGAGACGGATAAATGAAAAGATAGGGGCTGATGCGGAAAGAGTGATGGGAGATCAAAAGGTGGGACGCGAGCGAAAATAGGGGCGTGTAATAGGGGCTAGGGGCTGACCGTGTTCACGACATAATGCCCATCTCCTCTGCCGGAACAACCTTGACCTGCACTGATTTGTGTTGTTGAAGACGGTATGGCCGAGTGTGGTCTGGTATCTCCGTCAAAACCCGAACAGTGAGCGGTAGTGGAGCCCTGGTAAGCGAATCCCGTCGCTCGAGGTATGCAAGAATTGAATCTACCTCTGCTGTCCCGATCGGTGCCCGGCGCTCGTTGCACGAGACCATCTCGAGCTGCGGTAGAGGTACCTCTTTCTTGGCCAAGATTTCTCCGAGCACGCTTAGATTGGGCGCGGAAAAGTGGCGAAGCCCCTGAAGGCAGGGCATAATCGCATTTGCAACTGCCAACACGTCAAAGACGAATGGTGTGCCTATAAGCGAAAGGTGTAAGATATGGCACTTCCCTAAGACCTCAGATCACGCGAGACATCAGTGTAACCCAGTTATATTGGGGGAACAATGGATATCTACGAGTGAACAAGGTGCAATAAGGGTAGTGTCAGGGATCAAGTACGAGGAAGGTGACGGCGCGCCAGCTCGGCGCGTCGGCAGCCTTGCGATAAAACAGAGCCAAATAGCCCCTATAGGGGGGTCCTCAAGTCCTGGCTCAAATCCATCCCTTACAAAAGGGCACGAAGATTGCTGCCACTTTGCTCTAGGAAGGTAGTGACGGAGACTGGCATCTTTCGTGAGGAGCTGTCATGGTAAGATATGCAGACAGTTTCGAGGTTTGGAAAGATGAACATGGGGAGAAAGGCGTTGGTTGTCGCCCCTGCCATAATGAGATGCCGCATCCCAGGATTCAGCGCTGTTGGCATGGATGCGTTGCGATCTTCTGGAAAGACATTGACCAGCGCCAATGCTTACAGGCGAGGAAGGTTCTTTGGGTCGACGAGAAGTTTCATCATTCGGAAGCTGACGACCGACAAAGAGAGGCAGAGGGTAGAGAGTGCTGCGTGAGATGGTGTACCATCCGTAACAGTGCTCTTCAGGGCGACCTGCTCTAATTGTAAACTCTTCAACGCCGGGAGTTGACTATCTTGTGTATTCAGGAGCCGGGAAAAGAAGCTGAGGGGGACTACCCTCTCGGCGAGTGGCTGGCGGTTGCGAGATAAGACGGAATACATGACTTTGAGTCGTTGGACTTCACGCCATGCATTGGAACCTGATTCGAGATTCTTGATGAGGTGGTAGATGATGCTAGGTTTGAGCTGAAGTGTGAGGTCCCTCCAACGTCGTCGCGGGTCAAGGAGGAGATCTGTAACTCCCGTTGGCAGTGTCCTGTCGCTCTGCCAGTTAACATTGAGCGTCAGCTGGGTGCAAGGGCCGGCGCGATCAAACCATAGAATCATCTTTTGGGCAATGTCTGGAGTGGAGCCTTCAGACTTGTCCGTGATGCTTAATCCCTGCCATAGCTCATGAGAAGAGAAAGAGATGGACCTCCATCGTTGGCAGACACATCGGAGAGTCGCAAAGATCTGGCGGTCCTCGGCGTCGAGCATCGTTGGGTCCTCAAAGCAGGATTGAAGGATTTGTATAATGGTCTCATTCGGGAGACGTCGAGAAGGGGACAGAAGTTGTTGGTATGCTTGCTGATCCACTTGTAAAGCCACCACCTGCCTCCTCAGCAACTCAATCCTTGTATGGATGTCCAATAGGCCTGTCTCGATCTCCTGTAGATTTTGTCGAGACAGCCTAACCAGACCCTCAGGAAGCTCTTCGTTAGACTTGGTGAATGGAAGGAGCGCGGCGTCACACTCTGGAGATAACGGCGAGGGCATGACTTTGATTCTGATAACTCCTCTTAGGGTTCCTGGACACTGCGCCATCCAAGGTATTTCAGTCAGTTGTAATGTACATTCTGAGATCACCGACATACGTTATGGCGTCAGAATTTGCGGGACTCCCGGCTGGTCTGTTCTCAATGGTGAGGGGAAAGGTCAAGATGATCTCAAGTCTGCATTAGGACAAACCCGATTCGGGTTGGGACAAAACGTGGGCTGTGGCGATTAATAGCTGCCTGTTAACGAATCTCAGTGTTGAAGGCCCTGTGAGCAAAAGGCATGTCGACTCCAACAATTTTTCCCTGTTAGCGTAAAGGTGGAATGAAATTGTAATAGGGACGCGCCTTCCTGGCATGCAGAGGTCGAAGAGAGGGCCACGACGGTATTTGATGGGCACTTCAGTACCAATAGACGATATTAGTGCGGTTCGCTGAAAAGGCATTGTTTATCACAGGGAAGGAGGCGCCCGATGTGATTGAAGTTGTATGGCGTTTATTGGGAAACTGTCAAGATGTGCCCACTGGCATGGATGCGCCCCAGGAACAAGGAGGAGGAGGAAGAGGAGGAGGAGGAGGAGGAGGAGGTCGCGGCGACGAACGGTAACGAGTTGATGGCTCTTTCGGTTTCCCAGTCTGTCCTAGGGGCTCATCGAGATCAAAATGCATGATGCATGAAGATCGGAGCACCAGTATATGCGACTGGACAGTCGCGTAAACAACAATCAACAGCGCGTCCCGTGCCAATTTTTCGTTTCGACAGGCTTCTTCTCAACCATTTCACGAAGACAACTTCATTATGGATCTCAATCTCGAAGTTCCTTCTGCGCTCATACCAACACGCCGGGAGCAGCTCCGCGAACTGGAGGCCTCGATCGCGGTCGTCGACGAGAGAATTTCTCTTTCGGAGGCCCAAGTTCGAGCTTTGCTGTTTGCTTTGGAGGCTTTGAAGGGGGAACGTTCGGAACTGCATGATAAGAAATCCGCCCTGATACTCGCGCCGAGTCGCCAGCTCCCCAACGAGCTACTTTCCAACATCTTCCAAAGCGCCATGGATCAGACAAGGTTCATGGACGAACAGGATCGCGAAACGCTAACCAACATTCGTCGTGTGTGCAAGCACTGGGACAGTGTAGCAAGGAAAACGCCAGGACTGTGGAGGAATCTCTACATCGGCATTGAGAAAAGGTGGAGAAGCACGGATGTTCTCGCCTTGAAGGTACACAACTGGCTACTCCTCGGGGGCGTAGGAGCCCCGTTGCGTCTTTCTCTACGCTGCGAAGTCCACCCCTACAGCGAGCCAGCGGAGTGGACCTTCCTCACAGTCCTTACTCAACCCTGGAACTGGACTGAAATTCACCTGAACCTCGGGATTTCATGCCTCTTGGCGTTGCTCTGGGATATTGCTGAGGAGGACTTCAAGCCATGGCGCACCCTAAAACTTCTCGCCCTGGACATCTCATTCGCGACCGACATCGACGTGGAATTGGGTGATCAAGCCCTTCCTAACCTGGACCATCTACACCTTTCTTTCAGCCGTCTGGAATGGCTTTCTCAGTTGGATCCAGCCTTTGTGACTTCCATTCGCATCATGCATCCTTCCGTGACGACTCTCTGTCTTTCGCGGACTACAGTGTCCAATCACAAATGGCTGTCCGTACTCTTCAACGCCGAAAACTTTCCAACACTGAAGAAGCTCATCTTGCAAGACCTGGTTTTCACGCACGGGGCCGTAGAGAACCCGCCAACCTCTCCCCCGCGCGTGCTTCCTGTAGAGTGGTTAATTGTTCAAGGCCGATATTCCCTGTGGGCACTCGACTATCTTACCCTTCCCGCCGTCAAGTTCCTACAACTAGTCAACACGCCGGGGCATAATCCGTTTTCCAGTCTCCTGGATCCCATTCGGAATTTTGTCGCAAGATCCCAGCCGAAACTCGAGACACTATCTCTCGACCAATCCAATCTCTGCGAAGGTGACCAAGGCGACGTTATCTCATTTTTCAAAGTATGCCGAACACTTCACGTCACATCGCTCAACTCGTTCAAATGGGCTTTGTGGCACAAAGAAGACGATCCAATCTTCGAAACCGTCGTATGCTCGAAACCAGCCCTTGAGAACCAACAGGAAGGTGTTCGAGTGGATATACATCACGAATTCATCAGGCACCTCCGTGCTCGATCTCGCACACCGGGTGCTCCCAGCCTGACAATCGTCAGCCCCGACACTAGGATAGCAACTCAGCAGTACTGGGGCAAGGATCGATGGCAAGAGATCACTTCGCTTGTCCAAGGAGGCTGGGTGAAGTTTCTCCAGACTGTTGATGACTTGGATCCCAAAGAAGTCACGATCCTGAAGCCATACAAAACTGAAGGGCCTTTCGCAGGTATGTATCTCCTCCACCAGTTTGCGATTGGCTCTGATAACATGGCATTTAGTCGCTGCATTGGATGACTAGCGTTCGGATCCCTTCCTTCTTGCTATTCCCACTTCATTCCTGTTCTTTCGTCATTGCTAAGTCCATCGCAAGATTGAAACAGTATGCATAGTCCAGGTTGTGATACAACGAGTTCTACTTGGCCCTTGATGGACGAAACGGGCTCTTAATGCATTACACCTTTATTCTCTTACCGATGGCCAGTACCTTCACGACCTAGTAAGAGAATACTACAACGATCTGTCCGCGCTGCGTTTGAAGAGTGATACTCGTTTATCACCGCCTTCGAAAGATACATGTCAATGGAGTCGTAGTTGCGTCTAGCCAGCGGAGCTTGAAGTGCTGTTGAACCTGGGCCCTGTTTGAAATCACCGCTTTACCCGACACATAGGATGCGGCATCCGGCATAGGCACTTGGACCCGAACCACCTCACCTCACCTCACCTCACCTCCAATCCAGCCGAGTCCCTCAAGCGCTCTCCAGTTGCCTCCAAGCGCCCAGAAAGGAAATCACCATGGGCGCCAGGCACAGCAATTCCCCATCAGGCCGTCCACCCCTTGTGAACCTTGTGGTGCTCGCTGCCTCAGGTATCACAGCATGCAAAGATCACTATCTCTGAATCAGGCCGACGTGGGCGCTTGTCATTTGATCTCAAGTATATAGCCGAGTTTTCAGCCGAGAAAAAACGGCATGATAGATTCGCCCCTTTTCCCTCCTTGCCCGACGTATATTCGACAATGTTCAAGACCGCCACTGCCCTCACCACTCTCTCCGCCTATGCTGCTCTGGTAGCGGCGCAGAGTGAAGTCACGCTATACGACCTGAGTTTTGTTCCACAACCGACCAGCGGAGGAAGTGGTCTCGCAGACCAGTTCGCCGATGTTCTTGGCGCTGTGATCCTCGGTGGAGGAGACGTCAAGGCCTCTGCTGTCGCGGTAGACACTGCTGGAGCGACTTACTATGTCGGAGTACAAGAAGTGTCTGTTCTCCCAACAACTTCTGCGGGTCGTTTGACGACCGTTATTCTCCCAACACCCTCTCCTGCGACGTGTGAGTCATTCGTCTTCCCTGATTGAGTGGTAATCATTAATGAAGATCTACGGTCCAGTCACCTTCCGTGCCGATGCTTCCCGTGTCATGCAAGAAGCAACAACAGCAACTGAAATCAGCGGGGTCAAGGCAAACATCGCTTACGGTGTCGAGTGCACGCACGACATCGACGAAGATACACCAGTCGAAGAGGGTGTAATTGTCTGCAAAGGAAAGCTTGAGGTCCAAGCTGAGGGCAAGGGCCAGAAGGCAGCGACGACCATCGAAGTGACAGAGACTGGCAAGCCTGTCGCAGTTGTGACTATCACTAACCCTGCAAACTTGACCCTTCCCACTGGTCTTCCTGGGTCAGGATCCAAGACAAGCGTTGGTATGCTTGGGCTCATCGCGGCTGGGGCCGCCATTGCCTCTCAACTGTTTTAGAGTAAGTAGAGCCCATAAGCAATCATTTTGAATGAGCCAGGCCAATCTCCGCTTCGGATAGTGAAACAAACTCGCCTTCCAGCGGTAAAGGTTGTGAGGTAAACCTGCGTTCAAAGATCAATCAGAGGTAGATCTGGGTGCTTCCGGCTTGGGGAATATACAGCAGGGTCATAACGATACGCAGATAAGGGGCTACCACTACAGGCTACGTCCAGTCCAACCATCTTTCAATGCCAATAATGAGACTACACGAACTCGAATGCCAGTATGTGCTTTGAGACGCTGTAGGTCACTGCCTTTCGCTACATGTGCTAGTACCTGGACAGTGAGTGAGGAATGATCACCTGTGAGCACATCCTCTTGCTCCAGGTACGCTAGGATCGCATCCACTTCAACTTTGGTGATCGGCGTCAGGATCCTGGTGCACGAAACCACCTCCAACTGCGGGAGAACCCCCTCCTCCTTGTCCAAAAGCTCTCGGAAAATCTCGAGGTTGGGGACATGCAAGCGGCGAAGGGCGGGGAGGCACGGTGTGATCGCTGCTGCAACGGCTCCCACGTCTGCGCGAAAGTGCTCACCCTCTAACGAGAGTGTATGGAGGTTTCTCCCGCTCTGTTCGAGAAAGTGGCTCATGGCCACGGGTATGTGCGTTGAAGAGGATTCGGCATAGGATATGCTGGCAACCTCGAGGTTTGGAAAGGTGAGCATCGAGAGAAAGGCATTGGTCGGTACGCCTCTGACATTGAGACGGCGTATCCCAGGATGCAGGGCCATGGACAGGGGGTCACTCAGTCTGTCGACCGGGGATGTGTGGACCAATGATAAATCTTGAAGGCAGGGAAGATTGTGGGGGTCGAGGAGGAGCTTCATCATGTCGAAGCTGACGGTACACCTCGTGAGGCGGAGCGTTGACAGCATCGTGTGACTTGGTGTAACAACTGAACCGGAAAGGCTCAATTCAATTTCTTCCATATAGAGGCCTTTCAAGGACGGAAGTTTGTTTACTTGAGTCCCAGTGCTAGCGAGCCGAGCAAAGAACCAGGTTGGTTTCATTGAGTCGTAGATCGTTTGACGGTGATGGCAGAGCCTCAGATGCTGAACTTGGCTCCACGCGCCGGTTGCACTCTGGACCTCGGCTAAGAGAAGCCAGAAGGTCGTCGGGTCAAGGCAGAGGGATAGATGAACCCAGTGCCGTGCTGGGTCTCGGAGGAGGGCTCGCATTGGGGTTGGTAGGAAGGTTTCCTTGTGGTCGATATGGAGGGTTAGAGGAGGAAGTATTCCCCCGCGGTCAAACCACGATTCCACTTTGTAGCCGATATCTTGAAGCACATCCGTAACGCTTAGGCCCCGCCACAAATCATGCGATGAGAAGGAGATTGTCCTCCATCGCTGGCAGACGGATCTTAAAACAGCAAACACTTGGCGATCGGCAGCATCGAGTATTGTTGGGTCCTTGAAGCAGGACTGGATGATCTTGAGGATGAGTTCGTTGGGGAGACGGCGGCTAGGAAAGAGCAGTTCTCTGTATGCTTGCTGAACGCTTCCTAAATCCTCCATCTGCTGCAGCCGTTCATCGATCTCCTCTAGATTGTGACGACAAAGGCGAGCCAGATCTTCGGGAAGTTCGTCGTTAGATTTGGTGAATGGCAAGAGTGCAGCGTCGAGCGCTGGGGGTAACGGCGCGGACATTTTGACCCTAGAGGTTTAAGAGCAATCGAAGGTATTCCCGTCAGTCCTGGTATGCGGCATGACACTCGCATCATACCTTATGGGGTCAGAGGTTGCAGGACGATCAATCGACCAGTTCGCGGTTGTTGTGGGGAAAGGTCAAAACGGATTTCAGTAGAGGCTGATTCAATTGAATCAAACTGAGTGGCAGTGCTCTGCATCACCATCCTGCTCTGCACCAATTGCCCTCAGGCTACTACGGGAAGAAGGAAGCACAGGAGGCCAACTTTGCAGAGACTGCGCCATCCGTACGATCGACCGCGCATAAAATTATAATGTTGACTCGGATTGACGAGAGCGATAAGCTCGTCCCACGTTGGCTAGTTGATGAACGGGGGATATATTACAGGGCCCAAGTGACCGGTAGTACAAACGGATTCAAGAAGCCTAGGTTTGAAACACTGCCACAGGGGGCGTAGAGCTCATTTGTCCAGGTGAAAGTAGGCGAATACGCACTTGCCCGCATCGTCGGAGTCTTTGAAATCCCTCGTGTTCCAGTAAGGCCGCTTCGTCGATGAACCTCATGGTGAGCGGTGCTGGATTACCCATGGACTTCTCTCGCCGTTGCTCAAGATGGGCGAGGATAGCGTCGACAGTGGCTGCGGTAAACTTGATCTTGCTACCATTACAGGATATGATATCCAACGTCGATAGATACCCAGGCTTGCTGCGTACGAGGTGGCCAAAGATTTCGAGATCCGGGATATGTAGGTGGCGAAGCTTTGGGGGGAGACAGGCCAGAGCGACCGCTTGCTTGAGTGGAAAAGAATATGGCTTGCCGCGAAGCACAAGAGTATGGATGTTGCTGCCGCACCGAGTGAGGAACGCTTCCAGTAAAGAGATGCTGTCCTGGGCGTAGACATGAGACATTTCTACGAATTCGAGGTTGGGGAAGAGGAGCATAGGCACAAAGCAAGCTGCTGTGAGGCCCTTGAGGATCACGCGGCGCATTCGGGGATTAGAAACCGTTGGCAAAGGTTTGGGGTCAGGTAAGGTGAGGTACATCTGAATGAGGGCCAGATTTTCGAGGCAGGGAAAATTGCGCGGATCGACAATCAGTTGGAACATTTCGAACGCGACAGTGCACTCCGAGAGGCACAGTGTCGATAGTGTCGCATGGAACGGCGCCGGCGCCGTGATGAGAACCAATGTAGCTTCTTTGAGGTGCACGCTTTTCAGGGCCGGAAGGTTACTTCGGTTGGCGTCCATCAGTCTGAGGAAGAAGGTGCAGGGAACAACGAAGCCAGAAGCCAGCCGTTTGTGGTGAAGTTCGAGGTGCTGGAGTTCAGGCCACGGGTTAACTGTGCTTCGAAGATGGATCAAGAACGGATCAAGGACAAGATGTAGGGAAAGACGAGTCCAGCGATGCTCCTGGTCAAGAAGGACTTCTCGAATGTCGGGCGGCAGCGTCTGGTAGCTAACCTTGAGCGCCAGATTCGGCGTTGGACCGCCTTGGCTGATCACGAAGTTAGCTTTCGACGAATATCGACCGTGACGCCTTCAGAGACCGATAAACCTCGCCAAAGGTCATGCGACGCAAGCGAAACGATCCTCCATTGTCTGCAGACGGATCGCACAATGGCGAACAGCTGACAATCTGCGTTGTCAAGGATGGCCGGGTTGTCGAAGCAGGATCGAATGACTTGACCAGTGAGTTCATTTGGGATTCGTCGCACGGGCGAGAGAAGGCTTTCACATAGAATCTTCATATGCAAAACGCGCTTTTGATCCTTCAGGAACGATTCGTCGTGCCCCTTCAACTCGTCGATCTTCTGATTGATATCCGACGATGCAGCCTCAATCTCCTCCAGATTCTGACGGCAGAGAGGAACCAGCATCTCTGGGAGCTCGTCGTTGGAATTCGTGAAGGGAAGGAGCGCAGCGTTAATCGTGAGGGTTATCCCTGCGGGTGTTTCGAGTTCGTTGGACGCCATTCGGTCCCGATTCACTGGGAGGTGTTGTACGGCGTTCTAGTTGGACTTGGAACTGACCCTCGCTATGGTGAAATATGAAGAATCGAGAATCTGGTGAGGAAGTCAGCCGTCGAAGGTGGTGGTACCAGGATAAGATGATTCCCAGGCGCCGGAGGCCAAACCGAATGGCAACTTCCGATTCGGAAACGGACGAAATCGCCTGACGGTATAAGTATTGCGCAGAGTTTGCATAGAAGCCCTAATGTAACCTACGTATTCCCTCGGTGAATGCGATATACCGAGAAAGAACCAGCATATCGAAACAGTGGCAGGCAGTTCATAAGTGTCAAGGAAAGCTAATACATATCAAATACGTCTGTAGGGGATGTAGGGTTCATTTGACCAGGTGAGAGTAGCTGAATACGCAGTCGAGCGCATCGCCTGAGCCTCTGAAATTCCTCTTGGTCCATTAGTGCCACTTCATCGATAAATCGCAGCATGAACCGTGCTGGATCGTCCATGAGCTTTTCCCGCCGCTCGAGGTAGGCGAAGATGGCGTTGACTGTTGTTCTAGTGATCTTTGTCTTGATATTGCCAAAAGACACCATTTCTAGCTTTATGGTAGATTCAGGTGGTTTGGTTGCAAGGTCTTCAAAAATCTTGATATGGGAGATCTGTAGATGACGGAGTTGGGGAAGGCTGCAGGCCAGCGATGCCATTTGATCACAGGCGAGAGCGAAAACGTCACCTCGAAACAAAAGGGTGTGGATGTGAGACCCGGATCTTTCGAGGAGCGATTCCAAGAAGGCAATACTGGATTGGCCGTCCATATGAGATACCTCGATAAATTCGAGGTTTGGGAACGTGAGCATGGGTATGAAAGCGGCGGTTGTAGCGCCCGTAAGGATGACACGCCGTATTCCAGGATGTGATGCCATTGTAAAAGGGCCGTGGATACGCGCTAGCGATACGCGGCTCAAGGCTAGGTCCCGAAGATGGGGAAGGTTTTCAGGATTGGCAATGTTGTGCATCATGTGAAATGTGACAGAACAGAAGGACATGCAAAGGGTGGTTAGAGTCGCGTGGAACAGTGGTTCATCATCCATTCGAAGGGTAAGACAGGCTTGCTCCAGATTCAAGCTTCTCAGGGCAGGAAAGCAGCTTTTCTTTGCGTTCATGAATCGATAGAATAATGTGCTAGGAACCACCTCATCGATCGGTTCAACGATAAGGTGCTGAAGCCCAAGATGTTGGACATGGTCCCATAGGTTGGTGTTATTTCGCTGACTGTGTAGGAAAGGTTCGAGATTTGTTGTTGTGGGGAGACTGAGGGACAGGTGATTCCAGCGCCACTTTGGGTCGAGGAGAAGGCGCTGAACCTGCCCTGGCAGACTGCCGTCGATGCCAAGCTTGAGCAGAGCATCGGCGCCACCACGATTGAACCATGTCTCCAGCTTGCGCCCGATATATGGAATTGAGTCTTCAAACTCGATCCTAGTACTGACCCCACGCCAGAAGTCACGGGTCGAGAAGGAGATGGCCCTCCATCGTCGACAGATGGATCGTACGGCAGAAAACGTCTGACGATTGTCAGCGTCAAGCAAGGTTGGATCCTTGAAGCATGACTGGATGAGGTAGATCAAGACCTCGTTGGGTAGACGGCGGACAGGCGAGAGAAGGCTTCGACATGCCTGCTGATTGGCATGAAGCGACTCCATCTGCCGTCTCAGAACGTTCATCCTACTACAGACGTCCGACAATGCACTGTCGATCTGCTCCAGATTTAGGCGACAAAAGGGGACCAGCCTCTCTGGAAGTTCGTCGTCGCATCCTGTGAAAGGAAGTAGGGCAGGGTCCAGGTTCACAGTTGCCACCAAGGGCATATCGCGGTGTTCATTGAAGGCCATGGGGTCTAAAAACAGCTCAAAATGTGTGTTGACATTGATCAAGCCCTCTTACAGCGGTGAAATAGCAGATTGTAGACCGGTTTGATCCCAATGATTCTGGACCTTTGACGATGATGTTTTTCGAGGAAGTGGTACAAGGTCAAGGGGTCTTGTGAACTCAAAGGTTTTGTTGAAGAGTCGCCCAAAAACGAATTGAAATTGATTCAAAATCGGACGAAACGCGAAACGCGTGACGACGTCACGATCAATTCGCGTCGTATTGATCCCGAACTTCCCGCGACTCGGATGCAATGGCAGGCGGACCTACACGAGGCGATGCATGCATGGGCGATAGGCGAGGAGCCCTTGGTCTGGTTCCACCACAAGAGGCCTTGACTGGCTTTGAATTCCCTGCTCGAGCTCAGAGCTGGATTCATTCTCGTTGACCCATTCATACATTCGTTTCTCTTTTAACTCTGTGTTGTTGTCTTTCTTCCTCTTATTGTCTGCCCTCTGTCAGTCAAATTCGGGCTAGTGTGGGTTTGCGGAGACCAGTCTTGGTACCGGTTTTGTTTCTTGTACCTGCGAAGAGTTCGTTGTCTTATCGGTTGTTAAGGCTTGCGCTGACTTAAACTGCCACGATAGATACCATTCCCCCACTTTACCACTCTTTGCTGTGCGACGAGACGATGCAGTTTTTCGATGCTTTCCTGAGCGCTGCCAAATCCTCTCTGGCCAACTGCGCTATCACCCTGCAAAATGCCACAAGCTCCTCCTCGCCGGCATCCCCAGACGCTCCCACCGTTGACTTGATCACTCCTCCCTCCTCCACTCCCTCCACCTCCTCGTTCCCTTTGTCCTCGGAATCGTCCCCTAAAAGGAAAGCACGACATGCTTTGCTCCAACAACTTCCACTCCCAGGTGGATCGAAGCCTGGCTATCCACCGTCCCTAGGGAAAGCAAAAGGGAAGACCAGGATCTTGGAGAGGTTTAGGGATGGGTTGAGGAGCCAGAAATCTAGAAGGAGAAATTCCTTATCTTCGACACCATATAATTCGCCCTCGAAAGTGACTATGGATCTTCCATCCTGCAGCTCGACAACGCCAATTCCAGTTCCGTGCTCTGTGCTGCCACAGCAGGAAGCACAATCGTCAACACCTTTGAACAGCGTTGATGACATCACGATGCAATCCCCGGACGACAACGGATCCTCACCGCGCACAAGAGGCTCAACATTCATCTCATGTCCAACACCCCTACGACCATCCCCGAGACGTAGACCACTGCCTACACCTTCGCAGACTATCCCCGTCTCCAAGAGCTCTTCCTCCTCCTCCTCTTCCTCCTCTTCCTCCCGCTCTTCATCGTCGTCGCAGACGTCATCATCATCGTCTGCCTCCTCAAGTCGAAGTAGCACACAGACGACCGACGAACGCTGGATTGACCTGTGCCAAGTCACTCCGCCACATTTTCACTCCTTTGTTAGACATCAAGCAGACGTCTATCACACCCTCGTCAACCTTTCCTCGGCGTTCTGCTTCTCCTCCAAGGATGGAGAAGGGTACATGTCCTTCCTTCGCCCTATCCTCTCAGATGATGCCCCTCCGATAGAGGTTTTACGAGCAGCCGAAAAGCAGCTCATGGCGCGCCTCTACTTCTGGTTGATCCTTCGAGGAGCAAAGGCCTGGATCATGCCACTGGATCATGGCCTCCTGAAACCCACTTTGGGTGCTCGGATCGCCGGCCCTGATTCCCGATTCAGGGACCACAGCGATATTACTACCCCCCTCCTCGACAGCGTGTTCGATGACCGTTTCTCTGTCACCGCCTCTTTCACCAACTGCTCAAGAGCCTTCGCAGGCTTTGCTAGGCGAAGGTGCATTCCCATCCTTCTCACATCTCATCGCCTACCTTTTACGGATGCAGAACCAACCTCGGAGAAGGGAACGTGGCGTCCTGCCTCGTTCCTCTGCTTCGAAATACGTCAGTGGCATTGGAAGGTGGAGGCCAACCGTATCATCTCCTCTCCGCTGGACAGTCGTCACGGGGCTCTACGATGAAGATGAAGAGGATGCAAGGGAGGTTGCCGAGTCCTTGCTGGAGACTATCGACGAGGAGGAAGAGAGCATCATGGAGGAGGGTAGCGAGAGCTGGTTCGACATGCTAGGCGAACTGGACGATGAAGATATGGGTCATGAAGAGGATGAGGAGGACGAAGAGATTGTAGAGGACATGGATGAGGATGATAGGGAATGGGCAAGGCTGAGGTTCCAGATGGCGATGGACATCGAGCGGAGGACATGGAGTGGGTCTGATCACGATCTCGACCGGAGCAAGATGGCCACGTTGGACAGGCCTGGCTCTCCGACTCCTGATTCGCTTGCTGGTGGCGGATGCGAGAGGAGGGCTGAACGTTATGCGGGTGACGTCGAGCTGTACGAGTATGTCGATGATTCGACGTCAAAACCTACGGAACAGCCCCCAATTTTGACAGGCGTCCCTCACGCACGACCAACTGCCAACCTCCAGAAACGCTCGCTCTCCGACTCAGATCTGGTCACCGACAACGCTGCTTTGGCGAAGCGGAGAAGATTATCAGCAGTTGATCTCAGCGATACGACTAGCAGCTCGGGCTGCACTTATGACCGGTGTACAAAGAGCCGTCGACGACCGGCGGAACGCAAACCCAGAAGATCAGGTTCAAGAATGGACACCAACAACGGAAGGAAGCTTCGAAGGAGGGTTTCTGGTTCGAGCCTTGGCGGCAGTGTAGCTGCGCTGTGAGCTCGCTCGGTGAATACTTTCTCTTCGTCAATGTTGCCCAGGGTCTGACACGATCCCACGACCATAGGCTATGTCCCTCCCGACAAAGGTCCATTTGCGCAAGAACGAAGTTTCGGGTTTTCTGCACGACTCCAAAATGACGGACCAGTATGAATTTCGATTTCTGGCTTTACGATTTCCTTTATGATTTTTCTCCTCTCATCGCAGTCTCGGTTCCTACTTCATGGTTTGCATTGCATGACTGGGGCCATCACCCTTCATGGCTTGGACTTGGCCCTTACGACCCTTTTAATGCCTATGTCATGCCTAGATTTCATGACCCTCTTCATCCCGCCAAAATGTGATACGTCTTGGCTCACGACCCCCAGCTTGCTTACCATTCCACCGCTTCTCTTGTCAACATTTCTTTGTCCACGTCTTCATGGTACTTTACGTGCTGGTCTTTTCGCCGTAACCTTTTTCTACAGTCCTTTTCTGCGGATTCCTGATTCTTTTTCACGACCTACCATTGCTTTGCATCGCTGTCCTCGCTCTTATGACCCCCTTCTCGCATGCACCACTTACGATCTACCTCGCTGTACATTCTAATTCGATTTGGTTTTGGGAGCTCATAAAACGGTGGATACTGGTTTGATTGCCGACGCAGGGCCAAAGTCGAGCCAAATATCGTATCCCACTATTTAATCGTCATGGACGCCCTTCCATTTTGCCACCTCACAAACACCAACATCCCACTGGCAAAAAATGTTGTTCGAGCATTTCAAGAAATGCAACGACCCAGTCCCCGAAGTCTACGTCCCCCGTATTCAACATGACAGAGCCCAACTTCAGCATCGCATCGCCTCCATCCAAAACGAAATCGACGCCATGAACGCGAAGAAATCCCACCTTTTAGAACAGAAACACGTCCTCGACTGTCTCCTGTCGCCCATTCGTAGGGTCCCAAACGAAATTATTTCGCAAGTGATGGAGGCTACTCTCATCCAGCTATTCAATATGGGATGGGAGGATCGCTTGAGGCTGACCAACCTGCGCTGTGTCTGCAAGCTATGGAACAGCATTGCGCTGAGCAATCCAATCCTATGGCGCTCTTGGGATGAGAGGTCCAACGCGATGGCGATTGCACCAAAGTCCTTTGTCTCCAAAGCAACCTCCTGGTTCCTCCGCGGTGGTGCAGGTGCTCCTCTTCGCCTGAACCTTTGGAGAAGGATTGGCGATGACCCAGAGGACAATTTTTTATCCTTCATAACATCCCCATGGAATTGGATTGAGCGCACATTATTTGTGTCTCCCAAATACATGGCCAAAATCATGTCCAAGATCCAGAAGAAGAGCGACGGGCCCTGGAGCAACCTCGAAAGGCTCTCCATCTACGTGGAAGATGTCCAAGAGGAGATCTTTGTAGTCGACTTCGGCAAATTCTTGCCTTCCCTCCAATATTTCCTCATCGCGTTCCCCAACATCATGGAAGGATCAACTCCAGAAGACCTGCCCGTTGCCACGGTTCACCATCCCACCGTGACGTCGTTCTGCTATGCAGAAACGCTCGCCGATAACGTTTTCCTTTATAAAGTCATAACCCCATCCAATCTTCCGGGACTTCGCAATTTAGTCTTGGAACATGTCATGTACGATGGCTTTATCGACTACACACCCGCCATCTTCCCTCCAATCGTCTTACCCGTCGAGCAGCTAATCGTGAAGGGCTCACACTCACTCCTATCGCTTGACAATTTCACCTGCCCTCACCTTCGCACGTTTCAGGCGGTTGAAGCCCGCGAAGACCAAGAGGACCCGTTGGGTAATGCAGCCTGGGATGCTGCTCTCTCTTTCGTCCGTCGCTCTACTCGTTCTCTAGAAACCCTTTGCCTCCGACAATCACGCCTTCCCGCAGAGAAGTGCGCAATGCTCATCAACAGCCTTGATACATGCCAAACGCTCCAGGTCCCTAACGGCCAATTTGTGTTCGATGTGGGACACATGCACGAACACTACACCGGCTTTTGGTCCTCCCTTTCGACTATCGTATCAGGCGAGCCATTCTTCCATGAGAACGATACGGGCGCATTCGACCACAGGCTGGCCGTTCGTGTCGCCTCGCATCTCCGCCTAAGGCGTCAAATTCAGAGCCAAGTTCGTCGGTTGACCATCATCAATCCTGGTAGAATCCCTCCATCGTCCGGAGGTCACAACGGTGTCGTTTATCTTACCGCTCTTTGCGAGGAAGGGTTACTGCATCTACCAGATGGTGTGAGAGACCTGGGCTGTCGTATTCTTCCCACATATCGTAGTTTCTCAGATTGCCTTTTTTAGCCAGAGAAGCCTCGCGCTATCACTCTTATTACATGCTTATCCCCTTGCTCTGTTTGTATCTATTTGTTTTTGCGCTTTTCCTCTTGAGCAGCGCTTTTTCCTGTCAGGAAAACTGTGCTGATTTTCATCTAATCACTAGAGAGCTTGAATCTCTTTCGCTGTGCAATTTTTTGAGCGCTCTTTCGTGTTCTCGCTGCCGTACTGCACAAGTCTTTCATGCATGCAAGGGCTTGGCGCGCTTCCTGTTTCGGTTCACGCGTTCACGCACGAAGGTGCTTGGACCACAGGGATCCGCCCAACAATAAGAGAGCTTCACCTCCAGCATAGAGCTCTCGGCTTAATTACCAGCCCCTGTTCTTGAAACGCGTCACAATCCGTATATCGTTTGTCGTCCCGCACTGACTTGATTTGTGGCGAAGTCAGTCACTGGCTTAGCAGCGGAACGACTTGCATTGTGCCGTCCAAGTCAATGCTTATCCTCATGTCGAATATTAAAAAGCAATTCGAGATCGGAATCGGCCGCCGTAGCGGAGCGAGGCGAGACTTGTTCATGTACATAGTTCTCCGCAGCTTCGTATTACTGGGTCCGATCACCTAACGGGTCACCCTGGGAAGTGGGTCATTCGGACGGCCGAGCTTAACTGTGCCCACTTGGGGGGATAAAAATGACATTTATATACGAAAAACAGAGCTACCTTTTAGAATACATCTCTTTTGAAGCCATTTATGCAATGTGTGGGGTGAAAACGGGTGTTGAATGGTCGGCGACGCTCCGATCAGTGGATTTCCTAATCAGGTGGGTCAGCCAACTTCCCCCTCACTTCCAGGACCGGGATATTATGAAACTGGGCACATAAATTGGTTCAGAGGATTGGAAAAAAAGGAAGCTTTTATATGTATCCAATTTTGAGTCAAAGAAGGTCTGACTAGAAGGAAAAAAGCATCGGTGACCCGCTAGCCAGTCCGGCGCGGAAATGGACACACGCAGGCGAAATCGCTATGGAGCTCTTTCTACGCCTCCAATATCTACCAAAGTTGACATACATTGACAAGAAATGTGTGCCGATGCGCTTATACAATTTGGAGTATCTACCGTAGAAAATGCGCTCTATACATCTTCTTCTTCCTTGTGTGTCCCGGTTCCTGATCGGACCCAGTATGTCATAGAAGCAGGATTGACGTTGCTCGATCACCGATCATCACAGCAGCATCTCATGAGGTTGTTGGACTGAGTGAAACATCCCGCAGAAGTACACCCAATCAGGCAATCGTGATTCATCAACTGTGCATATGTGCACACTGGAGGTTTGACTGGTACGTACCACCCCTTTTCCAATATCATCTTTCACGTCAAAATGCTGAGAGTGCCCACTGCGCGATGCTTGCCTGGAATGTGGCCCATCAACAAGGCAGTGCGAGTGACAAATGTTACGAGAGTCGAATCATTGTGTGCACCACCAAAACATTGAAACCCGTCCCGGTTATCATGGCCTCGCGACGCGAAACCCGGGTGATCACAGTATTTCAGCTAAAACATGTGGGCCGCATTGTAAATACATGGCCCCCCTGTAGTTTCTCGGCATAGGAGAGACGTGGTAAGCTGTTTTCAAAACTCTAGAGAATCCAATTGTTTTTTTGATACGTATCCGCATGTAGGAATTTTATGGTAGAAGGAAGCCACTCAGACCCACACTCTCCAGCGCATTTCGGGAAAGGGACATGGGCAGGAGCGCCAAAAGTAGGATAAATCGGGGCAATTGGTGCTCCTCCTGACTATGTTAGTTTCTGAGATAGGAAGTGGGCGGAGATGTGCTGTGAGTAAAGCACCTTAAGTATGGGCATGGAATCTCGACAACATTTTGAACAATCATCTCAGGATATTGTGGCGTGTAAGTTACTGTGCATGCCTCTACCCAATGGGATGGTCAACTTGCTACGCCATTGTAAAGGACCCTCGGCTTCATGGGGCCATGTCAGGATATGAACTCCGACGGCACACGTCGTTTCGGGCAGTCTTGCTGCTGATTGGAGGGGAGACAATTAAATGCAAACACAACGTCTTTGATACGCTTTGCCTCTCCTTTTTGTCCAAGTGTCTAATTACTTTTTCCCGTAGGCCTCAGTGCGTTTAAACGGCCTTTTAGATGGAATAGAACCAGTGGAGCATGGGCAACTTGCAAGCCTGGGGGCTGGGAAACAGAGGGTCGCTTCAATAAATATTCTGCATTGAGTATATGATACATCGATACAGTAGCACCTTGTAGCCAAGTCTCGAAATCAATGTACTTCTCCCACGGACCCCAATATCCCCCGAAACCATGCATCCGGCGAGCCGAGCGAAAGAACTGAACAGAAAATCCCCAGAAAATCGTCAAAAACGTAAATGTATGAGCCAGAAACTCCGCCCCTAACACAAAACATGGTAGCCATATGGATTGGAGATATGGGGAGTATATATGAACTGGACCCAGCATGCATCCAGGGCGCTTGTTTGATTGGTTCCATATGCTGTCACTTCGTGAATCGCCCGATGATTCAGATGATATGCTGCCACTGTTTCGGTCCAAACGTGGTGGACACCTTTCAACTTTGTGGCGATGCAAAGGCAAGATCGGTCGCGAAGTCAACTGGGAGTTGACTTCCAAATCGTCCTGAACCCACAGATGGAAGATAATCGATGATCGGCTTTCAGCCGGAACTCCAGAGGGAAGGCAGGAGCTTGGAGGCAGACTCACAGCATCGGCGAAGCCGCCGCAGCACGCGAGAGGCACCCTTGAGATCACTCTGACAAGTGCTGGCCCGCGCGTTGCGTGCGCAAGGCCAACTTCTACTACTGTATCATTTCGAGCAGTTAAACACAGGGCCTGACTAGATCTGAAGGCCTTACCCTAAGCTGAATGCCGGCAATCAACCATTTCATGCGTCGTGCCCGGCTATTCGAGTTTGCCCATGACGTGTTTTACATGAAAGCCACTGAGGCAACTTGAAGGGTTCGAATCCAAGCCGTGTCATTTATTTTCAATGCCCATAATCCTGACGCTCAATTCAACCGCAATTCTGGAGGCTTTTCAAAGCAGGAATACTACTACACTGCAATATAAGCTGCACGCAAACTATTTGAAGTGCAAGAACCAAAGTGGATGCTACCCTCCGGGTCTGCGGCACAGCTGGGAATGCAAATTTTGGAGGAGGTAAGATATATGCCGGGCCTTACGGTGTCTTGCTCCAGTGCAAGATACGCTGTTTAATTGCGCCGCGAGCGCCAGAAATTGATGGTGACCCAACACGAGATACCGACCAGATACCGACTGGTCGTTATCAGACGTTGTGACCTGCCAGGGTTGTTTGATGCGGTATGTTAGTCAGCGGGTATGCATGTTCGATTGCCTACCACTACAGATCCTTGTCATCACTGGCCAAGACGTACGCACTGTAAATATCCAGTCTCCATCTCACTTCCACCTGCCTTGCCTTTCGAGAAAACATATTCCATTCAAATAATATTACAAGATGAGCAACGAGTTACGATATTGTCAGTAAATTTCAGGGTCATCACTTGGATCGATGTCAGGATCGACATCATTAAGCCGGACAGTCCTGGAGGTGAAGAAGGCCCTGTTGCTTAAGATCGCGGATGATTTTCTTAGTTGGCTTGTCGTCTGGTACTGCGCCTGGGTTGACGATGACGAGCGTTGGGGCGGTAGGATTCTTCTCGCATCGGCAGCGAAGCATGTATGCCAGGTTGTCAAGGATCTGGGGATCGAATCCCCCAGTGACCTGCGAATGGAAGAACGGCTCCTTCGAGACAATCTTCTCTAGGCGTATCAGGCGATCTCGAAAGACCTTTGGAGAAATCCATTCGATAACGTGGCCATTCATGAGGCGAAGTTGAGAGCAGGTGGTGACACTACTGATGAGATGGGCAAAGTGTCTTTCCGACGTCGAAGCTCCACCCAGTGATAGGATTGAGAGGTGAGAGGTTGAACGACTCAGGAGTGAGCTTATAACTTTGATTTGAGTTTTCCCTAGCTCTTTTTCTTTGCGATGGGAACTAGGAAGCTCTAAATGGAGTTTTTTCAGGCAGGGAAAGGTGAAGCCCTGGAATGCGGCAACGACCTCTGTTGTCCCCCTGACAATGATGGTCTCGATGTCCTGGAAAACATGCAGCGGTGACGGCGTTGTATCCTCTGTTTCAGTCTTGCAAGGTGTTGAGGTTGGCATATCTAGAGTTAGGTGGCGAAGCTTTGGGAGACCCTGCACCGTAACCATCGCTGATAGGCGCTGAAGACGTATTGTAGATTCCTCCAAGATTAGATGTTCGACAGTTGGGTGCACGATTGTGACTGACGGCATGTCGGACTTCGTGCAGAGGCGTAGACGAAGGGTTTTCAGAGAACACATGGCTCCCAAATCCATTAGGAAACAGCCCGGGCCCTCCCAGGCTGGGGGGGACACTATGCGAAGAGTCAGGGTGTGGAGTCGAGTCCAAGTGTTTATTTGCGGGGTGGAAAGTTGTTGTAGGAGGGTGGAGAAAATGCTAAGTGGAAGGTAGACCGAGAGGTCAGCCCAATTCCCAGTGGTCGTGAGCAGGTAGAGCAGATGTTCGCTGCCGTTTCGATACACCTCTGGTGGGAGGGAGGGAAGGCAGAGCCGAAGATTTCTTTTGCCTCTCTTTAACCATTGCATAATGTTGGATAGGCTCTGGCCTGACCACCGGTGAGTTTGGAATCTCTCAAATTCTAAGCTTCTCCAACGCGTCGGTTCATTCTTGGCGGCTTTGTCCCACTTTCTGCAGACACACC
Organism: Coprinopsis sp. MPI-PUGE-AT-0042; assembly: GCA_020736565.1. NCBI lineage: Eukaryota > Fungi > Basidiomycota > Agaricomycetes > Agaricales > Psathyrellaceae > Coprinopsis > Coprinopsis sp. MPI-PUGE-AT-0042. The sequence goes on along the minus strand of JAHBOF010000063.1, from coordinate 62,989 downwards.
TCAACCTTGTTAACTCGGCTCGAGCTGCAGCCTCCATAGGCGAATTTCGATGACAAGCATGTTTAATGACTTCGCCTAGCATCTCGACAGGGAGATTCCTTATTGGCGAAAGGAGAAGTGAGAGGGCCCTCCTTTTGGTTTCATAACTTTGTTGTTGTTCTTGAAGGGCCTTGAGCTGTTCCTCGATAGCGGAAAGCGCAGACTCATCCGATAGGATGTTATTGGTGAGCTGAGCGATGGCTGATTTTGTGGCTGCCATATGCTCCTCCCATCTGGGACGGATTGTTGTCGAGACGGTGAAGAAGTTGTTGTGTTCACAGGCCGCAAGGATCTCCGAGTCGAGGTCGCAGTGAGGAGATAGAGACATTGGAAGGGAATGCAGAGTAGTGAAAAGCTCAGATGAGTGCGGTTCACGAAGAGATTGTGGCCACCGTCAATGTTTATAAGCCAAACACTTGAATTCGGACAATGAATCACTTGGCCACATTTTGTCATCACGAAAACAATGCAAACTAATATCAGCACTGGGCCCACAGTTTCAAGTCCCTGCTGCCTTCGTACTACCACGACAACCTCCTGTGATTCACCTCTTCCTTCATGGCTCTGCATAGCGATGCGATCGCCACTTCTGCCGCTCGCATAGGTCGGGCGCAGCGTCTCGAGGTGGAGCGCAAGTTAATCGAAGTTGCCGCCGAGACCGAAGTCCTCAAGAACAAGCAAGCCGCTCTGCAGAAGAACATACAGTTATCAAGGGAAAACCTCGCAAAGCTGAACGAAATGAGGCACAACCTTGCCTCCTTGTTCTCCCCTATTCGACGACTGCCAGCCGAAATTATTGGCGAGATCATCAGGAATGTACTAAAAACGCCCTGGATACTTGATACAAGTGACCAGGTGGCACTATCCAAGATTCGTCGCGTATGCAAGCGCTGGGACGCCATTGCCAGATCAGAGGGAGCTCTTTGGAGAGGAGTAAAGGTGGAGAGGGAGGACGGGGACGTGAATTGGACCATGTTAAACAACTGGTTTGGGAGAGCAATCGAGGGCGCTCACCGACTATGCATTTCAGGACCTCTGGACTTCGAAGAAGACGAAGACGAGGCAAGATTCATCTCCTTTATTTTGACCACTAGGACTTGGTCAGAGCTCACCATGGAGCTTCCACTCCCATCATGCCAAAATCTCGTTTCAAATCTGCAAGACAAGCAATACACCACCTGGAACATGCTCACAAAGCTTTCGCTGCGGATTGTTGAAGTAGATGGCGACCTCACAGACATCTCACTCGACTTCAAAACCCATGGCCTACTTCCTTCCTTGAAGGAGCTACATCTGTCATATCCAGTCTACGACGAGGTGTGCGTGGACCTCCCAATCTCCCTCTCTCATCCAACGCTCGCTTCCTTGACTATCTGGAATAGCTGCTTTATCACTGCCTTTGACGACCATTGCTCTTTGGTGGTACCTGAAGATCTTCCACAGCTTCGAGATCTTACACTCATAGATATTGAAGTTGTTGTTGCGGGATGGCAGGGACAGGAACACCCAAAGATTGTTTACCCGTCGCTTCAATCCCTCTCGATCAAGGGATCCCGATCAGACCACAAGTCGCTGGATCCCTTGAAGCGGATGACCCTACCTGGCTTAAAGACCTTGCGCCTATTGAATCTATGCTCCTGGGGGCTCACAGACGAACGCATTAAATCCATTCACGATTTTTTGAAACGGTCCACCTCGATTCTTGAATCCCTCTCGCTCGAAGAATCCAAGCTAGAGCCGAAAGAGGTCGCAATGTTCATCAACACAGTGGCAAGCTGCACAGACCTTACCATATCCAACGGAGAGGTGCTGCTGTGGATCCCGCTTCACACCTATCGAAAAGGCCTTGTCGCTCTCACCAGGATTGTATCGGCATCTCCCTTTTTCTATGGTCTCAAGAAGGGCTCTCAGGGGTTCAACCCTTTGATCCTTGACGCCTTCATTGCCATGCTCGAATTTCGAAATGACCACTGCACTTCGCCCCCCAAGATAACTCTCGTTAATCCTGGCGATCTGCCGACCACTGAACCTCTTGTCGAACGCCTGATGGAGTTTGTTCGATCTGGCGTCGTAGAGCTCCAGCAACCCGAGAGTGAGGAAAGCGTTCTATAGGCATGATCGTTTCAGAGGGTGGGAAGAGCCCAGGTGCTTTTGTGAAGTGTTACCTTCGTAGTATTGTAGTCTAGACCACACCACTCGTGAAGGAGGTCATGTCGAGGGATATAGCCATGAATGTGATTGCATTGTGAATCGTAACGAGACTGAAAGGGTATGGATAGACCACCAGGGTTATCCGAAGATCCAGTGAATTACGGTACATGCAGTGGGGTTGTGATAGCGAGGGTGGAAGATGCGAGGAGATGGATGATAGGAAGCCGCTGGGTACGGCAATGCGCGCAGATAGGGTGATATGTGGGTAAAGGGGTAATCGTAAGGGTGGTTAGCATAAGGCACAGATAGAGAAGATGAAAGGTCATGAAAGGTCGTCATATAAGCCGAGTCAATGAGGTTATGAGATATGCGGTTGAATGATAGATTATGAATGAAAAACGATGGTTGTGGTTTTGAGGAGCCGAAGAGGTCTATGAGAGGGAAAGCAACTGATAGAGACAAATAGACGGGAATGGGGTGCTGGGGTGCAGCAAGAAACAGTTTGGTCAATACGGGTCGCAACAAGACGGCAAAGTCAAGAAGAAGCACCAAGAAATCAAGAAAGGCCATGCATGGGGTCTAATGGCGAGTGGACAGGGTAGGAGAAGGCCACAGGAGGCCATGCCCACTTGATCGATCCAACGACCAGTAGTCGAACCACAGAGCAGGCCACAAAGGCACTCACAACGCCGCTACGCTCCCGCCTACACTCCCACTACGGATCCTTGGTTTCCTCAAACCCAACGGTGAGCCCAACTTCTTTGCTGGCCTGAGCATCTGAGCTCGCTCGGTATCCTTCGTGCAAGATAGGCTGTCGAATTCTGCGCTGTCATCGACAAGACACTCAGCCTCTGACAACCTTCGCCGCTTTGTCGTTGGACCCGACGAATGGTTCGTAGCAGCGTCCAAATCGGAGTCCAACTCCATGTCGGGACTGTGAGGCCGTTTATCCAATTCGGAACCAAAGCAGCGTGGGTGAGGAGGGACACTGGGACACGAAGCCCTACTCGAGCTACGAGGCGGTGAATCTGGTGCAGGCGACGCAGGCCGTTCAGGAACGTCCATCTCGTCTCGCTCAAAGTCGGGATCGATCCCACTCCACGACTTTCGTTCAATGTCCATGGCCATTTGGAAACGGAGCCTGGCCCATTCACGGTCGTCTTCGTCCATGTCGTCGCTGGCTGCATCCATGCCGTCAAGGGAGGAGAGCCAGTCCTGGGTCTCGTCAAGTTCATTGATCGGGGATAGGGGCACATTTGGAGGGGCGGAGGTGTCATCGTCGTTGTGGATGGAATGCGAGGGTGAGGTCGAAGGTAAAGAGTCCGTCCCGGGAGTGTGGACGCTTTGGCGAAGAGGTGACGAGGTGGTTGGTTTCCATCTGCCAACACCCGATGAAGCTGCCGGCGTGGGTGTTGGTGCCACGCCCCGTTCTCGCTTTCGAGGTTGATTTCGAATATGGAGGAGATAGGCGGTGAGGTGGGAGAAGGAAGGGAAGGTCCCATCACCGATGAGCGTGGGCTTGGGTTTTGGTTTCGACAGCTGTGGTGATGCTTGCCGAGGGTGCACAGGTTGCGCTGAAGACGTCGGCGAAGGCGGGGGAGAGGCCATATCGACGCACATCGCATCTTGGTCCTCCTGCTGCATCCTGGCGAACAGACCCGGTGGGCTGGAAGGGGTTTCCGAGACCGAGGAGGCATCCTTTGGCGGTGGAGGGGCTTTGAAATCCAACGGGACGATCCAGGCCTTTGCGCCGCGAAGGATGAGCCAGAAATACAGGCGAGCCATGAGCTGCTTCTCAGCTACGTTCAGCGCCTCTGATAGCGTGGCGTCTTCTGAAACGATGGGACGAAGGTATGAAATATACCCTCCTGCATCACTGGACGAAGCAGGGGTGGTAGCAGAGAGCTCGATCAGGGTGTGGTATACGTCTGCCTGGTGGCGTACAAAGGAATGGAAGTGCGGTGGGGCGACAGGGACGTCGATCCATCCACTGCTCTCATTTTGAATGGCATTCGGTGAAGTAGCCTTCAATGTTGACGAAGAAGACGATGCGGTGGGAGGCTTTGCCGGAGGCGTGGGCAGTGGTCGATTCCGCTTGGACGCACGGACAGGTTTTGGCGCTGAGATGACGATGGACCCGCATCGTGCACGTGTGGAAGGGGCGAAGTTAACTTCCTCGGTGTCCATTGTGACATCGCCATCATTACATGGAAACGCCATAGGTGCAGCAGCCTCCTGTCCCTGTGAAGGAGGGCATGCTGATGTTGAAGGCTGTGATGATGATGAGGCAAGTGACTGGAGACTGGGAAGCTCAATGAGGGCCTTTGAAGGGGACGTCTGGGGCGTCACAGGACAAGGCAGGGAGTTTCTTCTCCGACTCCTGGCCTTGTCACTCCGAAGCCCATCCTTGACCCTTTCTAGCATTTTGTTCTTGCCCCTGCCTTTGCCGAGGGTAGGCAGGGAGTTAAACTTCAAGCTGTTCGATAGTGGGAGTTGCTTAAGCAGTGCATGGCGTGCCTTCTTTCTGGGAACAGTCGCTAGTGATGACGACGAAGAGGTCGTTGAATTGGTAGGAACGAGGCAAAGGGCTGTGGTGTCGATATCCAGAGATGGCGACGATGGCGACGTGGAGGCTGTCTGCAGCGAGACAGCGCAGCTGGCCAGTGACGACTTTGCAGCATTCAAAAACGCATCGATGAACATCATGGTCCCGCCAGGAGAAATGGGTTCAGGTTGTGGCAAAGGTCTGCTTGAATCGTCAGCCTAAATTCTAATGGTGATTGTAACTATTTCTCACTGATGTTCGTATACAAAGACCTTGTGAACCGAGGCGTTAATCCCCCAGAAAGATAACCAGTGGAAAGAGATAGGGGTATGAACAAGGACCAAGCAGACAAGGCTGAAGTAGAAGGAGAAATTGAGCAGACAAGCCAAAGGCACCCAGCGAATTCAAGACCAGCGAAGACCTTGTTCGTGGTGGAACGAGAACAAGAGAGCCCTCACTGCTCGCATCACCCTCGTGTGGGGTATGTGACGAACTGTACAACATCCGAACAAGGCGGAGTCGCGGGACTTTGGGGCCGAACAAGGGAGCGCGCTCGTCATGTGCGTCGCGTTTGGTCCGATTCCGAATCGGTTCTAGGCGAAATTCAATGAGGGTCCTTAGAAGGGTCTCTTTCATCCATCCATGTCCAATAAAATTACGGCCGTGTCGATCTACAGCGAACATCGCGAGCTTATCAGGCCAGCGAGACTGGAGATCCATCTCATCAATACGATTATTTTGGGGATCTCTGCCTCGTGCGTGCCTCGTTGTTCTCGACCTTCGGCCCGTGCTTCCCTAGGTACAATTGTGGTGGAAGTGTCTAGCTGCACGTTTCGCTCCTTCTTCTATGGCTCAGGAGCTCTATTCAGGAAGCTAACAAGATCTCTGAGTTGAATTCAAAGCAAAAACCTTTCTAAGTAGGCCGCGTGACTGGCATACCTGTTAAGCAGCCCCTCCATCGACAAGCGCCACAAGTCGGTGGATCCCTTCAGGGAAAAGTATGCGTAGAGAAAGAGGTGGTTTTATCTTGTATATACCTGCATAGCCGTGCACGGTGGCTGAAGAGGTACATTACGTTCATCGAGCCTACGCCCTAGGAGCCTGGAGGTAGTCCATCGCAAAGCAATCCGAACGATAAGCATGATCCAGTGAAAATAGCTATTAGAAGAGCGGTCTTAAGTACTATAACGATGTATGGGAAAGCAACAAGAACGGTCTAGTTTAAAACAGTTGAGAGACGATAACAAGGCCTGCTGACACAAAGCCGAAAATGCCAGTGCTTGTTTTGTGCCCTGACCCATCTGAATCCGTGACGGGAGTGTTGGAGGGGGTAGCAGAGCCACCGGGGACACTAGAACCACTGGGACGATCAGAGCTACCACTAGCAGAGGAGGCAGCAGGCTCGCTAGTCGGAAGGTCGAGTTCAGGGGCGTTGATGATGGTAACAAGTGGAACGGCCTGGCCGGTTGTTGTCACTTCAAATGTCCGCGCAATCGTCTGCCCTGCTGCCCCAGCCTCGACTTCAAGCTTCGCTTTACAAATGATAACGCCTTCTTCCACTGGTGTGTCTTCGTCGACATCGTGTGTGCAGTCAAGCTCGTACGCAACACTTGCGTCGACACCCTCAACGGAAGTCTCTAGCGCGCCCTCATGGATCACGCGAGAGGCGTCAGCGCGGAAAGTGACTGTAACGGTTGAGTTGGTTATTAGACTCGAGGGGACTGAATTGGGAAAATGACATACAAGTCGCGAGGGTGGGTGTGGGAAGGACAGCAGTGGTTAGCACACCACCGTCGTTGGTAGGAAGTACAGAGATCTCCTGTACTCCCACATAGTAGGTGGCTCCAGCAGTGTCGACGGCAACAGCAGAGGCCTTGATGTCTCCGCCACCACGGACGACAGCACCCAGAACATCGTTAATTTGGTCAAGACCACCTGCTCCGCTGGTAGGCTCGGGAGCGATGTCAATGTCGTAGATGGTGACGGTATTCTGAGCCGCCACTAGAGCTGCATATGCCGCGAGAACAACGAAAGTGGTGGGTTTGTACATTTCCAAAACGTGGAAGACGTGGAAAGGAAAGGAGAGAAGGCAGGTTGATTGTGTCGAATTGCTTGAGTCGAGCCCCTCATTATATACTAAGGCCTCAAAGCGCGCGATTTGGATCCCTTTGTACATAAGGCGCGTTGCACGGCGAATCCGGATACGCAACTCGGGCACTAGGGCATGATGCTGGGGTGATGAGAAGCGCCCAGACTTGCATCCATAGCCACATGTCTTCAGATAATATGGAGTGCCTTTGCGCACAGTGTCCGCAATAGGTTCTTACCCTTCGAATACCATGCACAATTCCCGATAGGAAGCCTCAGGACTGTGATCATATCACTCCTACGCGTACGATGAAGTTCTGACATTGCACTCTCGTACTCAAACAACTATGAGCAAAGTTTGCAATGACGGACTTGGCTGATGATAGAACCATGTCTGAAAAATAGAAGTTTGCTTGGCATGATTGAGGAAGCAGGGAAGACGCTAACATCGGTATTCGCGGATCTAAACGCGGGCTCAACTCTCACGAGAAGGGGAGTAATACTCCCCCCCGGAGTATGGGTCTCCCCATGTGGTAGCATCCCTACAGACCACAGGAGATCGTCAACCACGAAATAGTATAAACAGGAAGCCCGAGATGCAAAGCCGACAGGAATGGCTTGCTTTACAAAGCTGAGAGGCGATGATAACACTTGCAGTCACAAAGCCGAGAATTCCAGCGCTTGTCCTATGCCCTGACCCATCCGCTCTTGGATTGCTGGAGAGACTGGCAGAGCCATCGGGGACACCAGAACCAGAAAGGGCACCGGGACGAACGGAACCACCAGGCGCAGCGGGGACACCAGGCTCTCCCGTTGGAAGGGAGGATAGCGGGGTTGCAAGAGTCACCAATGGATCAGCCTGGCCGGTTGGGGGACTGGCAGAGCCATCAGGGACACCAGAACCAGAAAGGCCACTGGGACGAACGGAGCCACCAGGCGCAGCGGGGACACCAGGCTCTCCCGTTGGATGGGAGGATGGCGGGGTTGCAAGACCCACCAATGGATTAGTCTGGGCGGTTGGTCGCCCCGGCTTCGGTTTAAATCTTCTCTTTGCAAATGGTGACACCTTCTTCCACTGGTGTGTCTGCGTCAACATCGTGTGTGTATTTAACACCGTACGCCATGCTTGCCTTGACACGTTCGATGGTGGTTTCTATCGCGTCTTCAAGGACAACGCGCGAGGCATCAGCGCGGAACGTGGCTGCGAAGATTGGGTCAGTTATCAGACTCGAGGGAGTGGTTAGAAACTGAAGCTAACAGGTTGTAAAGGTTGGTGTGGGGAGTACAACAGTGGTTAACACGCCCCCGGCGTTGGTCGGAAGTACAGAGATCTCCTGTACTCCAACATAGTACGTATCTCCAGCAGTATCTACGGCAACAGCAGAGGCCTTGATTTCGCCACCACCGACTCGAGCTACAGCACCAAGGACATTGTTGAGTTGGTCTTCAAGGCCACCTGCTCCTCTGGTAGGCTCCGGAACGAAGCTGATGTCGTAGATGGTGACTGGGTCCTGAGCGGCTCCCAGAGCCGTATAAACAAAGAGCGTAACGAAAGTGGTGGCTTTGTACATTTCCAAAATACGAAGACTGAGGAGAAAAAGAAAGGAAACGAGTCGATCGTGTCGAATCAATCGAACTGCGCAACTTATTATATACCCCTGCCTTCCGAGTTGGATTACTTTGGGAGAAGCGCTGCACGGCGGATGATACGGGACTTGGATACTAGTCTTCGATGCCCCGGTTGATGAGGAAGTTGCATCTGTCGCAACGTGCCTCGCATGCACCCTCGAGGAACTAGTAGAAGCACTTTCATGATGAATCAAAGCTTCAGAACTTGGATCTAAGTGTTCCAATATAGCATATGTAGGCAATGCAGTTCGTGAAGTGCACTGTATTTCTTTCTGAAGGCTGTGAACGAATGCAACAATCATATGCCGATCTCACGACGAAACCATGTCTAAAATAGTAGAAGTTTGATGCCTATGACTGAAGAGGCGTCAATGGCTACCCGAAGAAACTCACAACCAACATGATTGCGGATCTGAACGTAGCCTCAGCAAAATTTCTTTGGCTCTATCACTTCTCGAAGTGATAGTTGCATACTCGTAAAAGATTCCCAGCACTAGTCCGTAGTGCCGAAGCAAGAATTTTACCTTGCGAATTGAAGCCTCTGAAAGGGCTCGAATAATATATCCAAAGGACCAGGGACTGCACATCGTGATTGAGTTCAATGATAGGGCTTTTCAAGGTCCGCGGACTTTCATCGGCAAGTTTACGTTATTGAGATGTCCGACTGATGCGATATCGATGGACGGGCGCCTATTAGTGCCCTAACTTATTGACAACCACCATGGCTGAACCTGATCTCGAGACAGGAAACTATGCCCTGGTCAACTCTCGGTGCACTCAATATGTCTTGGACACCAAGGATGGCATAGGTGACTGGTCCTTGCAAGCCTGCAGTTCGTGATGTTTTGACTCGCTTTTGCAACTCTAGGTGTGGCATATCCGTATATTGCGTCTCAATCACAGCAGGTGGGATTTGAAGTAGGAAAGAGATACATCGATAAAGCTGAAAAGCGCTCTAGTGGATCTTAAAACCTCCAAATGGAGTCGGCTGGTACATCCAAAACGTTGCCAGCGGACTATATCTGGGTCTACCTGCCGATGAGCATGCGAGAAACGGGCTCCCTGTTCGGGAGGTCACACAAAAGTTTGAATGGCATTTAAAAAGGGATGGAGATAATAGTGGCCGCTTCTCGTGCGTATTTACTATCGTTAAACGTCATCATGCGTCTAACAGATTAAGCCTCTATGTGCCGTATACAAGATATGTTGTTGATCTTAACCCTCGCAATCCCAGACCGGAGACGGTAATCCATATGTGGGATGACGGAAAAGGACCACACCAGGTTTGGTACTTCTGCAAAGGTAGGTTTATGATGAAAGAATTTAAATTGAACTTTTGACGAGCCATAAAACGTACAAATTAGATCTTCACCTCGAGACGTCGAAAGTCTTACGAAATGGGAGGATTTACAGGATCGTCAACGGGCAATCGAAGACAATGATGACCTTAAAAGAAGATCTCACAGGTCGGTCTATCCTTCATTTGAGAATAGCCACAAGCCGCTGAATATAGTACGAATTCAGTAGCCTGCTTCCAGTCTGAACTCGCAGAGGGTCAAAAGGTAGTCCGTCAATAAAAAGCACATATTAAATTACATATTCTAACCCTCCCACTCTGTCCTAGTTTGAAGCCATTAAGACGCGAAACGGATGGGCGTTCAGGACGGTTCACACTGATCGGTATTTGGGTATTCCACTCACCGTCGTCGCTCCGGACAATGGACCCCGCCTCTCTTCTGTTGCAACAGAGTTCACGTGGATGGTGTTCCCCCACTACGATGATCACAAGAAATTCAGGTATTTTCCTTCAGAATTTAATGCTTCCTGGCCTCGACAATAACGATTCCCAACAGAATCTGGATCCCATTCACAAGAAAGCTCATGGACCTTCATCGCGGACTCAGTGAGGATGATACACCGATCCACATCCTGGAAGATCGGGACGTGGAATGTAACTGGTGGAGATTCGAAGAAGGTGCGCTAGCTTCATAATGGAATAACCAAGGGTTGTCGCACTCAACTCGAACCTGAGCGTATAGATGTACCTCCTTGGTAGAAAGCTCCCTGAGCATATAGCTACTTCACAGCATGGGGACCTTTGATTTTGCAATGCAACATTCAAGTTACTGCCTAAAGCAATGCCACTGCTCGATGCATAGATATGTTTGGAACCTATCTAATCTACAGCAATTGAGAGGCGATAGCGACGTTGGCGGCGCTGAGCCCGAGCATCCCAACAGTTGTCTTGGCACAACGAAAGTGGTGGATTTGTACATTTCTAAGATATGAAGGCTGTGGAGAGAGAGAAAGAGAGAGAGAGAAAGAAGGCAAGTCGATTGTGTTGAATCGCTCGAACTGGGAAACCTATTATATACTCTGGCCTCTCCTCGGATAGACGTTTAGAACGCTCGAGTTGGGTCCCTTTCCGAGGAGCGCTGCACGGTGGGTGATATGCGACCCAGATACTAGTCTTGGATGCTGAGGTTGATGATGCAGCTTGCATCCATAGCAACGTGCTTCCACATACCGAAGATAACGTGCTTTTGCATGTACCCTTGAGGAATTGAAAGGGGCGCTTGCATGATGAATCGGATGCTCCCTTTCTGAGAGGAGCCTCAGAGCTAGGCTCAAATTACTCCAATATAGCATATTTAGATAGCAATGTTCATCACGTGCACTGTACTTCTGGCTAAAGGCTGCTAGCGAATGCAACAATCATGCACATATCCCACGACGAAACAAAGTCTAATTGTAGAAGTTCGATGCCTGTGACCGAAGCAGTGCCGAAGTCTGAGAGATGCACAATCAGCATTGTGGATCTGAACGTACTGTTTCATTGGATTTTCCTTGGCTCTGTAGCACCACTATCACCCCTTGCAGTGACAGTTACATCTCGGAAAAGATTTCCAAGCGCTGGGTGCTGCATCTATAGAGCCGAAGCGAAGGGTTTAAATTGTGATCCAAAGCCCTCTGAAGGGCTCGAATTTTATCTGTCCCACGATCAGGGGCTGCACGCCTCAGTCGAGTTCGATGATCGAGCTTTTCACCGTCCACGGACTTTCATCGGCAAGTTTACGTTACTGTGAGCGTCCTGACGCGATTATCGATGATGGGCGCCTATTTCTCCCTTAACTTCAGCCAAGACGGCTGCCATGAACGAACCGACCCTCGAACCAGGAAACTATGCCCTGGTCAACTCTAGATGCATTCAGTATGTGCTAGACACCAAGGATGGCATAGGTGACCAGTCCTTCCAGCGCTACAGTCCGTAATGTTCTTGGCTCACTTTTTAAAATCTTTTTACCCTAGGTGTGGCATATCCATATATTGCGTCCCAATCACAGCAGGTGGGGTTTGAGGTAGCGACGAGGTACATAAAGGAAACTTAAAAAAGGTTCAGTGGAGCCTAAAAACTCGAAACGGGGTCGGCTGGTACCTCCAAAACGTTGCCAGCGGACTATATCTGGGTCTACCCGCTGATGAGCATGCGAGAAACGGACTCCCCGTTCATGAGGTCGAACATGAGTTTGAATGGTATCTAAAAAGGGAGGGAGACAGCAGCAATTGCTTTTCGTGCGTATCTTATTATCACATGTCGCTTTCGTGTTTTTCAATTTTTAGTAATGAATCACCTCTAGCCTCTACGTCCCTTATACGAGACATGTCATTGATCTCAACCCTGGCAATCCTAAGCCGGAAATGGTGCTCTATATCTACGAGGATGGTAAAGGGCCCCACCAAGTCTGGCATTTATGCAAAGGTAAGCCCGCAGCAAACGGATTTGACTTTGTTAAAGAGTTCCAAACTATCAGACCTTCACCTCGAGACCTCGAAGGCCCTAGTAGACGGAAAGATCTACAGGATAGTCAATGGGCAGTCGAAGACGATGATGACATTAAAGGAAGATTACACAGGTCAGTCTATCTTCGAACTGAGTGAAGTTACGAGTCGTTTCATTGACTATCGTACGAATTCAGTGGCCTGCTTCCAGTCCGACCTCGCAGAGGGTCAAAAGGTAGTCGGTCAATAAAAGGTACATACATTTTCTGACCGCTCCCCACTCTGTACCAGTTTAAAGCCATCAAGACCCTTACTGGATGGGCGTTCAGGACCGTCCACACTGATCGGTACCTGGGTATTCCCCTCACGATCGTTGCTCCGGACAATGGACCCCGCCTCTCTTCTGTTGCAACAGAGTTCACGTGGATGGTGTTCCCCCACTACGATGATCGCAAGAGATTCAGGTACTCTCCCCAGAATTTAATGCTTCATAGCCTCAACGATAACGATTCGCGACAGAATCTGGATCCCATTCACAAGAAAGCTCATGGACCTTCATCGCGGACTCAGTGAGGACGATACACCGATCCACATCCTGGAAGATCGGGACGTAGAATGTAACTGGTGGATATTCGAAGAAGGTGCGCTATATACATACTGATATCACTAAAGGCTGTCGCGCTCAACTTGTGTCGGAGCGTATAGACGTACCTCCTTGGTCGAGAGCGCCCTAAGTGTATACCTACTTCACAAGATATGCTCTTTGGTTTGGAAATACGACGTTCAATTCACTGCCTAAAGCAGTGCCACTGCTCATTGCATAAATATGTATGTAAGCTATGTGCTTTACAGCAATTGAGAGACAATAGCAGCGCCAGCGGCGATGAGCCCAAGCATTCCAACACTCGTCTTGGAGGCTGAGCCTTTGTCGCTGGGGGATGTGGTAGGTAGGCCAGTGGGAAGGGTCAAGTTTGCAGGATTAGTGACGGTGACTGCTGCGATCGCTAGACCAGTTGCGGTCTCCTCGAAGGTGGACTCTACTTTTGCTCCCGCCGCTGGACCCTCGGCCACCACCTCAGACTTCACTTTGCAGACCATCGTCCGCTCCTCTTCTGGCACGTCCTCAGCAGCGTTGTGTGTGCAATCGAGCTCGTAATCAAAGCTTGACTTGACACCGCTCGCTTCTGTCTCTATCGCAACTTCCTGCACGATGCGCGATGCATCGGCGCGGAATGTGACTGAGCAGATCTAATGAGCATTACGAACATTGAGTACGAGAGAGATAACTCACAGGTTGCAGCAGACGGGGTGGGGAGGGTGATGGTGGTCAATTGACCTGACGAAATGGTGGGAACCACGGAGACTTGTTGTACACCGACGTAGTAAGTAGCTCCAGCAGGATCCACAGCGACCGCAGAGGCCTTAACGTTTCCACCACCAAGGAGTACAGCACCAAGAACGTCGTTGAACTTGGCCGCGAGACTGGGCTGAGGAGCGAGGCTCAATCCGTAAAGAGTGACTTCACCCTGTGCAGCTGCCAGAACAGCACAGGCAGAGAGCAAAGCGAGACGAGTGGCGGGCTTGAACATTGTCAAAATGTCGGTTGGTGAGAAGGAAAGGGAATAATATATCGAGCTGCTTCATCTTTGCTGAATACTCGGTCACTTATATACCCCTGGCCAAGTTTCAGCCCTCGAGGCACGATGCGATGCTTTGCGCACCAGTCTGGAACGCGCGGAAGCAGATTCGGAGACGCTTGGCTACACTCGGAGGAGGACCTGCACCGGACCCCGTATGGCTTTCGCTGAGGTTTTGCGACGATCAGCGACGATCTTGAGGCTCAAGCCTGCTTAAACCGCGGTTGCCGGATGCTCGAGCTCTGATACCAATCCATGTATTACGCAAGGCTGTGGCAGAAAATGCGTGTCCATAGCTCCTGGACAGCGTTGACAGATTGTATCCAGAGGTCCAGTCGCCCTGAGTCACTGGAGTGTGGGGGGTAGTGAACTTGCTGGCAATGAGGATGATGGGGGAGGTGAGAACCTGTTTCATCCACAGAAGTCCGAGTCGCGCTCGCATTGCAACCATCTGGGGACTCTAAAACTAATTATCCAATTCTGATACAGGCACTGAGGCAATGTTAGCGGTAATCACGTACTTGCAAAAAGGGGACGCACTGGAGAATGACCCCTCCGTAATGTAAGGGGGCAGGACTGTGACGTTATAATCCAACTCATCGATGGACTGAACGAATTCCACCAAACCTTCTCGAATACGTCGGTCTAACTCCGTCCTACCATCGGCCGGGAAGTTTGCTGGATCAGGCCTACGGTCGGGGCTGACAACCGCCAACCTCTGCCTCGTATTCCCGTTATCTAAAAGATCGATAAACATGTTGAGAAGACTCTGTCGAGCACTCCCATCGACGGGACCGAAGACGGGGTTCTTGCATATGATGGTCTTCAGCGAGTCTCGGATCCATGGTGGATCCCCGTACTTGAGGAGGCCCAGAGATTCTGGTGAAGGTATTTGAAGTGTGCGGCAAATGTTGATGCTCCCGAGGACGCTGGCTTCGAGGAAGATCGGAAGCTGAGCTTGGTCGAGCGCGAGGGTGTCAAGGGCAGGCTTTGACCGTCAATGAAACTGACCAATGTATTAACGGCGAGGCGGGGGGGCCTGCGTAATCTGGGATCTGAAATCCTGACGAGTTGCAGCAATTTGAGTCATGGAAGGGTGAGATAATCGAGGAAAAAGAGGGTCCCGCTACCTCTCACAACCAAACTTTCGACAGGGAGGATGGTTGGAGCGAGTGATGGGAACGTTTCGGCTGCTTCACCAAGGAAATGCACACCGTCCAATATCAGGTGGCGAAGAGCTGGGAAGTTTTTTGGGTCAAAAAGCTTCTGTGGCCAGCTATGGTTGATGATAGCGGTGGATGTAAGGGAAAGGGTCGGGACAGTGGCGTGCATGACCCTAGCCAAAGCCATGCTTTCGGGGTCCACTACATCCCAGAGGTCTTCGAAGTAGGGAAAGGAAAGACTGAGATGCTGGAGTGCCTGGTAAGGCCCTTTCGCCCAGGTCAATATCCTCCTCCCTATGACTTGCAAATATATCGAGGGCAAGGCGCTTCAGTGACCTCCATGGCTTGCCATCCGGCGCAATGATATTCTCGACGATTCGGAAGAGGGTGGTTGACTGTTGTCTCAAGTGAAGTTCGTGCCAGTTCCAGCCAGAGGTGAGAAAATCTGCAAGCCGTTCGTTCGATTCGTCGTCACTGTCCGAACCCGTGGGCCCCAGGGAGAGACGCAGGGGAGCCCCAGGTCCTGCGCGCGAGAAGTATGTCTGAAGCCTAGGAACGAACCCGTTGTTCATAACTCTTTGTTCCATCATGTCAATCTCTAAACTCCTCCATAGAGGCGGTGTACTTGTTGCGACGGCATCCCAACGCTTGCAGACGCGACGGATGGAATTCAGAGTTTGCCGGTCATCCTGTCCCATGACGGCTGGGCGCTGGATGGTGCCTCGAAAGATGGAAGTAATGAGCTCGTTGGGTAGCTTCTCAATAGGTGCAAGTAGTGCTTCCATTGAGGAGGAACCTTTCCCAAGTCTTGCACCGTCGTCCTTCAAAGCCTCCAGGGTGCACTGCTTGGCTTCGATCTCCCGTTCCAATGCAGATAGATGTCCATCAATGCTGTATTTCGGTATACCAGGTACTTGATCGTTGCTTTTTACCGCCTGTTCGAGATCCGGGTCCATTAAACGGGGCTGTCGAGGGTGAACATCGAAATTCGATGCGTTGCAATTTGCCGATAACCGGCCCCCTTGATTGCAAACAAGAGCAAAGCGTTCCGCCAGGTGTAGCATCGATTTGGAAAGGTAGACGCTACCCTCACCACTCTCCTCATATTATCCAGTGAACTCACTCCGCTCGCAATGGGGAAAGCGTTACGCCGAGATGTCACGGCATTCATTGTGACGTTGGAATAGCTGTTTCTTGAATTACTTAGATGGGCAGTATGTAAAAAGGGCAATTCAAGTAATTACATCGAATTGAGAATCGATTCATTGTGCTCAAGATCAAAATGAGTAGAAGACAGAGAGACAATTCATCTCTGTGTCAAGAATGTAAGAGCGACGGACCTCTTGCTTTTCAAGGGTTCCTGTCCAATGGCTCGTAAGATCTTAAGGCCAGTAGGCGGTAGAACGATTGTAACGAAAAGGTACTGAAGGTCGGGTAGCTAGTGACTCTAAACACCTCATATGGCCACTGAAACAGCACGTTAGAAATGATTAAAGTTGTCCACATGGGAAAGATGACCCATACCATCAAATGAGCCTTCAGTTCTGTATGGTTTCAGGATCGTGGCTTCGTCTGGATCCAAATCGTCCACTGTCGAAAGGAATCTTACCCGACCTTCTTGAATCAGGGTCCCGAACTCTTTCCAACCGTTCTCGGTCCAGTACTGCTTCTCTGGGATGCTGGTATCGGGGCTCACTATGGTCAGCTTCGGGATGCCGGGCACGCGGGATCGAGCCTGGAGATGCGATTTGAGCTCCTCTTCCACAGGCCATGCGACAAAACCACGTTCCAGCTCAAAAATTGGGCTTGTGCATATGATAGTCTTGACCAGCGGATTGGACGATGGCAGCCTGGGACTGCAGGCGGGAGCGAATGCACTAAGCCACGGGATTTGAAGGGTTTGGCATGCTTTGAGGCTGTGGATCATGTCGCCTTGGATGGAAAAGTAGAGATTCGTCTGGTCGAGTGATAGAGTTTCGAGGTAAAGCTGTGACCTTCTAAGGAATCCAAAGATGGCAGCAGCACAGGGTTCCGGAGGGAAGCAACTCTCTTCCGCAATGTCGACGAATTGTAGGAATTTGGTTGAAGGCAGTGTGAGATAGTTGAGGGCAAGTAGGGACTCTTCACCTCGCACGATCAGCCGCTCTACAGGCAGGACCTCAGCAGGTGACGTTGGTAGCAACTGGTTTGGATCGTCCGTGAAGCGCAGGTCCTGTAAGATGAGGATTCGGATTGCTGGAAAGTTTTCGGCTCTCAAGAATGCTGGAAGCCATGTCAGATTGACGATGGTCGTGCGTGAGAGACAGAGAGAGGTCACGGATGGGTGGATCACTCGAATGGAGGGTACGAGCGAGGTGTGCACCCCTTGAAGTACTCGCAGAGATTGGAACGAGAGGTGTATTTGTTCCAAGGCGGGGAGAGCCTGACCATCAAAGCCCAGGTCTATGACACGGTTTCCCCAAGTATCTGCGGAGATATCCAGAGCCAGGCGCTTTAGCGAGCTCCAGGGCTTGAATTCACTCTTGTTTATTGCGGACACGAGAGTTACAAGGCATGTCATTCCGAGTCGCAAATGGAGGTCCTGCCAGTTCGAGGTATTAGAGACAATGACGTCCACGAACCTTCTGTGTGCGAGTTGATTGTAGGGATGGACCGTGCAGCCCAGGGAAAGACGCAACGGGGCTCGTTCTCCCCCACGGGAGAACCACGAAGCTAACTGGGAGGCGAGCTTTTTGGTGTTGTGTACACTTGCTTGGGTACCGATACGAAGATTCCTCCAAAATCCTGGCTGTCTTCTTTGCTACACCATCCCAGCGCTTGCAGACGCATCGGATAGTGGTCAGTGCTTCGCGATCGTGCTCGTCCATGAATGCTGGCAGACCAATGGCGCTTTGAAAGATGTTGGCAAGCAGCTCGTTGGGAAGTTTGCGAATCGGTGCGAGTAGGTATTCGATGGTGGTCTTCTTCATAGTCAGCTCCGCCCTTTCCACATCTAAAGCCTCTATATCAGATAGAAGGGCCCGTAGCTTGACCTCTAATAGGGAAGATTTTTCGTCTACGACTTTGATGGAAGCTTCGAGGTCACGGAGTTGTTCCCGGCAGATTGACGAAAGAGAGGCAGGTATCCCGTTGTTGGATTCAAGAAAAGCTTCTTGTTCGAGGCCCATTGTGCTTTCGTCGTGGTAAAAGTGGTTGAAGGAAAGAAGCCTGTCAAGCGAGAAAAACGAGTGGCACGGGACGTGATGTTGATTGTTGTTTACGCGAATGGCTCGTCCGAGTCCACCCAGCCTCATGGACCTTCGAGATTCCTGAATTTTGATATATGGGCAGAGAACTCAACGATTTACAACCCTTGTCTTATTAAAACTGTCGATTTATCGTCAAGACTGAGCCAGTGGCGTAGAAAAAGGACCCGAAAGAAAGGACATAATACCGTAGGCTGCGCAGTGCAATTGCGCGTGGCGGTGGCCAATCCAAGATCATCTTACGAGTTAAATACCACATCGCTGTGTCTGCGTGGTGCTAGCTCGACGTTCTGGACGCGTCTCGAACTGTTAATTAACGGTAGACTGATATAATAAAGTAGCAATAGTTGGGCCCAAGAGCACGACAAACGCACCCATGGTCAAGGTCTGGCTTAACGGTCGAGCAGGTTGACGGTTGATGAACTCGTCTGGAAGGGCTCGCGTTGCACGCCCGTCGATGATATCGAAGATCGGTTTCGTGCATACAAGAGCCTTGAGCGAGCCCGAGCTCCATGCTGACCTTAGAGGCAGATGGATAAGGAGCTTCGCAAATTCCAGCGACACAATTTGGAGTAATCGGCAGTGTTTGAAGCCACCGATGACGAGGCCTTGTATGTCGGAACCGACACGGTCTTGGTCGAGCGAGGCCGTGTCAAGATGCAATTGCGATCGTTCGACGAAGGCCATCAGCATTCCAAGTGCGCACAAGTGAACCCTGCCTTGGAGGTTCACAATTTCGACCAGCCTCAAAGACTTGAGGGACGGAAGGGTGAGATAGTTGAGGATACGAATGGTGCACATGCTCTTCACGACCAGGCTCTCGACGGAGAGGAGGGTTGGCGGAGCCAAAGAGAAAGATTCTGGCTCATCGCCAAGGAAGTGTATATCATCCAGAATCAGGTGTAGAATGGGCAGGGAAGTTCTCTGGGTCGAAAAACATGGGTGGTCAGTCGTGGCTGAAGATGGCAGCGTTCGTGAGAGAAGTGTTACGATCGATGAGTACATGACCCTCGCCAAAGGCAACGATGAGCCCAGATCCGGCAAAAACAATGAGTAGCAAAAGAAGCTTAATGTTGAGATGCTCTAGCGAAGGAAGGTATGGCCTCCCAGGTCGATGTCTATGTCGTCCTCTGGTATTATGTCAAGGGCCAAACGCTTCAATGACCTCCACGGCATGTCGTCTCGCATCAAGATCTTCTTGAGGATTCGAAAGAGAGTGAGAGTGTCCAGCCTCAAGTGGATCTCGCGCCAGTTCCAGCTTGAGGTGATAAAATCTGAAAAGCGGCGGTCCAATTCTTCGTCATAGGGCCGTCTGTAGCACCTAGCGAAAGACGCAGAGGGGCCGCAGCTCCTGCACGCGAAAACCAAGTCTCGAGGCCAGTAACGAGCCTTCCTGAACATATTTTCTCCCAAATAAATCTCTAGACTCTTCCACAGAGATGGTGTACTTTTCGCAACAGAGTCCCACTTCTTGCAAATGGAACGAATAGAAATCAGTGTTCGGCTGTCGTCCCTGCCCATGGTCGCAGGCCGTTGGATAGCGTTTCGAAAGATGACAGCTAGAAGTTCGTTGGGAATTTTGCCAAACGGCGCGAGTAGGAGGTTGAGGCCTGAGGGCGGGTCTCCTTCCGATCTCTTCCTCCTGATCTCCCGTTCAGTACATTCAAAGTGAACAAAAAAGCTCGACCCTTCTCATCAGCACTCGCGGGGGAGGCCTCTAGTTCGCGAGTCATGCTCCGAACAGGCTGGTGTAAGCATGTCAGATATTTCATCTTTCGGACTGATAAATGCTTCGAGTTCGAGGTCCATGATGCTGTCATGGGCGCGATGATGGTCGCAGAACGCAGAAGTCGAAGACCTGCCTCGTCGACGCGTTGTTGATCTTTGTTTGTCGTCCAACCCCTGAAGGACCCTTGTTTGGGTCGCTGGTACGGATTCCAAAGAGGAATTGCCACTTGTGTTCCTTAGTTTCTTGCAGAGATATCCAGAAGTTTTCATCGCAAATAGCCTGAATTAGTTGATGAAATTGTGAACTAGCCCTAAAAGACAGATTGCGGGTACTAAACCGCCTCCCATGTCAAAACGTTGTGAAATGGCGTTGGAGTTCATAGTGAACGAATGTTGCTCCGAATCCAGACTCAGTGAAAAGCGGAATTCATGCAGCCCCTAAGGTCATTCAACCCTCGAGGGCTAGTACTTCCTTATACCATGCCACCTTAAACGGTCTACACGGACGCACATAGAGAAGAATCTACTGGTCCCCACTGGTCATCTACGGGCACTGGGGCGAGTGTGAGCAATGCTTGCATACTTCAACGGAAACAGATCACGCACTATAAAACGGTCCTTCGGCCCAGTAAGGGGGTATAATGGTCACGTCATAACTCAACTCGTTGACAGACTGAACAAATTCGACCCGGCCGTCCTTTATCAAGCGTTCCAACCCCATCCAAACTGGGGACGAAGAAAGTCGCTTCGGCTCAACAGCCGTCAGGAATTCTCGTAACTGGACTGGGGTGACAGGCTCAGAGGTGAATGGGGGGCCATGGAAGAGTTGGGTAACGAAACGAGTTGCCGCTTATATACAAAACGAAAAGCTTTACCTTCCTTGATCTCGAGCTGTATTCACTTCCCTCTATTTCAAGGTTATGTCCCATTAGAATCGAACAAATGAAGTTAGAAAGTTTGTTGACCGGGCAACATGCCATTATCAAATACTATCTGCGACAAAACGATAACTTGGCACGGTACATACAAGAGCTTAGTCGAGCTCATCCAAGATCTCATAGGAGCGCTTGCGCTTCTTCGAAGTTCCAGAGGCAGAGCTCTTCGCGTTCTTCTTCTTCTTCTTCTCTCGGTTAGCTCCCCTCCTGAATCCCTGCGCTGAGACAGCGAGGTTCTCTAAATGCATATCGTCAGTAATCCATCTCATCCTCCGATCTCCCGTCCTCCTTCTCCTGTCCTCGCATCCCCCCACTCTCTACAACCAGAGTTAAAAGACTAACGCACCCGTCTTAGACTGTAACGAATCCGAATTCTCTCCATGCTCCGCCACCTTGGAAATATTCTCCCTCAACACACCCGTAGTACTGTCAATCTGCGCCTGGGTGTCATCTATTTTTGCGTTTACTCCCCTGCCTCCTCCTCCTGCAGGTGCACCGTTCGAGCTACTGAGCTTCTTGCGCAAAGCCGATTTCGCCTTGGTAGCACGCTCCATGAGGACCTCCTCATCGTACCAGTCACGCTCCTCGAAGTCCTCGAAATCGCGGGCCTCGAAGTCTTCAACTTCAAAGTCACGGGAATCGAGCTCGAAGTCGTCGTAGTCACGGGCATCAAGGTCAAACTCGATGAGGTCACGAGCATCGACCTCGAAGTCGTCAAAGTCGCGAGCCGTGACACCCTCAGTGAATCTAGTAACAAATTAATTCAAGGATCAGGTAGCGAATCGGGATCTGAGAAACTCACTCGACAGGGGCGGCGAAGGTAGCAACACTGAGAGCCAAAGCGGCGACGGCAATAGCAGAGGTAGTGTGCACCATGGTGAATTAAAAAGTGTTAGAGTGTTGGTAGATGTGGGGTGAAGATTTGATTGAGAGCGCGAAAATGTGACCTGCACAAGTTCTGTTGCGTTGGTGGGATGAGACCGGCTGAAGAAACATATCCGGGTGGGCAAGGGTTTATATAGTCTGGGACACTGGATTGGTCATGGAAACCTGGATGGCAGGCTATGCTAGATTATCGATGGTGACGATCGGGGAGCAAAGATCCTTGAACGTCGGTCTGCCAGGTGCACTAGTCATGCCCGAAACACATTAGTGAAGATCATCCCCCATGATCATATCAATAACCAAAGCCGCCCTGGAGGGGGGAACCGGGCAGCAACATCACCAAAAGGCGGGGACCATTTTGGTGCATTTTGGAACATTGTAAGGCTCTCGATGCATTGTAATACCGGTGTGCCATTGGAAGTCTGGACTGCGGATCAAAATGCCAAGCCAGCATTTAAAAGTCACTTGGCCCATTGCGAAGCGCGAAAATGCACCAAAATCTTGCCCAGCCTAGACGGTCCCATATCTCTCGATCTCCCTTCCTTATAATATGAGTACCTGGAAGTTATAAAGCATAGCTAAACCTTTCTATTGTCCTTAATTTCCTTGTTAGACGAAGTTTGGAGAGTCCACAGGGACGAGAGAAGCTTCGGGGAGGACGTGCATCACCGATGTCGCGCGTCATCCCAACGCCTCATTGTCAGGCACCAACGAGCATTGTAGACGTAAAATCACCATTTTAATTTAACCTCCGCATTTCAAGCCAAAGATAGGCTCCCAATGTGCCGAAATGCACGAAAATGTTGCTCACCTTTTGGTGATGAAGGTCAGGATACGCATTTGCTGTGCAAGGAGCCTCCATCCTAAGGGCCGCAGAGAAGTCTATTCATGCTTCGATGTTCCGAAAGCGTGTCCAATAACGTTCCACTGCTTTGCCAGGAGGATGCAACGATCCGAAAGATGTGCGGGCAGTGCTTGCCGCAACATTGACAACTAATGATCGTGGCAATTGTTCACAATGGTTCCCAAGAACACTTTGCAGCTTGACACACAGAGAGGGACAAGTCTTGAAAGTAAGCGAGGCCCTGACAAGCTTTTGAAAACTATAAGGCTGCTAGAGGTGTATGTGAGGAGGCCATTGAACCACAAGCAAAGGACTGCACCAAGGTTTATGGGTGGCGGAAGGAGTTTGCCGGCAGGTTAGTTATAGCTGTGATGAACCCTTGGATTCAAGCAGCACCAAATACATAGTCGACAAACCTGAGGCGCAACGGGCGTCCCCCGACTCCCAAGGGATGTTCTTGTCACTTGAACCTTTGGTTCTATTGCACTGCCCCTAGCTTTGACAAAACACACCCGTAAATAGCCTAAGGCTGGGCTGTGCGGCCAGAGAAGGGCATAGAGAGTCTTCTTGAGCCATCTCTAGAACACTCCAAACCCCAAGAGTTACAGAGTTTTTAAGATTCTGGGGGCGGAATTGCATCAAAGGTCGATTGGCCTTGAATCGGATGCCACCCTGAAGAAACATCTTGAGAATTTGGTAATCAGCAACGCGGTGATTGTAGAAGTTGACCACACAAACCCATTCAGACCATGCAAGCCGAGCCGCTGATGCACAGTTCCGCGCTTGATAGAACATCGATCTTTCGTCCTTGAAGAGAGGGCTCCAAAGGTCCAGGACTTCAATGTCCTTTAGGGTACCATCTTTGTGAGTGTGACCGCTTTCGAACCATGTTCGTGGATAAGATCAACGGCCAAATGATGGAACTGGGTAGAAGCTCTGGAGATGTCAGGACGCTGGGGAGAATCTACCATAGATCAGTGAGAGACATTTCAGGCTGAGAGGGCATCTCTCCATTTTGCATCTCTTGCTGACCTCGTCGCCTCTTTATGGTCTCGTCACCTTTAGATACGGCGAGAATGAGATCCTCATCTTCTGAGACTGCGGCTGCTTCCATCAATAGGGCATCCGATCAGACAATACATTGTGACCACTGATGACTGCACTCTCGTCCCTCCTCCTCCGAGACTACAGTCAATTCTAGCCCTTTCCATGGCACGAGCTGCTCCTGGACATTCGGTCGCACGCAGGGATCAGTTGAACACTTGACCGAAGGTGTGCAGGGGTCTCTCTGCAGTTACTCTAGTACAAGGGATCATCGATCACCCATCGCACGGATATCCTGTTAAGGTGCGCCTATAACCTCCCCTGCCGTGCTAAACATTTGACGAATCAGAATTCACCAGGCAGGGGAGTGTCCACGAGCTCCTCCATAGTAGCTTCGCAACGCAAATCATGGGAGCCGCCCCAGCCAGGATTGCCAGGACGTCGTCGTCGAGGAAAAGAGGACTCACCCGTCGCACCATTGGCAGCGCCATCAACGGCGATTTATAGGCGCTGCCAGAGGTGACCCGTCGCGTCAGTGCTCAAATGCAAAACCGACGCGTTAGGCCAAACACACACATACACGAGACCATTGTTTGATCCGTGAGCGGGGATCGACCCGCTCGAGGGACCCCGCGACGCGCTCATGATGGCAACTCCTTGAGGCTCACCACCACAGGGCGCAGCCATGGCACCATTCTGTATCCCAAAGGTTGTGGTCTCTGGACTTAAGGAACGAATTGAATCTTTGCTTGCTCAAGGTTCGAATCTGCTAGTCTGCCTTATCAGTTATATTCACGAACCAGTGATCTTCTTCAGGGGACAGGCTCTACCTCGGCAGCTCTTTGGGACATGTTCATGTCTGACTACCTGGAGAATATCGAACCCATGTTGTGCATCCACTATCTCGAATATATCCTAGTCGAGAAGCAGGATGAAAGCACAGAATTCCATGACAGGCTTGCAGAGCTGTATCTGCGCCAAACCCTCACTGCGAAGAAGTGGGGTGACGAAGGTGAGTGTTAGGTGCGAGAGTGTGGTGCTCTTGCTGATTACTTTTCATTCAATAGCCACGCAAGAGGAAATGTATTCAAAGCTGCTACACTTCCTAGATGGTGACCAGTTCATTTCTTTGGATCACTTGTATGGCCTCCTTTCCTTGAACGGTACGTGCTTCTGGATTCATCGCCATTTGAGCTCGTGTTGATTAGGATGCAGAACTCTATGAGGCTCGCACTATCCTCCTGGGGCGATCAGGGAGACATGACCAAGCCCTAGAGGCTTACGTGTACCGACTTCATAATTACATCAAAGCAGAGGAGTATGGATTCTACTTTCCATCTTGCATTCCAGCTGACTTGCTCTTTCAGATACTGAAGTAATCTTCCTGACACTACTGAGGATCTACGTTCGCCCGACAACGCAAACACCTGATACGTCCAATCTTTTGAAGCCGCTCTGGACTTGATCAGTCGACACAGTCCACAAATAGATTCTGTAGAGATTCTACAGCTACTTCCACCCCTCGTCACGGCGCAAGACGTTAAGGAGTTCTTGGTCGACGCCTTGAG
Source organism: Coprinopsis sp. MPI-PUGE-AT-0042 (assembly GCA_020736565.1). Classification (NCBI taxonomy): domain Eukaryota; kingdom Fungi; phylum Basidiomycota; class Agaricomycetes; order Agaricales; family Psathyrellaceae; genus Coprinopsis; species Coprinopsis sp. MPI-PUGE-AT-0042. The sequence continues at coordinate 37,708 of JAHBOF010000063.1, read as the reverse complement.
GGCGCCCGTATTCGATGAGAGGGTTATCAGCCAAGTCAGCAAAGCGAGGAACGACCATCTTGCAAGAAAATTGGTTGGCCTGCAGACGAGGAGGGTGAAGGTGACAGATAGTCGAGTGTGCGTCACATCTTGCGTGACGCGTCTGCATCTTAAGCGCTTGCTGACATGGATGTAGATGCCCACAATGCCACAAACGAATAGGAAACAGTGTCATTGCTGTTCATTCACCCCAGTGGGTTCTTCGCAACACCTTTGTCCCTGCTGTCATGAAACTGACAAGTGGCTATCTTTCACTTCAGTGGCGAAGTGACGCATTATCAGTGCCGGGAGCCGTTTGCTCGGAAATTATCTCAGACACGTCGATAACACCCTATAGCTCATCCTACGCTTTCTGTGTCTTTACTCGCTGTCACTAACTTTGTAATATTAAATTCAGGCAACCTGTTATTTGTGACAAACGTCAATGGTGGATCACCTACTCAGGCCGCAGTGCTGGCGGAGTCATCAGACTTTGGATTACCTTCGTGGTCTTGGCCGACATCCAGTTCATGATAACCTTAGTATTGCAGATTTAACTGCTCCCCATTGTCTGCCATAAATGGCTGGATGACCTCCACCAATGTCATGACTACACCTTCTTTGACAAGCCCTGACACATCTCTTGCCACCGTCTCCACCGCAGTAATGTTGCCTTAACATGGTATTGCAGCCACATCTAGGAATGAAGGGCCTGGGTTTAAACGTGTTGCCTCTGGATTCTGTTTCTGATCCAGATGCTCTACGATGGGGGCTTGTCACAGTTTTCTTTGTTTGCCATGTCCATCTCTTCGTAGGCTACGGGGTCTCAGCTTGATTCAGACTTCCGTATCACAAAGGTTTCTACTTCTCCCTTCGAGGGAGGGTAGCAGCCAGCTTCGCGGAGTTCACTTCTCCTGAAATGTTTTCTTTCGGAGTGGTGTGCATGACTGCTCAGCCCTCTTCCTCGCCTTCCTACCCCTCGATCTGCCTGCTCCATGCAACTGGGACGCTCGCCCATCCTACCACACAGCTGCACGGACGCCTTTGTCTGGCTGCCTGTCGGTAACACTGGTGTGCAATACTACATCTATCCTGTCCCTCCAGGCCATCAGAGCAAAGTCCGATCCTTTGTCTTCCGTTGGTCATGCATTTTCATTCTCTTCCCGTCTACCAGGACTTTCTCTATGTACAGAGGATCCTGTCTACAGGCGTCGGAATGGAAGGGCCGCACCTCAAGCAACCGATTACAGTGGCTCACAGCCTGGTTTTCGAATGCAGTGGTGTGTTTCCGCTCTATGTGCTGCTGATCTGTTGCGGGCCTTTGTCTTGTCGCCGTGACCGTCGTCGCGTCCCCTTCCCGAGTCCTCTCAAACTCGCTGCACCTTTGGGCTCTGCCCAACCCTTTCACAGGTACCGGCAGCCCCGGTCTTGTTTTCTTCCGAGCCCCCTCGCGCTCGATGGATACTGGACTTCGTCCACCATACACTTAGGGCATCGCCCATCCTTGCTTAGGGCTCCGCCCTCCTTCTCCTTGGACGCCGTTACTCGGCGCCGCCAGTCTCGTCCATCTTCGAGTCTCGTCAGATTCGATTTGTGCGCACTGGGGCTGCACTAGGCCCCACTCAAGGGTTCGCCTACAACACACACTTCCGGCTCCGCCCACATACCTTTATCCTGGACGCCCGCGTGGTGCATTTCTTGCGTCCCAGCGCCTGCTCACGGAACGGACTCGAGTCAACGTTCGGCAGTCGTACCAGCCCATTACCGCTGGTCGTTGGATGGTGATGCGAAAGATGACAGCAAGTAGCTCGTTGGGCAGTTTGCGAATCGGTGCAAGGAGGCATTTGAGAGTGGCTTTCCTCCTATTCAAGGCCGACCGTTCTCCCTTCAACACCTCCAATGTGGACAATAAAGTTTGGACCTTCTTGCCGATGATGGCGGTGGAGGCCTCCAGCTCGCGAAACTGTTCCAAACAGATTGGTATAAGCATGGCAGGTATTTCGACATTCGATTTGGTCAACGCTTCGAGTTCGAGGTCCATAATGCGGTCGTGGGTGTGATGATTCTTGCGACATGCGCCAGTAAAGCCGGAAAATTGGCGTGACGCGTGTTGGTCATTATTTGTACGACTCGTCGCCGCTAGCTTGGAACGACTTTGGGAACGACGGGAATCTTGGTTACTCTAGTGAATATGCACCATTGGGACAGGCGAACATCTTGTCTGTCTGGATGTCCAATTGGGTCAAAATTGACCGAGATAAAATATCTGGCCTCCAATTATTCCGCTGTTAACAAGTAGGTAGTTTCCACGCATCCTCTAAGCGCCCATGATCCAAGCGGACCTGGACCGTATAATTTCTCGTGCCTGCCAACCGTTCATTATACCATTGAAATAATTCGGAGAATTCAAAGAACTCTTTTACAAGCCCAAAATTACAGCAGAGATGCCTCCGAAAGGGGCTTGAAATTCGAAAATTCCATGGCGGCAAATCCGCCGTAAGCGTCCGGCACCCCCACTACAAAGAATTGCGATTGCGCTCATTGGCGCGAAGCTTGAACGATTCGAAGAAGTAGAGATTTTTTGAACTAGCCCTAAGATAGATTATGGGAAGGCTCGGTGCATCAAATCAGGCACGGACGTGCTGTACGAGCTCGTATGGTACATCACCACTGGTATCAGCGTATACGCTTTCCTCTTCAAAAACTGGGCTCCCGCAGACGATGGTATGTATCAATGGTTTGTCCTGTAGTGAATCCCCCTGAAAAAGGGCGGCAATCACACCAATGCTCAGGATTTGGACAGGGAGAAATGTTTTTAGGTGGCGAAGGATTAACGCAAGATATCCCGGCGCGTAGGCGGGATCGGTAAGACCGCGGAGTCTGGAGGTTCGACAGAACAGTCGTTAGTATTAAGAATGTACAAATACACTAACTACGCACCTGGAGGTCTGACAGAACAGTCGAAGCTCCAGGAAGGCCAGGCGCGCAAACTGAACGTTTGTTTGCGCGTGCTTGGCTACGACCAGCTAGATACACGAGCGCCTAATACAGAGAAATGAAATGAATACAACTAAGTACGATAGAATTCGTTAAGGATTTTGGTTTATAGAGTGTAAGTGAGGTTGGTCTGTTCAAGGGATAGTGTCTCGAGGTTCAATTGTGACCTTTCAAGGAATTCGCAAGAAAGTCGTGGTGAGGCATTATGCGCTTCGAGATTGACTAATTGTAGGAACTTGACGGAATGAAGTCTGAGGTGGTTGAAAGCAAGAAGCCACTCGTTGCCTTGAACAACAGGCCTCTACTTGGAGGACAATAGGGGGTAAATCAGTCTGCCAGTCTGCCTCATCATGGACGAAGAGTAAATGCTGTAGGACCAAAGTTCGAAGTTTTGAAACGTTCGAGGGGTCGAAGAAGGTTTTCAGCCATTCGTGATTGATCACTTCGGTGTCCGAAAGGCAGAGCGTCGTCATTCGCGAGTGGGTGACCCGAATAGAGGGTACGAGTGCGGGAACCACATGCCAAATCCCTTTCAGGCAACCGTAAGAAAGATAAAGATATTCCAATGCAGGGAGGGCCTGATCTTCGGTGTCCGAAAGGCAGAGCGTCGTCATTCGCGAGTGGGTGACCCGAATAGAGGGTACGAGTGCGGGAACCACATGCCAAATCCCCTTCAGGCAACCGTAAGAAAGATAAAGATATTCCAATGCAGGGAGGGCCTGATTGCCTAGCTCTACCTCAAAGTCTGACGTTGGGGGGATATCGAGAGCTAGGACCTCCAGCGAGCTCCAGGCTTTGAAGTCTTTTCGACAGCTGCTTGAGGCAGGGATACTAGGCACATAGTTCCAATCGGAAAGTGGATCTCGGCCCTATTCCAAGGGGATGTGACAAAATCCGTGAAAGCTTCGTTTTTGGGGCCCCCTATCGGGATGGACGATGCAACCTAGAGAAAGCCCGCAAACTATCAACCACATATCGAGGAATAGCACAATCGAAGTATCAGGGTAATCGGATGTACCGAATGTTCAGGTCATCTGGGGGCCCTTCGAGTTCTGGGCTAGGGATCAAGATCCCTGAGCCCCTATCTGAGGCCGTCCATCAGTGATTTCTGGAACACCTGGAAGCGCCCAACTCCAAAAGTCGTCGAGCGTCCAGCTTGGCATCTTCGCTCGCTGGTAAGCCGGGGTAGATTGGCGCCGTGTTTTCTTTGGGACTCTAGGAGTTTCACCCGCTTCATATTGAGTGCAACTCACCAAAGCACAGAATGGGTCGAACCGAAATCTCGGACGAGGAGAATGCTTCTCCCGACCTTGGCGCCTACGGGCGGCTGCTTCTCGGGCTCGAATTCCTGCGCATAGGTCACTGGTGTAAGCCCCTTAACCGTCTGTAGTAGTATACAACATGCTCTCTATGAGTTTTGAGTCCTGCTAGCCCGACATTCTTCGAGATATTAGCCTAGCGTCAATTCGCGAAGCGCAACTTACATTCAACGCTCGCTTGCAATCACTATATATCAACTGCACATATCGAATTCAATGCCGGAGAGAGCTCGTGACGCTAGCCAAGGCTGCAAAAGCCTCATGCTCCCTTCTTCCTTCGTCGGAGGTTTGCCCACGCCGGTCCACCTTTCTGTACAACCTTCATGAGGCTATTCGCATAATGCAGATCTCTGATCTTCGCTTCTTTTGTGAGTCCAAGGATGGTATACTGCTTACCCCCTTTGAGACGAGGATCATTGATGCGCTGACAGTCATCATCACCGAGGGTGGACAAGGTATTTCGAGACCTCGATCTATTCGAATTTTGACTCGGGCCTTACTCAACATCTGGGAAGCTCACAAACCCAATTTTCTGGGGTATTGAACGGTGAAATCAGGGCATGGTTGTCTACTACCTCAAGAGGTGGAAATCAATTTCGTTTTCAAATTCGAAGCGACTCTGACGTTGATAATTATCGGCGTGTGGTATTTGTGTACGACCTCGCCTTGCTCGGAGCGCGCAGAGCATCCTGAGCACCATTGAGGATGGCTTCTATTGAGTAGCTTAATCTTGATACCGCATTAATTTAGCAATATGGAACTTTCAAGCACAGTTGGAAGCACCAGTAAAGTCAGCCCCAACCCGAAATGAAAACCCCATGTAGCACTGGGCGTTACCTGGTGACCTTCTAATACGCATTCACCACACCAAGCTTCCATACTAGACGGGGTTCAGAGTCGTATAAAAGCTCGACAGACTTACAGGATAGCCCCAGCTCACAACCCTCAGCTACAAATCCCCATCCTCGACATGCAAATCAGTGTTACTTCACTCTTCATCACTCTCTCTGTCGCACTTGGGTAAGTCATTTGGCGTCAATAACCCTCTGCTACTGTTGCGTCTCTGTTCTCCTCTCGATCTAACCCTCCCCGCTACAGCGTCCTCGCCGGTCAGAACTGCAAGTGCCAGGCATCGAATGGACAAGGTCCCCAGTGGAACGGTCTGACTGACTACTGTTGCCGCGGAAACGGTGGTGCCAAGCACGGAACCGTTCAAACGTGCCTTCTTCCAGGTACTGGGTACTTCCCTGGACCTAATAACCAGGTGAAATTTGCTGAAACTCAGTCACCTTACACGATGTGCTGACAATGCGGTCTTAGTGCTCTGCTGGTGGAACGAACTGCCTCAACTCCGGTGCTTTCGTTCGATGCTGCCAGGAGAATGGTGCTCCCAGTGCCTTTTGCTGGGGCTGAGCGTGGACTCCGGCATGCTCTGAAAGATGCTAGCTTTCGAATTTCGTCGTTCGCTTTTCCACCATGTACAAATAGCCAGTGATTGTATTGAACCGTTGAGACCCACAGCATGCGTTGCTCGTCCCAATCACACCTCCGACAATTCGAATACTTCCGCTAGAAGAGAGACGACACAGAGCTTAAGGCATGGCACCGAGTTTCCACCGAGGGTCATTGGATTGCATTTTCCCTTTCAAGAGAACTGTGGTATGTCCCTATTGCAGTTTGCGCAATGGCAAGGGCAAGACGCTTCAGCGACCTCCATGGTTTGTCGTGTATAGCGATATTCTCGAGGATTCGGAAGAGGGTAATGGTATCCAGGCTCAAATGGACTTCATGCCAATTCCAGTCCGAAGTAAGGAACTCTGCAAAGCGGCGACTCGATTGTCGGACATGATGATCATTTGTAGCTCCAAGAGAGAGGCGCAGGGAAGCCCCAGCTCCTTCGTGAGAGAACCACGTTTCGAGTCTAGCAATAAACCCTGCGGCTCTGTATGAGTTTTCCCGCCAATTGACGTCAAGATTCCTCCAAAGATCTGGCGTCCTTGTTGCCACGGCATCCCAGCGCTCGCAAACGCGGCGAACAAAAGTCAACGTCTGGCGGTCCTCTTTGCCCATGACCGCTGGCCTTTCAATGGTGTTTCGAAAGACGACGGCGAGAAGTTCGTTGGGAATGCTGCGAATTGGGGCGAGCAAGGACTTGAGCGCTGATTCCTTCTCGGCGAGCTCGGATTGTTCCTTCTTCAGCGCCTTCAAAGTCGATAGTCGTGCTTGTATATCCGCTTCTGCCATCTCGATTTTCTTCCCGACAATGGCCGTTGAGGCTTCCAGTTCTCGGAGCTGCTCACGATAGACAGGTATGAACATTGAAGGCAGCCAGTCATTGAATTAAGCGGGGCATTTGGGTTCCACAAACATGGTGCGGTTGTGTCGAGTGATGGTTGAGAAGATGGCCAGAAATTGAAAATTGGCGCGCATCGTGTTGTTGATCGTTGTTTACGCGATGCCTTGGATGGCGCTTGGCTCGCACTGTGGTCACACACGCGCAGGGACGGTTTGGTATTGAGAATAGGCTCAGTGCGCAATCAAAGACGTGGAATTTCTCGAGACCTTTTGGGATTTCTGATCAAGATATAGAGAAATCAAACAAAAATTAATCGCATGAATTGGAGGAATATTTCAAGTAGCACGTCCTTCTAATACTCAGACCCGGGAAAGCCTAGGAAGACCCGAAGAAGACCCAAAGGTATGAGGACTCTTCTCGTCCGTCTATTCATGTACGGGCACTGGGGCGACGTCAGCAATGGCTTCCCACCCGAAGCGCATATCACGTACTGTAGAACGGCCCTTCTGCCTTGTAAGGAGGTATAACCCTCAAGTCATAACCCAATTCGTCGACTGACTGAACGAACTTTACCAGACCGTCCTGTAGCAAGCGCTCCAGCCCCTTACAAGATCCACCCTCAAATCGGGTCGAATCCAGGGCTTAGGGTCTGGACTGACAATCGTCAAGGTGTGTGGCGAATGCCAGGTATGAAGATGGTTAATGAGCTCCTCTGGACGCCACCACTGTGGTCGCCCATCGAAGATCGGTTCTGTGCATATGATTGTCCTGAGCGAGCGCGAGGTCCGTGCCGATCCGTCGAGGAGATTTATAAAGTCCGGCAACGCGACCTGGAGCGTTTGGCAGCTCCGGGTTCTCCTGACAATCTTGGCGTTTATCTCGGGTGGAAGGTTGGCTTTCTCCAGCGAGATTGTCTCAAGGTGAGGCTTGGATCGTTTAACGAACTCGACCAACGCGTCACTGGCGCCGAATGCGTTGCTTCCCGAGTACGAATCCTGGATGGTGATAAGTTGCAGCGACTTGAGGGAAGGAAGAGTAAGATAGTTAAGGGCGAAGGAGGTCATGTCGCCTCTGACAACCAAGGTTTCAATGTGGAGGATTCGTTGGATGCGTGTCCAGCAATGGCTGGGTTGCGTTGCCCCTGTATCTCTATGTCGACCAATGCAAGATGTCGGAGTGCTGGAAAGCTTTCAGGGTTGAGGAGCCTTGGCAGCCAGAGATGGTTGAATATAGTGGAATACGTGAGGGAAAGCATTGCGACAGACGTGTGTCCTGAATATAGCGTGGGGAAAATCTTCGGGGTCCACCTCCTGCGCGAGCTCTTCGTATAAACCAAAGGAGAGATTGAGATGGTTGAGGGATGGAAGGATTTGGTCTCCTAGATCAATGTCGATGTGGCCAATAGGGGTAATGTTAAGCGCGAGACGCGTCAGAAACCTCCATGGCTTGCTGTCCTTCAGGGTGATGTTCTCGAAGATTCGGAGGAGGGTGGTGGTTTCCAGATTCAAGTGGAGTTCGTACCAGTTCCAGCGGCTGGAGGTGAAAAACCTTGCGAACTGGTGTCTCGACTCTTTGTTGTGAGGATGATCTATAGCTCCTAGTGATAGGCGGAGAGGGGCCCCAACCCCTGCACGGGAGAACCAAGTCTTGAGCCCATTAATGAGCCCTGCCGTTCTGCACCTATACTCAAGCCGGTCGACTTGAAAGTTTCTCCAAAAAGTTGGCGTGCTTGTGGCGACGACATCCCAGCGCTTGCACACGCAACGGACTTGAGTCAGCGTTCTGCGGTCGTGCCTGCCATGACCGCTGGTTGTTGGATGGTGTTTCGAAAGATGACCGAAAGGAGCTCGTTGGGTAGTTTACGGATCGGTGCAAGCAAGGACTCGAGAGCAGCTTTCCTCGCATTCAAGCCCGACCTTTCTCCCTTCAACACCTCCAAAGTTGACAGCAAAGTTTGGACCTTCTCATCGACAATCGCGGTGGAAACCTCCAGCTCACGAATCTGCTCCAGACAGATTGGTATAAGCATGGAGGGTGTTTCTTCATTCGACTTGATATAGGCTTCGAGCTCGAGCTCCATGATAGTAATACTGTCGTCGACGGTGGAGAGACATTAACTGAAACCAAAAATGAGCGTGGACCGCGTTGTTGCTCATTGTTTGTAACACCCCCTTGGGCAAAGGACACTCAGGGGCGCTATGAATTCCAAAAAGGATGAGCAGCTCCCTTGCCCATGACCACTAGGCTTTCAACGGTGCCTCGAACTAAAACGGCAAGAAGTACACCGGGGATGTTGAGAATTGGGGCGAGTAAGGAATTGACCGCCCATTCCTTCTTCAACGCTTTCAAAGCCGACAGCCGGGCTTGGATATATAACATCGGCATCCACCATCTCAAATTTGTTCTGAAAATAGCCATCGTGGCTTGGCGGGGCTGGTCAAGGTCGAATCATGTGAGAATTGAAGGTACCCTATCGTTGTGTAAGCGAAACTTTTTGGGGCGGTGGCTTGGCTCATACACTGTGGGTCTACACAGACACGAGGGCGATTTAGTATCGAGACTAGTTCACTATGCAACGAAAAGTCGTCTACTTTCTCTGGATCCTTGGTATCTCTCGTCGTGATACTAGTATACATAGAGTAGTTAACATCCAGTCACACAAAGCTTGGAGAAACATTTCAATTGGAGTGCCCTTCTGAGACCCAAAGGTATATGCGGACTCTACCCATATGTCTAGTCATTTACGGGCACTGGTGTAATGTTAGCGGTGGCTTCATCCCTAAGTGCGGATCACATACTGTAGAATTCCCCTTCGACGTTGTAAGGGGGTATGATCCTCAAGTCATAATTCACTTCGTCAACTGAGCTGAACAAACTCGACTCGACCCTCCTTTATCAAGCGCTCCAACCCCACCGAAGCCATACCATCAGGCTGGGTAGAATCAGGCTTAGGATCCGGGCTGATGATCGTCAAGGTATGAGTTGAAGGCCAGGTATAAAGACAATCGACGAGCTCGTCTGGAAGACCTCGCTGTTCTCGCCCCATGGACGATATCAAAGATCGGATGTGTGCAAATGATCGTCTTGAGGGCGAGCGATGTCCATGCTGGTTCCTCGAGGAGGTGGATAAAATCCAGCGACGCGATCTGGAGTGTTTGGCAGCTCTGGATCCTACTGACAATCATGGCGTTCATCTGGGGGTGAAAAGTTGGATTTCTCCAGCGAGATTGTCTCGAGGTGAAGCTTTGATCGTTGAATGAACGCTACCAACGTGACACTTGCACCGATTGTATTCGTGATCAAATATGGATCCAAGATTGCGATTAATTGAAGTGACTTGAGGGAAGGAAGACTGAGATATTTGAGGGCGAAGGTGGACATCTTGCCTCTGACAACCAAGGTTTTTCGACATGGAGGGTCGTTGGAGGCGTATGTAGAAAAGACATTTCTGCTTCGTCCTGAATGTCTACGTCAACCAGCTCAAGATGTCGAAGGGCTGGGAAGTTTCCAGGATTGAGGAGCCTTGGTAGCCAATCATGGCTAAATATAATGAGGTCTGTGAGAGAGAGCGTCTCGACAGACGTGTGCGTGAATCGAGCCAGCTCGATACGGGGCGGGGTCCAACTCAGGCTCCTGCTCAATCTTTGTGTCGATAGCAAAAGAAAGATTGAGATGAGTGAGAGATTGAAGGATTCCTAAATCGATGTCCTTGTCGTCGTCAGGGAAAATGTTAAGGGCGAGACGCTTCAGTGACCTGCATGGCTTGCCTCCCTGTAAGGTGATGTTGTTGATGATTCGGAGGAGGGTGTCGACATCCAGGTTCAAGTAGTTTCGGGCCAGTTCCAGCTGTTAAGACGTAACAAACCTTGTAAATCGGTGGCTCGACTCTCCGTCGCTGGGATGGTCTATAGCCCCGAGTGAAAGGCGTAGAGGGGCCCCAGCTCCTGCACGGGCGAACCAAGTCTCGAGACTATTAACGAGCTTCCGCCGTTCTGAACCTTGATCAACCGTTTGATTTCAAGGTCCTCCTCCAAAAAGTTGGTGTGCTCGTGATGATGCCATCCCAGCGCTTGCAAACGCAACGGACAGAAATCAGCGTACGGCAATCTTCCTTGCCCATGACAGCTGGTCGTCGGATGGTGTTTCGAAAGACGACAGCAAGGATTCTCATTGGGAAGTTTGCGAATAGGCAAAAAGAGGGACTTGAGAGCGGATTTTCTGCTATTCAAGCTCGACTGTTCTCCCATTAACGGCCTCAAAGTTGCCGGCAAAGTTTGGACTTTCCCATCGACAACGGCGATGGAAGCCTCCACCTTCGCGAATCTCCTCCAGGACAGATTGGTGTAAGCGTGGCGGGTGTTTCCTTCATGGATCTGATGTAGGCGTCGAGTTCCATGATGTCGAGAGAAACTAGGTTGAAACCTGAAGACCAGCGCTCACCACTCGGTTCGGTCGTGAGATAGCCCCTAAAGCGGGCTGTGGGAACTACATCTAGGACAAGACGTCACTTGCGCCGCGACCTTGCCCTCCTTGTTCCCGACTACATAGGTCCCATCCATCGGTGCCCTTATACTTCCAATAAACACTCTACAAACTTAGTCATGTCAAATGCTTACCCGACGATAACCATCGACCTCGTAAGCGAACCTCACTGGCCTCCTCGGACTGGCGCTGAGGCATTCATCGAACGCCACCCTCTGGCCTACCCATGACTGTTCGACAATTTGGCTTTCGTCTGGATTCGGCTACTTCAAAACTTGAACGACAATGAATGGATCTAGATCTTGGATAGGTCAACTGTTAAGGATGTTCTCCATGGTGTTCTACACTCCATCTTGTTCCATCGGCTGTTTGGGACGATAAAACCAACCTCCTTCGAGGTTCTGGATGTCACCATGGTGCGTATCTTTGTCACGTCACTATAGCCAGGCGAAGTAATTGACCCACTTGATAGCCTGGTGTGGCAGATCCGAGATCGAACAGCTCGTCAGCACCAAAGTTGATAGCTTCTGGAGGAACGTGGACAGTGGTATCCGGAGAGGAAAGGTGGGTTTCTACACGGCCTCCTAAAGGTCCATCTCCAATAAATCCTCTCAGGTCGTCGTCACATTCTCACCCAGAAGATCGAGAAGAAGTTGGTTTAGCGCAGCGGAGGAGTTGGTTCCTTGGGAGCAGTGGTAGGTCTCCGTCGTCCTTTGCTCGGATTACGCTCTCGCGCCTACCATTTTCTGCCCATAATCTCGTCTTCTAGATCTTTTCACTGATACACCCTTCCCTTTCAGGGTCATCGACGCCGAGATTCGCAACGTGAAAACGCTGACCACAAAGCCCTGGCCCAACACCTAAGCAAGACGCTCCGCCACATGCTCGAACACGTCCTCTGAGAGTGGCAGAGCGGCTGTGCCTCTCATCACGAACGCTACCGGAATCTCTCCCTTCCCTGTCGATATCGCCGTCAGCTAACCGGCGTCAAGCTTTGTCACCGTATACGTACGTGCAAATAGTGGTATTAGTGGACAATGGGTCTAACATACGAGCATATTACAGGCATAGAGTCTAATAAATACAGTCAATGCCGTCTATCATGTGCCACCTGACTCTGGGCCGTAAGGGAACCTGAGCGCAAGTTCCATTACCCCCCAATGGTATCGTAAAAGAACTGCAAGTTCTTGTTCAGATTCCTCTTCAACATACCCGTGGGGTTGGGGTACAGCCCGTGAACCTTGATGAGCACAAACTGCTGATAAAACGCACAAGGATCCGTGATACTCCCCTGCGAATGGTCGACCTCGAAGGTATTCACTCCATTCACGTTCCTTCCCGGCTCAGTTGGATGGGCAGCGTAGATGGCAGCGATGGCCGTGGTGTCAACAGGCTTTGCAGGTCTATGGAAGTCGTCTGGGAAGTGCATGTCTTTGAAGAAGCGTTCTGCGGTCGCCATGTCCAGCTGACCAGCCTCTGCTCCGGTCTTTCGACCGTCACAAAGAATTGGGCGGGGAAGGAGCTTCAGCGTAGGCTGTGTTGTGGCGGAAGCCGAGCATGGTAAAGTTGGGATTGTGCATGATAGATTGTTGGATTCGGTGGTAGCGAAGCTCGCCGGCGACGGTTTGGTTGAAGAACCCATTTCCGTAGATCTCGCTGAACATTTGAACTGTGGGCAGGGCGTTAGGTCAGTCATTTATTCGGCAGCGTGTGTCAACAAGTGCTTACCTCGTCGAATAGGGTCTGGTTTGAAGGCGTGATCTTCTCCCCAGAATGTATCTGCGCGAGTCAGGCTAGCGTCTCCTTCAACGTTCCGTGGTTGCTTAGCCCTCCGACGATCGCTGGGGCTGGTGGATCAGGACCCGTCTTGGGGGTCTTGTGACCGATACTGATGAGGTCGGTAAGGGGGTTTCCATCGAGCAGGTGGGCAGCGTAGGTCGTCGTTCTGGCGAGGTTGGTCTCCATATTGAACCCTATTACGAGGGTGTGTAAGCTTGGTACTCGTATCCTCGAGTTCAAGAATCTCACCCTCTTGACAGCGATGATCATCTGCGAAGGCGAAGCAACGCCATCTCGAGGTAACCACTATTGCGCTCGTCAGGCCTAGTATCGACGATGCTAAAGTGAGCTTACCCCATGGTTGGCTATGTGTTCAGCCCAGGACAGGTCCACGGATGTCGCCCTCCTTGGGTTCCATGTAAGGGTGAGCAGCATCGTTGACGAGCATTGCGCCCTGGAAAGTGGGTGGAGGTGGAGGATATGGCGGGTCGACGAACTGAGATGTATCCATGGTGTTGCACTTTGCATTGGTGGTTGATCATGAGCGTTAGAGTGGTGGTTAGGAGCTGCTTCACGAGATGGAGCGCCATGGGTGGACTTCTCAAATCGGAACCCAGGGATGGCCTGGACTGTGCTCCAAGTGCAAGAACGGCGAGGAGGGCGTTAGCGAGCATTGCTAACAATTGGGAGTATGAAGACGGGTAACCTGAAGCAATAGAGAAACCCTGAAAGTGAGTGACCTTTATGTATCATGGTCTCCATCCCACTTATCTGAACGCGTTTGTGAGTTACGTACTGACCGCAGTGTCCATCACCGCCCACTCCCTGTAAAAAACCTCAAACATGCACAGGGTGTGGAGAGCAGGTCAATTGAAAGCGATACATACCGTTCACCAGCGTTCTTGTCGTTGCATAGGTCCTGGAGAATGAGCTGACCTAAATCACAAATGTAAGCCTCTGCATTTCTGCCATCATTTTGCGACACTTTCTATGAGAGGGTTGGTCGGCGTCCAGCAAGTCAACCATCGCGCTTGGAATTTATGTTGGCATGAGATCGAAGGTGTTTAGGAGACACACCAGCAGGAAAACCGGCTGCTGAGGCTGTTCACCAATGAGGCCACCTTTAATTGTGAGTCGCCGACACCGCCGTCGTTTTGAAGCGCTTGCACGGTATGTAAGTATGAAGGTGTACTCTTCCGTACTTCCGGTTTCCCTGGTAGCAAGCCCACCATTGTTTACTGACAGCGCCAACAGCTTTCATTGAAATAGCCATTGCTGCTCTGCTCCAGCATTCTCCGTTTCCTTGCTTGGAAGACATTATTAGTGACGAATACTATTTGGCATACGGTCCCAATATCTAATCGGATATGGTGTAACGGCTAACATTGCCGCCTCTCATGCAATATGACTGCTCGCGGCAGCTCGGGGTTCGATTCCCCGTATCCGAAACTTTTGTTACTTCCTAAGCATGCCGCGAAGCTAACAATGATACAATCTGCCATCGCGTGCGACCGGAAGCTCGCGATTCGGTCCCTTTGAGCTCTTTGCACTGGAAGAACGCTTTCTATTCACTCATTGATTAGGAATCAGGTACCCGTCCTCAAGCAGGAACATCCTAACCCTGGAGTAGAGTTTGCATTCCGCTAGGCAACTCGCCCTTCAGTGCTCACACGGAAGCCCAGTGCCCTGCATGGAGTTAGAACGTCTGCCTTGCACATTGGCACCCAACACGCCTTCTCGTTCCAGATTATTGGATCATCAGACCATCAAAGTGTCGATTGGATGATGTTGGCTCAAGAAGGACCGCATTCATTGGTCGCTACCTTTTACTGCTGGAAGGGCCGCAGTGAGTCCTCACTGATATACCCTCGTGGCATTTACATTTTGGCTCCGAGTTGAAGAATCCTAGTATCTATATGGAAGCGCTGAAACAGCGTCATGCGGGGTGCTCGAGCCATCTCGAAGACCTTCTTCCATGTGGTCATTTGCCCACTCCAATTGGTACGTGATCAACTCTATTGACCCTCTGAAAGGCCAGTGATTTCCCATTAATGTTTAGATTAGCTTTTTAATCGTTGATCTAACCAAGAATCGAGCATTTCGAGGACCTTACAACCTTGAATCAAGCACGGGTAGAATGAGACCACCCTCGGTCTCAGACTCTTGGCGGGTGCTTTTCCTGCGCTGATCTTATGGCGATCATCGTACCCCCTTTTGCATCCGTTGTCTTTATGGGTCAACGAAGCTAAGCCCTGGAAACCTCGATGATCTGCGTGTCTACTTTTGTTCATGAGTTTTCCTCGTCTCCTCATCACTCTTGGATGTAACAGGTGTCAGAAGGCGAACCACAGAGGCTTCTCTTTCGCCCCTTGTAAGAAGCGCAACTGAGGCCTTTATCACAGGATCACTCCTGATTGGCCTTCATTTCAACGGCAGAGTAAACCTCGGTACTTTGTTACCAGAATGAGGGATGGCGGCCGGGTGTTCAAATACCCTTCGCTTACTGCTCCTTTTGGTTTCCCCGTCCCCTTTCTTTTTCATCCCCTCGTTTTCTACCTTCCACCACAACCAATCGCCAATGAGCTCGATGGAAAAGGGAGAGTATCGCGCCTCATCCTCAAACCCTGCAGTTCCATCATATGCGCAAGCCCCGCCCACTGCCGTGGTTGCTGCTGCACCTGTACCACCCAGGGCCCCTTGCGGCAACCCTACGCCTGCGTGAGTCCCGAATCCCTCGCTAATGCAGGCGCAACTAAACTACATCTGCTTTGCTTGGGTAGCGGAATGTTTGCGTTTGCAGCGACAATGATGCTGATGGCGCTGTATAACCTCAACGCCGGGGGCGTAACAAAACCCAACGTTCGTTGGCATGCTCATCTGGGCAGGCGGTGTGGTAGAACTCATCGCTGCTGTCCTCGAGTTCATCAACGGAAACACGCTATTCGCAACATGTACGTCACATGTTATTGACATCCGTTCATCGCTGCTTCGCGATGACCCATGACGGAGGAAGCAGACAAAGGTTGACCCGGTATTTTCCTTTGTATAGGTTTCATGACGTTCAGCACGTTCTGGTTGAGCTACGCTGCAGTGCTACACCTAGTTTGGGTATCATCTCCGCCTTTGATGATCCCGCCGAGTTTGGACGAGCAGTGGGATTGTATCTGTTCGTCTGGTGGATCACGATCACATGCTCCTAATCTCGGTCATCGGGAAAAGCGTCCTTTTCACCATCCTACTGTCTGTCGCGTCGACGGCGGTCCTCATGTCTGCTTGCGGTAACTATCTCGCGCATAGTGGGTGAGTAACCTCTCGCTATTTGTCTTACTTGCAGAAAAGAGGCTGATGAGCGGAGTGTAGGCTGAGCATTGCTGGAAACTCTCTTCTTATTGTGGTCTGCAGCGAAGCGTACTACATCGGCCTTGCCGGTCTTCTTGCTTCAGATCCCAATCCCCTCTTTACTCTCCCTATGTTTTGAACACACCCGTCATATCTTTCGCTGACGGCATTTATTCCTTGTATTAGTATGCTCTCCTATCTGTAGCCTTAGCCCTCCAGTCAATACCACGAGCGCGATCATCAAGTCATCATTGCTGTGCCTACGTGCCATTGCTGGCCATTTATTTGGTAAGGTTCGGCATGCCCCGTGGTGCTGGGTCGTGGCTAATCTGTGTTGATTGGCGCCAATCGAAGTTGAAATCCTCAATCGCAACCACCACCATGGAAACAGAAGGCTTGAAGCAGGAACCTACGCTATAGTCAATGTTCGGCTTCCTCGCTGGGTCTTGGATACAAAAGACGGCGTAGGTGAGCTAAGCTCTCCCATACACTGTGAATCCGATTTACTCTTGTTTATCTAGTCGTTGCGTACCCGTACATCGGCTCGACGTCACAGCAGGTATGAGGCACTGCCTTGTCTTGACAAACTGAAGTCAAGTGTGCCTCCAGTGGACATTGAATCCTCCGATGGCATTTTCTGGTACATACAGAACGTTGCAAGTGGTCGTTACCTGGGCTTACCCATCGATGAACCCGTTAAAAACGCTCTGACCCTGCGAGAGGTGGAGCATAAATTCGCCTGGCATCTCCGGCGGTTCGAAAATCAGGAGCACCAGTTTCTGTACGTGTAACACTTATTCCCTCAGGCTCACTTTATCCCTCATGCGCTTCATTCAGGCCATATGTTCCTACACCAAGTATGTCATTGATCTTAACCCTCGAGACCCCCAACCGGGCAGGACTGCTCTCTACGTCCATGAGGATGGTCGAGGTCCTCACCAAGCATGGCACTTCAGTAAAGGTAGACTTTGAAAGTGTCCATTAGACGACTGAAAATATCAATGCTAATGAACAGATCTCACCTCGAAACTTCGCGTATTCTTCAAACGGAAGGAGGTATAAAATCCTCAACGCTCAGTCAAACACAGCAATCACAGTCAAGGATGACCATACAGGTATATGCATTTACAATGCTCTCCATATACTTTTGACTAAAGTTGAATAACTCAAGTTGCTTGTTTCCAATCCGACCATCGAGAAGGGCAGATGGTGAGTGCGTCAATTGACAGCTTGAGTATCGCTAATGGCATCTCTTCACTTGCCGTCAGTTTCAAGCAGTGGAAAAACGGCTAACGGATGGGCGCTTAGGAGCGTCAAGACCCAGCAATACCTGGGCATACCGCATACCATTGTCTATCCAAACCACGGCCCCCGTCTAACATGTGTAGACAAGGAATTCACTTGGATGGTACTCCCTCATCCCGATAGCTCTAATAAGTTCAAGTAGGTGATTGTTTCTGTCAGCGTCATCATAAACTCATTGATGTCACAAAAAGGATCTGGCTCCCTTTTACGCGAACGTTGTTGGACCTGCATTTAGGACAGAGGGAGGATGATACACCGATTCATATATGGGGAACTACAAGCGTCGAGTATATTTGGTGGAGATTTGAAGAAAGTGAGTCCACATCCTGAAACACCTCATACTATTATCCAAGCTTACTTCAAGTCCCAAATGAGTAGTTCCAGCGACATGGGCCGACAACAAGCCACCGTCGGAGTGTGCTACAGGCGAACGGGATCCTGGCGGATAATCATACCAATACTTCTCCTAGTTCTTGTAAGGCTTGTCGAAGATCTGCTGTATTTGTGCGAAGGAATCCAGAGAATTCATCATTCAACAACGAATGTAACTAACCAAGCGTGTTCACCACGGTTAAGATTGTCTAAAGTCCGTTCATACGTCTTAATCCCCGGCCCTTTGAGGCTGAAAAGCGGAGAATGTTAAGTACATAAAAGTACCTCTAGTATAATTAGCGAAACAAATAATCTAAGCCACGTCGGCCAAGGAAGTCTTCAAGATTACTGAAATCCAAATCGGCCCCAGGAAACCTCTCCTTGACGAGGTCCCAGATCCACTCAAAGGAGTCGCATATGAGATGTCAGCACACACCTTTCCATAGGAGTTGAATGCCCCGCCCGTCAGGAGGGCAACCAACTCGCCGTTGGGAGACACGATGACAGATCTGAATCACCTCCTCTGGCGAAAGTGCAGTTTCGCGCTCATGAGATAGGATGGGTACCTCGAGCGAATCCACATGGCCAAGAAGGCTGTACTTGCGCACAAAAGCTAGATATCTGGTGAGCGTACCGACGGTGGTGTGGCTCCCGGAGCCCTCGCTTATAACGCGACGGATGTGATCGACTGGGATGTTGGATGTGTCTGGCTTTGTGATCTGATCAGCAGTGAGTATGCCTCGAAGAGAAAGGAGACCCTCGTAAGGGTATTCGAATTTGGATGGAAGCCCGTACGATCGTTCATCAATTCTTAAACGCCCATATGTCCTTCTCCGGACCTGAAAGGAAGAGGTAAATATAAGCTCAAGGGTATCGATGAAAGAGGGCTAACGTACCAAGGTTGAGAACGTTGCCAATCATATTTCTGAACTTGTCCTTGTAGAGCTCAATGACGCAGAAATCGTTGGTGTAGCGGTTCGGAGCATCACCAACACCAATAGGGGGAGACCAGCAGACGAAACCGATAGCTCTGTCCTTAGGCTGACTCCACCTATGCTCGATATCGATATAGAACCTTTTGAGACCGCCGATCTCCCCTGCGTATTTTGGACAGCTCGAGCTCGATCTCCGTTCGCCTGATCTCGATTCCGTCCCTCCGCTCTACCGCTCAGAGAACGGATTCTCCCTTCGAGAGTTTCAACAGAGTTATAACGCTTGCCAATAGCGGCTTGGATAGAGTTGAGATATTCCGCAAACGCAGACGGGCTCATCAAAAGACCTCCCGCCTGGGTGTGACAGATTCTAGTCAGGGACGAGTGTCAGAAACATTTCAAAATTCTCAAGAGTTCAAAAAGGTTACCTTGATACTGGTAGGGTTGATTAGGTGCGTTAAGCCCAAAGAGGCCCGTGGACGGGTGGTGATGGCGAGGAGCTTGTCGCCAACACGGAATAATGGACCAAGAGTGTGGTTCGTAGAGGCGTGACAACCAGTAATGGGGAGGCTGAGGAACACAGAGACGTTCTGAATGATGTCTTTGAGGGGGTCGTCATCTTCGACGGGTCGAAAAGGGCTGGTTCTCATGACCTGACATCTCCTTGTAAACCGATTCGCGATAGGCAATGTCGATGTCCTTGATATGGAACGAGTCAAGAATGGAAAAGATGCCCCGAGACGCCTCGTGTGCATGAGAAGCGGTGAGAGTGTCGGGAGAAACGCCTATCCAGATGGTAGGATTCGTTTGTAGTGGCGTTTTTCATACTCGGCCGACTGGATGAGTGGAATATCGTCATAATTGAGCTCTCCCTCCGCCTCCACCAACCATTCGTTGCTGTAGTCCTCCTCCCAGTCTGTACTTTCGTCGAGCCAGGTGAAACGCACAAACTCGATCGACGAGACTTTGATGTCGCTTTCGTCGAGCAGCTCCACAACCTTGCAGCGAAGTTAGTCAAATGATTCCTGGTTGGAGTGAAAACCGTGCACCTTGTCTCGAACCTTTTCCCACCGGTTATCCTGACCGAGCGGGTGGTGATCTGGAACAGCGACAAGTCTCATAAGGCGGGTGTACGCCTCGGGGCCAGTGGGTTCGGCGAATTTGTCGTCGGAAGTCCTGTAAATAAGCTTGGGTCCACCCCCCTTCGGACCCAAACCCGCATAGTACAGGTGAGCTTCGTATGGAGAGAGTTTGTAGGGCAGGGATTCGTCGGTGGTGGTGCAACAATCCGAGGCGCTAATATCAACAGACCAAAAGCCGCCTTCGTCTTCTTGGTATCTCCTGATTGGAGGCGAATATGCGCTTCCCAGTGCCTTTCGTCCGCACACTTCATCGAACTGGGAGCTCTTGACATAGTCCTCTAGGGCCTGAAGATTATAGGCGTCTCCTGAAGAGTATGATTAGACTAAGGCGCAGGGAGGACATGAAAAAATGCGCACCGTTAAAACTAGAGGAATCGTTTGAGTTTGGCTCAAACATGATGGTTTGAGAGCAAGATTCGAGTGGAGAGGTGAGACTCGCCGCTACTTTGATGTGGCCGCTGAGTTTAAATTCACTTTATTAATTAGCCCCTAAGGAAATTAGCGAGTCGCAGCTTGTCGAGTATTGGGCCTTTTGCCTTCTTCTCTTCATATATAACTCGAATTATTAAACGAAGCCGCTGAGAGCCACATTCAAGACGATCCCGCAGCCCCTGAGAGGACAAGACCGAGTCGGCGTTTGACGACAACGTATCCCAAGTGCACATCTCCACCAATTACAGCATTTTCAGAACCTTCACCACCCAGAACAGGTTTCAAATTCAAACAGGGATCTGTTTCCATACAAAGTGCCCTATGTCATGGTATTTCACTTCATCGTCTTCTCCTGTGAACCACTGCGCACAATGTCACCATTGTTTCTTGAAGCTGCGAAAGAGTGACCCTGTTGCTCCTGCTTGCCCGCACATCTGGCGTTTATTGAACTATATATCCTTCAATGATCTTCACTTACCTCTATAGCAATCAGATGCGCGTTCGAACATCAAGAGAGTTCGCATCACCACTTTTTACGGCTGTGCCGCTTCCGCTTCCCCACCCTCAGCTTTCGCTTGAGCAGCGGCAGCTGCAGCAGCCTTCTGCCTCCTTCTCCGTTGTACAATGCGGTACGCGATGAAGGTGATGAGAGCAACAGTGACCGGCGCTACCAGAGTCCAGATTACAACCGTGTAGTGTGACAATCCTTTTCTTTGCGGGCCGGGCTCGGATGTTTGCATGGGAGAGGGAGAGGTAGTTGTGGATAGTATTTCGGCGAGAGTGGTGGAGCTCATGATCCCGGAGAATAAGGAGATGACTGAGCGAGGGCTCAAATGATATAAAAGAGCGGTAGTTATAAATGAATGTACAGACACAGGCAGTGTCGGATCGCCTGCTTGCTGGGAGCGAGGGGTAACTGTGGGGGTTTATAGAGATGAAACGACTAGACACCTCTCATTTATATTCACCGGCTGAAACCCAACCGATCCACTGATCTATAAGTAAATGTCCGACACAAAGAGTACAACTTCTTAATCTTTTGATACGCGTCTGTCAATCATCCCGATAGTCCAGGCCCTCTTGCCACAATGGTCCTGGTGTTACTTTACACGTAGAAGCCATGTCATTAAGTACATGCACGCCCACTCAGAACAGCGCACGAATGGATGACTGACAGTTCTTTAAATCTGTATCGACCCCTGACCCTTCATTCATATGCCCTCCAGAACCGCACCGAAGCGTGGCTCTAACGAGGGTCTCTCTAGATGAACCCTCGATTGCGAGAGCTTTCATGTGCAGCACCTCGATATTCACATGTAAAGCACAAGTTCTACCCGATCACCTACTTGAAGTTGAATGACCTATAATGCGTAACTGTCACGCCACGGTGCATCCATACCGACGCTCCCTCGAGCTCCTGCGCGAAGTGTGAACCAACTATCCGATTGTATAGGCTTTAGGTCTGCATTGTCTATGGGGAAGAAGCGGGGCCCGTTCGCTCTACCAGAGTCCAAAGGCGATGGAGCAAGAGTGGACCCAACATGAGCAGGGGAGAAGTCGAGGGAAGCGGCACACATATGAAAACGAAGGGCTTGCCCATCATGATCTCCGATCATTCGATTTGACATTCTATGGTGGCCATAGAGCTGGAGGCCATAGATGGCGCCGTTCGTGTAGGTGCTACGTATGTAGAGCGGGATGGCGCCCGTAATTGAAGACCTCTGTATGTATGGATGTCAAACGAGGTGGGATATCCGGACCTGTGAACAGATTGACAGTTCATGATCACGACACTGAACAACACATTAGCATCATCCAATACAAACGGTACAGCTGTAAGAAACCCTCTCGGATGGTACATGCGGCTGAACTTCCTCTCATTCGCTTTCCCATCTTTGGTCCAACCGTCATTCCCGGGACATACTCGAAACAAAATCGCGTTTTGCATACCTTTGGTTTTACAAATCACTTGCTCGGCATCTCCGAGTCTGACTTCTTTTGATATCTTGATTTGCATTGCATCAGGGCCCTTCGACACAGCTTATAAGCACTTATAAGGCCTTATAAGATGTATAAGATGTATAAGATGTCCAAGACTTATAATAGGGTTTATAAGCCTTTATAAGGTTAACGTATCTCCAAGCCGTTTGGTAAATAGTCTTGGGACACGCCCGGCTACAAAAGGCCGGCTTTCGAATGGCGTTCATTTGTGATACTTTTTCCGGCGATTTCTCGCCCATGCTTTGCCTGCTATGCTTTGGGTCGGCGGCGTACACCAACTGCCTCTAAGCAGGTGTACTGTATCGCACTTAGAGTAACTGTCAATCGCAAACTTCTTTTTGACAAATTTGAGCTATAGTGCCTACCCAAACTCAGCTGGCCTTAGCAATCTTCGGTGCTCGAAAGTTGGCCATTTGCCTCCGCGTGCTAGGGCGTAGCTAATGAGGTTGGTCCCGAAGCCCGAGCTTGTGGAGAAGTCTAGGACAAGCCTACCTTTTGTTCGACGGAAGGTTAACAAGGCTAAACATACCCGAGAAGCAGCACACCCATACATGGGGGGTCAAGCAGCAAGCTCTCAACCCACGCCGGAAAGCTGGAGCGATGGACCGGTTAGGGATACTGTAAGTGTTGGATACCTCGTGCATTCGTATTACCCCATGGAAATTTCAGTTGACTAGCGAAGGCCATCGAAGGACTTGGGGCGGGTGCGTTGCGCCTCTCACGGTCAAGAAATTATTCGCCGTGCACTACGGAGATTTGCGAGATCTGCAAAACCCTCAATGAAGCGTGCGTGGGCGGGTTGGTGCGAATTTTCGAGCACTCCACGCAAATGAGAGGGTGCTGGAACGTTAGTCTCCTTCAGAAGTCCAAAGCCCTATTGGAGGCAACGCCAACCCTCTTGACCTTGCACATTAACATCTGTGTACCAAAGCGTGCGTGCGCCAGAAGCTTAGAAGGGTAACAGCAAACAAAGATTCGCTCCCCATGCCCAAGTACAAGCCAACATATATTCGGCAACTCTTGCACATGGCTAGACTATGGTGCTCACACTATTATCATTGGCTAACGAATTTGAAGCGTGAGTCAAGCTCTGTCGTGGGGATGAGTAGCTTTTAGTCGACCATTAGGGGAGCCAAACGGCGCGGGGCCAATTCTTGCGGCTCTTAGCACTTTTTCGAGTAGTTTTGACCAATGGAACCTCTCTTTCCCATGACGGGAATTCCTTGAAGGAATGCAGCTAACCAGATTTTGTCGTCATGCTTTTGTCGTTCTAATGTGCAACACAGATATGTATTTTGAAAGGGCAGAAACAAACTAAGCATTGTCTGGGCGATGGCTCTAGTATAAATAACAGAGTATATAAACGAATCGGGCTTGTACTAGGCTCAGTGCAGCACTATGCTTGGTGCAGCATTGAGCTCATTCCTCGAGATCTATGAGGGCTGGCATCTAAACAAACGATCATGTCCGTCATTTCTTGTCTGTCAGCACTGAATGGGGTAGCTTACTTCGTCGTCAGTTTCTTCTTCATCCCATTGGATTATTTCGGTATCACCCGAGTCGGAGTCGGCCTCTGTTTCTGCTGACCTTCTATCACGGATAGCTTCCAATGGTGGCATCTACAGCGAAAGAGTTAGGTGGCTGTTTGGATCAATGACAGCCTGAGTCAGGAGAGGATTACCTGGCTGTCGAACTCTGTGTCCCGTACCACAATCCCTGTGTCTCCCGAAGCCCAAGCAGCGCTAGTGTGAGCACCGTCACCAGCGAGGACAAATGCATCTTCAAGTGGCCACGTAGTTCCCTCCCTGCGCATCCAGCACCCAACAGGGCCATGCGTAGAGGAAAAGACGTCTCGTGGCATAATCATGCAGCATAAGGCGCATTGCACGAAGAGTCTCCAGAATACATCTTCCTCGACCCCACGAGCCCATAGATTATTGAACTCTGTGCATGCCTGTTTGATGTTAAGCGGGTGTTCAACACGAAGGGCTAGTATAGATATCAGACGGCTGAATGAAAATAGCGAGGTCAGAATGCTCACCGGTTTTTGGGCCCCTAGCCCAGATGCTGCTTGATGGGAGGGCTTGAGCGATGCCAGACGTCGATTCAAAGTCGGAGATGTAGTTCAGTTGCTCTGGTGCTAGCGGCGTGGCTGGCAGGTGCCGTTAGGGGGAGTAGAAGAACTGACAAACATTTACGCACTTCGCTTGGGATAGGCCTTGACTTTCAGCACTTTTCGGGCATAGAACCTCTCGAGGGGAACTGTACGGAAGCCCGATGCGTCAACCGCTGACTCAAGCAATAAGGAAGCACACTTACCAAAATAACCGCATCTGTTCAGTGCACATTGGGCAACGTATTCCCTGCAGAGATCAGCTCCCCTATTCCCAGGAGCGACAACTGCAAGGCCAATCCTTGCTTCAACGTGCGCCTCGTCCAGCGAAATTGCACAGAGGCAGCAGGGAGCTGTGAAGTGGTGCGTTCGTCGATGGTCTTCTAGCTCACTGGGGGGGATCCTTTCCCCCGATTCGGCATCAGAAGGCCTGTAAGGCGTGAGTTCGGATTTTTTTGGGAAGGGATGCTTCGCTAAACAACACGTACCAAGCCCATTCACGGAGGTTGTTCTGCGCAAAGTCCCAGTGGAGAATCTGAGGAGGGGAGTGCGCGGTTTGAACCTGAGCCGACTGTACTCGACGCAAGAAATGGCCAACATCAGGTGTCCTATCAAGAAGAGCGGTGTTTCTCATCGGAGCGCCTGGCATTTGGAGAGGGCGGCTGCGACGAGTGGTGATGAAGTGTGCGCAAGGCATAGCGAAGATACTGTGGCTTTGAACTTGAAGAAGTAAAGAAATTAGCTGGTGGGTGGCAGCGAGAAGGGCCTGCTGTTACTTTATGTAGCCCTATACCGCTTCTCACACCGGCCATGAAAGCCATTGAAGCTGACGCCTGTGAGGAAACATTATCGCTGGAGCCGATTAATTTCCTACTTGTTGCATTAACAGTAACAACTGACCGTTTCGGGAGTATGACGGCGCAACCCGCTAGAGAACGCTCGACCTGCCAAGAAAGAGGTGGAGGAATAAGTTCTGGTGCTAGACACGGCGCTTGAATGCCGCTCTCCAGAGTGTTGGTAGGTCTTTGAGAAAGCACGAGGGATCCAAAGGCCGCAGGCGATGAGCAGGTAAACAGTTTGTTACGGATATTGCGGACAGTCGTACCACAGCAATGGCAACGACGCAGACGTCGTTGATGATAGTAGAAAGGCAAGCTCTGCTGTCAGCCAAGCAAGGGGATCAAAAGTCCGAACGGCGATATGCTCTCTGATAGTTTCCGAGCAAACGTGGCAAACTGCATTCCAGCCTGACGTTTCAGAGCTCAAATCTCAAGCCATGCTTGAACCTGCTCACCGCAACTTCCGGACCAAGTTATTTGACGATTGTAGGGCCTGATGACTGACGCATAGGGTCGAGCCCTCTGTTCCAAGCATAGCTACGCAGCAGCAAGAGAGCAGCGGTAAGGAAGGTTTACGGGGCAAGCCAAATCGAGGTACACCTGTGCAAAAATTTCAGTTAAACAATCACAATCCAAATGCAACGCATTACACACTTCGGGACAATGCCGAGGCGACAAGGTAGATTGTCTGTGATGTGGCAGACTTCAGGCCTGAGGCGACGGTCGGTCGGAGCGGTCTGTGTCTCACTGGAAGCGGACGGGGAACCAAGTTTAAGTTCAAGCCGGCCATCGCAAAAGATTGACAACATCAAAAGCGCGAAAACAGTAGCCTAAGATTGAAGAACATGTCAAAAAAGGAGTTGGAAGCAAAAAGAGCATACTAAGCTGGCATTGGCGTTCTGTAACGTCCAGGTTTAGTGGCACTTGCGTAGCCCTGCAGGTATCCAGGCCTTTCTGAGGCATACACGAGTGGGCGACGTTTGACATCCGATGAAACGCCTTAAAGCGCATGTAAGGGTGAAATAAGTTTATTCGACTTTGATTAAGAATAAATTTATTCGGATCCCAGCACCCAAATCCACTTCATCCAGCTGCTATCAGTGGGATAGGCACAACGGAAGGAAGGGTTTGAAGTTTCATATAGGGGGAACAGATCCTGTGAGCTGGTGAGAGAGGCAGAGCAATCGCAAGGACACGCCAGACTCCAGTGATGATGGCGTTGGAACGTATGCCGTGAGTAAAGGTGTCTGCGAGGAGCTGCATGACAGGACGGTGCAGGTAGATGTCCTTGACGCATAGTCAGAGCCGAGATGATAGCCATGACGCGCCATCTGCTGGTTTTAGCCTTGACGGCACATGCCAGTAAAGCAGCGTTGGTCGACTCCCCGCGTGCTGGAAGCAATGAGCAAAGTGATTAGTCAAATGCGTGGACAATGAGCAAGTTATAGCTAACCTGTGTCCTCAACAACACGCCGTTGGATGGGCTTTGAAGTGCGTTGTTGGATAGGTGGCAGGTGCAAACCAAGCCCGAAGCATTGACAACGTGATGAAAGGCTTCGGGCCGTGCTGTTTCGGGTCGACGCTGGCTTCGAATCGAGGTCATTGCGTCAGGTTGCTAAAATAATAGAAGACAGCCTCCAGCTTGTTGACAAAAGGATGGCATGAATACAGCGTACCTGAGTGCAAACCAATTAGGACCTCAAATTCGAAATGGCGACGGAGGGCCGTGAGCGAGTGATGTGAGACATATGGAAACTAGGAATCCAAGTTCATAGGCGGGTGGTATATTGTGAAACGTTTGAAGGTAAGCAGGCAAGACGCTGGTGCAGCGGTATGGCTTCTGTCTCTCCTTGACGGTTTGGGCCCTGATGGCGTGAGGCACCTATGTAGATTGATGTCGTTGGCCAAATGGCTTGGTGGCATCCTATGGGTGCTTCACTGGATAGCGTTATTCGCCTCCCTGTCAGGATTAAATGCTGTTGTACGTACCCTCTTCTTTTCTCACTCTTGGAACTTGCAGCATCCGCTGCCAGCGTTCAACGTTGAGCCATTTCTGGATGTCAGTCAAGCCAAGGTGGAACATCGCTAGCCAAAGTATCAGCACTGTAGCATATGATATAAAATCCAGCCCTTAACTCACGAAACTCTTGCAGACTGGATAGCGAGCGCAAATGTACACCGTTCGGTGCTAAACAGAGCTATTTCGATGGGACATATTTAGAGCTACTGTGGGGAGGGTTCGAGAGGGCGCTTACTCTCGAAAGTCGAACCCTAAGTACGAGTCCAGCTTGAATACCGTTCCAGAGGACGACCGTACGGCTATACTGTGCTCTCAGAGTTTCTTTAGGGATTGGTTGGGCTTCGCGCAAGCGGACCCGGTCGAACAAGGAGAGAGAGAGATTGATTCAAGGCCTCCAATCCTGAACAGGAGGATAATGCCTTTGAGTGGGCCACGGGTGGCATGATAAGATGGCAGTGCGGAGAAGAGCGCCCTTCCTACACTCCTGGTATTCCCACGCAAGCGATCAACCAAACCCACAATCACTGGAGTCGGGATGAGCGAATCGGAATACCACCTTTCTTGACCCAATAAGCAGCCAAGCTGCTACAGAGGAGCACATAATGCCATACAGCTATGCCCACATAAGCGTCTTTCTCGATGGGATGAGCTCTTATTTCGCCCAGCACGACACTCCAAGATCGAGGATTGCCTGTCTCCAACCAAAGTCTCGACCGTAAAAATACAGAAAAGCCCTATAATTATGTTTGTATGTACACGCTCGCAACAGGTAATAGCAAAGTGGAGACTCGCTACCTAGGTATTCTTCTCACCACTCCCCGAGGCCCGCTGAACAAGCTCACCAAGTGTATTCCACAGACTAAGCCCCATCTCCCATCGCTGCTTCTTCAATTCCATATTCTTTTTGTATAGCGCTGGGTTGGCGGTCTTCAGAGCAGCCTTGGTCTTAAAGTCGTTATCGACAAAGCGGAAGAGCCCTCCAGGGCAGTATTGCGTGAAGCTCGAACGGCGTTCACCCGCAAGGACGGGGGTATTGGCATGCTGGAGTGTTGCGGAGGGCATGAGGATGAGCGAGCCAGATGGAAATTCAATGATGAGTTTCAGGTCTGGGAGGATGAGGTGCCCACTCCGCTTGTGGTTGAATGTTCCAAAGGCCTGGATGGAGCAGAGCCCAAAGGGACAGTTCATAAGGTCGAGATGAGGGAGGGTACAGAGAGAGGAGCCGAGGTTGAAGGCAGCACGAGGGTAGACGCTGCGGTCAAAGTTTCGAGAGAGTTCTGGCATGCGTTGGTAGAGGGAGTCGAGGCGGACTTTGGCGTAGTGATAGAAGCCAGGGAACCACATCGACAGCGCATCTGCAAAGAGGTTAGCTAACACCAAAGGCGGGAGAGGAAATTGCACCCACAGCTCGCAAAAATCGCAACACGTTGGATGCACGTGTTGGCGAGAAGCGAAGCAACCATAGCAGCGTCCTTGTTGCGCAGATTCGAGGGCCTGGTGCTGCCTTGGCCATATGATGTTCCAACGTTCAGCGCTGGAAACTGACCCCTCTTGTGAGAGAGCTCCTCGTTGGTGAAGGAGCCAGACTGGGCATGCGCTTCGAGCACGCTAGCCACTTCATCGCAGGCAGCGCGGTACGTGGGATCGTCAGGAGGTGCAACAAGGACCATGAACGTTTTACTGGTGTCTGGATCAACAATAGGCCTTGTCGTCCTGGAAATGGGTTAGCTACAGTTCTGAGAGGCAGAGGCGCTAATGCTCACTTTCCGTCCCATTCAATCAATTTATAGCCATCCTTGAGGAGGCTGTCAAGCTGGAGGGGTTTGCTCAGCGGCTTGGAGGGCTTGACGTAGGCGCGGTAGCCACAGGATGAGGATGGGAGCGATGAGAGATTGGCGGGGACGCTAACGGCAAACTGCTCTTGCGCTTGCTGTTGTACGCGCGCAGCTTGAGCATGCAGACCAGCGGCTAATATGCGCGCATCCTTTCGCTTCTTCCGGTATAGCGATTTGCGCGACTTCTTGTCTGACGCCTCCCCACATACGGCCTCCTCTTCTTCCCCCAGCTCGCCTTCTTCCAGCTCACCCTCTTCTTGCTCACCAGAGCATTCAGCCACTTCGG
Organism: Coprinopsis sp. MPI-PUGE-AT-0042; assembly: GCA_020736565.1. NCBI lineage: Eukaryota > Fungi > Basidiomycota > Agaricomycetes > Agaricales > Psathyrellaceae > Coprinopsis > Coprinopsis sp. MPI-PUGE-AT-0042. The sequence continues at coordinate 8,201 of JAHBOF010000063.1, read as the reverse complement.
AAAGTCGACGCTTCCCCCCTGAGATCTCAGGCTCCATTGCATCGTCGTTGTCGAACTCAATGGCTCGCCGGAGGAGAGCTGAGAGCTCGATGGAGGGGGAGAATAGCGGCTCTGCATTGTGGGTCAGCTACAAGGGAAGGAAAAGTGGTGAGGACGTGGGATGGAGACAAAGGGCCGCCCGAGTGTCACCTTAAAGCTACGCAGCTGCATTGCAAGCCGACGTTATTGAAAAGTGCTTCAACGGCGGCGCTGACGAGCGAGGGAGGCTGTGGAGGCTAGTGAAATCCTTTACGCGCTTCGTGCGACCCTGGGATGGTATCAACCGCCCACGCGTCAGGGAATTCCAAGGGTAAAGAGGTAAGATGGGGGCTTGGAAAGGTTAAAGTCGTTGGTGGACAAGGGACTAAATTTTAAAGCTTGAAATTCCCATCGCAACAAGAGCTGTTGATTGTTTGTCATGATTAGTTCCAAACAAACAAGTCGTGTCGACGTGACTTACCCCTATCTGCTGCGCCACCGTCTTTAGTACCGCGTCAACAGTTCCACAGGCTTGAATAGCCGAGACTGATGCAAGCTTGGGATCTCAAGCACGGACTAAGGGAAGCAATCAAATTGAGTTCGTAATACTCAGAAAGTCCAACCAACTGGGATCAATGTTTATGGTTTGTGGTTTGTGGTTTGCGGTTCGCAATTCTCAAACGGCCCGTGTGGCCTACCTAACGTGATAATAAGAGCCCGTAGCCGTTGTTCAGCAGCCTGGATGCAAGTTCTCGGTGCAATAAATCATGAATAAATGTGAGATTTACTTCATAACCAGAGAACCTTCCTCGAAACTATGAATGAATGATTAATCATGTTTGGCACCTAATCCCTCCATCTCTACAGGAATACCCTTGTCTCTTTCAGCCGCTTCCCCCCTACATTATTACCAAGTTCACGAGAAGGCCGTTTGGGATCTCATAACAGTGATACACGTTACCAGCCCTTTAACGCTATCAGCTCGACTTACATTGATATTCGCTCAAACAGATGACGATCTTCAAAACAGAAATAGTGTTCCAACTTCCTTCACTTCAGTCACCCTTGGACAGACCCTACTTAAGCCATTGAATTCTGGTTTGTCCAAGGGCCATGTAGGGTCTGTCCATATGGACATTCCATGCCTTTCCATCTGTCCACTGTCCACCATCTGTCCATGGACATATCCAACCATCTGTCTGTCCAATTTCCAGAGTGTCCAAGAGTGTCCAAATGGACATTCCATCTAGGACCCCTGGCACTTGTCATCAATGATTTGATCAATATTGGAAGTATCTGGATGGTCTGTCCAAGGGTCTAAATCCAGTTGAAAACATAAGTCTGTCTAAAAATAGAATGTACTATAATTAGACATTTCCTAATTAGGCAATTCTGAAATGAGCATTGTAGCACTGATTGTGCACCATTGATGCCATCAAATTACGCAATTATGGTACTAATGATGGCACTGATCTTTGCTAATGAGTGACATCATCAGGCACTAATTAATGACATCATTCAGGTACACTAATTAATGATGTCATTAGGTACTAATTGGTGACATCATCAGGCACTAATGAGTGACATCATTCAGGTACACTAATTAATGATGTCATTAGGTACTAATTAGTGATGTGATTAAGGTAGGCTGATTAATGATGTCACCAGGCACTAATGAGTAACATAATGTAATTATACTAATTAGTGATGTCATTAGGGACTAATTAGTGCGCTTAATTAGTGATGTCACTAATTAAGGACTAATTAAGATAAGACTGGCCGAAACATGATTAGCCCATATCTTACCCAATTCTTAACCGATTGAGATGATCTAACCAGTTTTGGAAAGCTCCCGTCAATCTCCTTCTATTCGTGTATCTTGATGAGGTAATATCATTAGGTATACAATGTTATTCCTGACTCGAGCAATTCCAGTACTAATATCAAATGCAGCCAGATGAGCAGTAATAGGAGATATAGTGATTCAAAGACTTCAAAACTCCTTTTGAGCACACTTTATCTCAGTCTACATAGTACTATAGCCAGGAATGCATAAGCATTCCACCTCATTAGAGATACTAAAACATGTTGGTTATACTAAGATATGCATTGAATTGACAGTCTTATTTGGTTTTACCTGGGTCCGTGAGGTATATCAAATGAAAGAGAAAAATGGGCCCTTTCCAAAACATCTTGAATGTCACCAAACAGCCAAGAACTCGCTCAGATATTAGCTGAACAGTGTTACTTGACCATGGTAATAGGAAAAGTGCATGTTACACTTGACACAACTCATGCATCTTCGACGTCTTGGCCAATATCCGAGCGAGTTCCTGACCGTTTGGTGAGATTCAAGATGTTTTGGAAAGGGCCCATTTTTCTCTTTCATTTGATATACCTCACGGACCCAGGTAAAACCAAATAAGACTGTCAATTCAATGCATATCTTAGTATAACCAACATGTTTTAGTATCTCTAATGAGGTGGAATGCTTATGCATTCCTGGCTATAGTACTATGTAGACTGAGATAAAGTGTGCTCAAAAGGAGTTTTGAAGTCTTTGAATCACTATATCTCCTTCTATTACTGCTCATCTGGCTGCATTTGATATTAGTACTGGAATTGCTCGAGTCAGGAATAACATTGTATACCTAATGATATTACCTCATCAAGATACACGAATAGAAGGAGATTGACGGGAGCTTTCCAAAACTGGTTAGATCATCTCAATCGGTTAAGAATTGGGTAAGATATGGGCTAATCATGTTTCGGCCAGTCTTATCTTAATTAGTCCTTAATTAGTGACATCACTAATTAAGCGCACTAATTAGTCCCTAATGACATCACTAATTAGTATAATTACATTATGTTACTCATTAGTGCCTGGTGACATCATTAATCAGCCTACCTTAATCACATCACTAATTAGTACCTAATGACATCATTAATTAGTGTACCTGAATGATGTCACTCATTAGTGCCTGATGATGTCACCAATTAGTACCTAATGACATCATTAATTAGTGTACCTGAATGATGTCATTAATTAGGGATAATTCTATTGAGCAACCCCCTATTATTCGGCAACCCAGGTTTCCGCAGGGGTTTTCGTAATGCGAGGATGATCTGTGCTTGGTTCTATTTGGTTGCCGCCGCCGCCGAATCATGATGCGGGTGATGGCGGGCGGTCTTGAGACTGTAAGCGCCCGAGTCAATGCAAGCAATGCGCGGCCAGCTCGAGCGGTGCGATTATTATTTCTAGACTTTATGATGTAATATGAGTATATCAATAGATTAACGATCGATAAATGAATTCAGGAGACCAGGAGGACCACAAGAAACTTGAGACCATGGGCAATGCATAATAGTATTCACCTACCCACAGCTGTTGAGTCGAAGCACAGATTGATTTAGAAGAAACGAGCGCTATCTGAGACATATATATATTCCTTTGAAATATTTCAGAAACTATCAAGGAAAATCATAGCTCTAGGTTCTGGGAAGGACGCGCTTTGAAGTAGATCAGTTTAATATTATTTTCGACTCGGTGTATAAGCAAATTTCAGGCCTTTCGGCTTCAAAAGTCAAATTTTCCAGCTATTCATCCACTCCCAAATTTCCTGGCTGCTTCTAACAGGTATCTTCGTAAATGTATGGCAGTCAAATGCTAGTCTAGTCCTACAGACACTTCGGCTGTGGATTTTATCATTGTTGAGCCAAAACTTGCCATAGACGCGGGCTTTTGGCTTGATAAAAGACTTAAGAATAAGGTATATAAATGGTATTCTACGGCAGACCTATTTACTACGAGGTTCAACGCCAGAGCACTCAATCTCGCCTCGAAGTGCTCAGTAGGCGCATGCGACTCACCGAACGTTGATCCCAACTTTGATCAGCCGGCCCACCATCAATCTCTCACGACGGGTTGCTGAATAACTTATTCGGCAACCCCCCTGGTACTAGGGGTAACGGGGTTGCTCAATAGAATTATCCATTAATTAGTGCCTGATGATGTCACTCATTAGCAAAGATCAGTGCCATCATTAGTACCATAATTGCGTAATTTGATGGCATCAATGGTGCACAATCAGTGCTACAATGCTCATTTCAGAATTGCCTAATTAGGAAATGTCTAATTATAGTACATTCTATTTTTAGACAGACTTATGTTTTCAACTGGATTTAGACCCTTGGACAGACCATCCAGATACTTCCAATATTGATCAAATCATTGATGACAAGTGCCAGGGGTCCTAGATGGAATGTCCATTTGGACACTCTTGGACACTCTGGAAATTGGACAGACAGATGGTTGGATATGTCCATGGACAGATGGTGGACAGTGGACAGATGGAAAGGCATGGAATGTCCATATGGACAGACCCTACATGGCCCTTGGACAAACCAGAATTCAATGGCTTAAGTAGGGTCTGTCCAAGGGTGACTGAAGTGCTTCCTTTGAAAAGTCTATCAGGAGTTTATTGTCGCTGATATGGGAGACGGGATATGATAAATGCTGGTTAGGTGGTTTTCCCCATCAACCTTTTCTAGTCACTCGCATTCCTAGATCGTCTACCCACTTGCTTTGAAGATCGCGGCAGAGTGACTTCAAGCGGGTTCGTACTTGCAAGCTAGGGCCACTTACCAGAAACGGACGTCTTTCTCACTGCGAACCAAAAACGCGAACCGCGAACCTGGTTTGCAAACCTTCTTTCTCATTGGTTGGATGTCCTCGTAATACTAGGTAGTGATAGTACGTGGCAGCAGCATACAGCGCGGCTAGGTGGCAAATGCGCTTGCAGCTCCACCACTGCTATCCTGAGTGTTCTCCGTGCCTGACTGAGAGCTCGTGCTCATCTGGCAATTGGCACGAGCTTCGCGCTCCTTTCGCCTCTTCTCTTTAATTTTGGCGTAGACTGACTCATCAACCGGGAGGGGCCGGCGTGTGGGGTCTGGCTTGGGGAAAATTTGCCTGCAGATACTATCAGGAGCTTCTTGGAGAATCGACGAAGACGCTCACCTGTCCCACCACACAAGCAGCTTCTTAACATCCACGTGTTCTTCAGGGTCCTCCAGAAACCCCACAATTGAGTTGTAGAAACGCTCCGAGTCGGTGATTTTATCATTCCGGGAAAATACTGCAGTTGACGACAATGCAAACCGCACCTATGAGCAGAGATCTTGGGGTTGAGCGGAGCCTTCATGCATTTGCGTAGTAGTACACACCTGGGTTGCAATGTAAGCGATGGATGGCACGGTGCACGAAGTCATGCCATGAAGCCTCGAGTTGCTGCACCTTGTCGCCCAGTGGTCTGACCTGTCAACAGAGCTTGGCAAGGTGAAGACGTATTTGTAAGCCTTGCAACGCCGTAAGTCAGCGGAAAGACTAAAGGCTACAAGCTGAGGCTACTTGCCTTTATCAAAAGAGGGCCTCGCAGTAAGCCCCTCCATGGGTCTTGTGGGTCATATTTATGGTCCTGGTAAAGGAAAAGTGGCCACTGCTCGCCAGATGGAACCAATTGGCCTGAACGGAGGTCCTCGCGGATGCTGAAGGTAGGTCACGGTTCAGCTTAACAATAAAGGGAGAGGTTCTGTTGCAACCAACCTTGGCGAGCTCCAGTCTAGTGTTGCTGGGCAGAGAAGCTGTCCCGTCCTGTCATGATGAAAACCGCGATCGGTTTTGACATTGCGCTGCAGAGGGGGGACAAGGACACCTCCGTGTGGCGTGATCCAATCAACAATGGAAGACTTGAGAGCTCTGGTATCGTCCGAGCGGGCATTTGCAGATCCCTTTGAAATCTGCACAGGGTTACTGAGAAATCAAAGAGGTTGGCAGCGCACTAGCACAGCATACCATGTCGCCGATGTGGTAGATATCCTGCTCTGAACCTGTGTATAGCCGCTCCTCCAGCTTTGGAGAGAGCTTCAGCAGGCGCTTATATATCTGATACTCTCTACGCTCGCTATATGCGCAATGCGTGAGTTTGACAGGCATTTCCAAATAGATTCACGTGGCCTTGACACTTACTCTTCGGGTAGCTCTTCTTCTGACAGCTCGTCAGCGTCGAGCTGAACAGCTATGGCGATCCCCTCCTTGAGGAGTGCTTGGATTCGACAGAAGGTCTGCACGGTGCGGCCAAAGTGGCGGCCAATGTGGACCAGAGGATCAGTGCGAGCCCTGTCCACCCAATCCAAGAAACTCAGTTTGTCATCGATAATCTATGTTAGAGAAACTCACGGTCGCTTTTTGGGACCCAGGGAAAGAGTACCTTCGCCATCATCTCTTCTCTTTCGCTTCACCCCAGCAGCATTTTCATCCCAGCTGTTGCTGCCTTCACCAAGTGCATGGCTCTCTGGTTGGGACATGGGTGGCCTGTCGTTCTCTTTGTTTGCAGAGGAGGCCATCCTTGTCACGCGAGAGCGTCTCACTTATCTGTTGGCAAGGGACCAGTGCTAATGCTTGGAAATATAGACAGCTCACCTATTACCAATGGGAGCAAACGGGAAGGGGCTACTTGGCGGATGGTGGCCAATGAAGGCCGCTAGAGGCTAGTTTATAGTCGCTCAGAGGGCAATAATTACTAAAGGGGCGTGAATTCGAAGTATTTCTTGTTTCCCAGCGGAATGCATTTGCCGCCAACGGGCTCGGTCAAGACCTCCCGTCTGTTAGGGCACCAGCGGTGAATTTTACCGTGAGGGGGGAGCCCTACTATGGGAAATATGTGCCTAGCACTGAGCCCACCATGAGAGGTCCTCGGAAATGACGCATGCAGCAAGATATATAAAGCAATCATGCTCAACGATAAACCTCAGTCTACCAGCTTACACTGGCTTATTATGGCAGCGCTTCCACCTTCGCCGTCACCCCTTGCCAATGCTACTCGACTTGTCTTAGCCCCTGCCGTTGCGCAGAAGCTTACAGCCCTGTGCGCTCGATGTGGATTGCGTGGCCATCTGACCGCCCACTGTCAGGCAAACCTTCCAGCTCCAACGTCGTCGGGGGGCAGCTCCAGAGAGGCCAATACAGCCATCGCTCGTACCCCAGCTGCATCGGCAGGAGACAAACGCTTGACGGAGAGGCGTACCGTCCTCATAGGCTACACTCCCATCACGAGAGCGCCAGGCGTCTACGAATTCATCCCCGTCGAGACGATCGATGGTGATCCTCCTACGCCTTACACCATCATCCACAATGGACCAGACTCCTTTTACACCCCCCAGCCATCTTCTGCAGTATCGACCAGACGTGGCAGAGGCACGAGTCGTAGGTCCCCAGAGACTCTCGAGGCTCCTCCCACGGCAACCGAGATAGTGGATGCTGATCGTGCAGGTCATATCGGTGCCCAGAATGGCTCAGAAGAGAGCCTATCCTTGCAAGCCAGAGTTCACGCTGGTGCTGAGGCGGAGCCGTCGCATTGTCCGGGGGATCAGCGGTGACGCAAAGGGAGATGGTGTGCTGGGGAGTGTTGAGCTTTGTGATCGGTGCTTTCTGGGGCATGTGCGCGTTGTTCATACCTTCTCATTAGGTCAGACAGCAAAGAACCTGCCCAGACCATTGGAGGAGCTGTGGGAGCCTCTCTGGGGTACTAGCTGGTATGAATGTCTAGCTATTGACCTGTCTTGGCTTCAAGAACCCTTTACGACCACTTATGATATCTTTATGTCTGAAGACGTAGTGTTACAAACCGTTTATGACCGTTCGCGTTTACGCTATCTTTGCACTTGCCTCCAAAGCAACCTGATAGCAGCTCGTGATTACGATACCTTTACCTACTTTACAGACAAACCCCATTTGCAGTAACGAGAGAACTGAAATTTATCATGATGATTTAAATAGGCTCAATTTAGCGCTCTTTCGGATTCAAGGATTCAATAATTCGTTTGAATTATGATTACGATGGCAGACGTTTTCGAGCGGCCGTCAGAAAGAGGAACAAGCGGGTGCCAGGTCCCGACATTGCTGGCAGAACCAAACATGCCCCTATTCTAGTACGTCCTGCCTCATCAATTCTCGTACTTCGTCGAAATACTGGCCTATAGCTCTCGCCCTTCTTCATATTTAGTTGCAAAACCCGACCTTAATCTCATTAGAGCAGCTTTATGACGTTTTAAGAGTGTCCGAGCGCGAACAAACGTGAGGGAAGGCTGCTCTCTCTTGGGTGGGGGACCTATCGAGCGATCGA